>OY757944.1:38481390-38528890 GCA_963585895.1 Sepioteuthis lessoniana | reverse complement strand
AATCTAAATCTTTCCAACTAAATGAATTCTAATTATAAGACCAGGTAATGCTATGAGTACAAAGACCTGGCTAAAGAGAAGGAAAAACAACTGTATGGATACTTCAAGCAACAAACCTGGTGAGATTGCGCGCAAGAAGACAGTGATTGGGTTAAGAAGAGGAAACATGAAAAGGGAAATTGAATATCTTTTGATAGCAGCACAAACCGATCTGGACATGGTTGAGAAGAGGAAACCTGAAAAGAGAAACTGAATCTCTTTTGATAGCAGCACAACCCGATCTGGACATGGCTGAGAAGAGGAAACCTGAAAAGAAAAACTGAATTTCTTTTGATAGCAGCACAAACCGATCTGATCATGGCTGAGAAGAGGAAACCTGAAAAGAGAAACTGAATCTCTTGAAAGCAGCACAAGACAATGCCATGAAGACTAATTTCGTCAAAATAAAAAGTGATAATACGCTCAAGAAATACAAGTGTAGGTTGTTATGTGGAGATAGATAGATAGAGAGAGAGAGAGAGATAGAAAGAGAGAGATAGATAGAGAGAGAGAGAGATAGATAGATAGATAGATAGAGAGAGAGATAGATAGATAGAGAGAGAGATAGATAGAGATAGATAGATAGATAGAGAGAGAGATAGAGAGAGAGAGAGGTAGATAGATAGATAGATAGATAGATAGATGGATAGATAGATAGAGAGAGAGATAGAGAGAGAGAGACGAAACAATTGCGAATGCACCAAATTAGAACAAAAGGAATGCAAAAGTGCAGAACTAGTTAGATCTACTGGAAATTGTGCAGAAAACTAAAGTTTGACCATATTGATAAATAACATATGCACACGCCCAAAGCTGTCACAGATAAAGAGATGCATAAAAATTCTCTGAGACATTGAGATAGAAACGAATCCCCCAGTCACGGCTGTAAGGTCAGACTTGAATGTTAATCAACAAGGAAAAAAAAAAAAAAAAAAGAACTTTTCGTGTTGAAGATTTTACCCTTCCAGCAAATAATTGACTGAAACTAAAAGAAATTGAAAAGATATACAAATACCTTGAAAACTTTAGTAAGGTGACTGTGATAGCAATTTTAGTTGATACGCTAGGAACAGTCTCCAAAAATCTAAAAAAAAAATGGCTGAGTGAACAAATCAGAGGAAGAAGTGAGACCATTTAGAAAGGGGACTGGCTTGAAAACCACCGAACTAATAATTTAATGATAACCAAAAATTATTATTTTATTTATGTTGAGTCCATAATCTTCAAGTTCTGCCTAATACCCGATACAAGAATTGTTTGGCCAGTTTCTGTATAGGGTAACTTTGCCGCTGATTAAAGATCTATTCACATGCCAAAATTGCGTTTCAAGAAGTGCCTGAAAGCATCATTGATCAATGGAAACATCAATCTTGGTAATTGAAAGGCAAATGAAACGCATCGCTGTTCTTGGAGGACAATCTATGAAGCAACCTTTGCCTCATTGTAAAAGGTCATCTAGTCAACGAAAAACTGAATTAGACTTAAGTAAAGACAACCAGGTCGATCTTTTACTGTCGAAGGAAGAAACAAGAAAATCTTATGAACGAGAAGAGTTGGATGGTTGGGTTTACGGCATATCAAACATTACTGGGATATTTGATTTTATTTGTTTAGAGATTATGGTCTGCAAACATATACGGTACCAAAATGTATCTTTACAATCGTTTTAAACCAATAAACACTTCAAACATAGTCGCAATATCAATGTTTTAGGAGCCAATGTATTAGCATATAGCCCGATATTCTTTCTTTCTTTCTTTCTTTCTTTCTTTCTTTCTTTTCCTCCTCTTTGATCCAGTCAATTCTTTCTTTCTTTCTTTCTTTCTTTCTTTCTTTTCACTTCTTATTTTCGTATTTGTTTGGTTCTTTCTTTCTTTCGTTTCTCTTTATTTTTCTCTTCTTTGATCCTGTCTGTTCTTTCTTTCTTTCTGTCTTTCTTATTTACATTTATTTTTTCATCTTCTTTGATCTAATCAATTCTTTCTTTCTTTCTTTCTTTCTTTCCGTAAATCTCTTCTTTCTTTCTTTCTTTCTTTCTTTCTTTCTTTCTTTCTTTCTTTCTTTCCGTAATTCTCTTCATTCTTTCTTTCCGGAATTCTCATATTTCTTTCTTTCTTTCTTTCTTTCTTTCTTTCTTTCTTTCTTTCTTTCTTTCTTTCAATCTCTTCTTTCTTTCTTCCTTTCTTTCTTTCTTTCTTTCTTTCTGTAATTCTCACCTTTCTTTCTTTCTTTCTTTCTTTCCGGAATTCTCATATTTCTTTCTTTCTTTCTTTCTTTCTTTCTTTCTTTCTTTCTTTAAATCTCTTTTTTCTCTCTTTCTTCCTTCCTTCCTTTCTTTCTTTCTTTCTTTCTTTCTTTCTTTCTTTCTTTCTTTCTATTCCTCCCCTGTCATCTTTTAGTCAGATTCCTCCCTTTTATTCATTCTGATCTCATTTCTCGCTTTTTCACTCTTCAATTCCTTTATTTGTTCTTTTATTTATTCATTCGGCCTCTCATTCAATCTCTTTTCATTCACTTCTCATCAACGTCCAAACACGAAGAAGCCTTACAAATCTATCTCATTAAGCGACACCTTACAAGAACAGTAACGACGGTATTACAGATTGAGCAACGGCCGTAGGCAAAGAAATATCGACCAACAAATTTCTCGTGGACGCAGACACACATTTCTCGAGGACGCAGACACACATTTCTCGAGGACGCAGACACACATTTAAGCATTTATAAATGAACAGTGGTAACAGCGCATTATTGTATCGTCATAAAGATTAACAAGTAATTATTAATATTCTAGACGATTTTAACACTACTGTGGTCTAGATGGTCTCGATTCTTCCTCGAGTCTCCATTCCCCCCCCCCAGTCTCTTATTGTTTTACTTTTTGTGAGTTTTTCACATCAACTGTAATTGGTGGGTTTTCTCTCTTTTGCAGACCCATGAGGACACTTCTATGTATTCTAGCTGATTTTAACACTGCTGTGGTCTAGATGGTCCCGATTCTTCTTCTGATCACCAGTTTCTTCAAACTCTTTTCCGGACCCATAAGGACACTTGTATGTGTTCTAGGTGATTTTAACACAGCTGTGGTCTGAATGGTGGTCTGGATGGTCTCTATTCTTCTTCTGATCTCCAGTTTCTTCAAATTCTATTCCGGACCTATGAGGACACTTGTATGTATTCTAGGTGATTCTAACACTGCTGTGGTCTGAATGGTACCAATTCTTCTTCTGATCTCCAGTTTCTTCAAACTCTTTTCCGGACCTATGAGGACACTTGTATGTATTCTAGGTGATTTTAACACTGCTGTGGTCTGAATGGTGGTCTGGATGGTCTCTATTCTTCTTCTGATCTCCAGTTTCTTCAAACTCTATTCCGGACCTATGAGGACACTTGTATGTATTCTAGGTGATTCTAACACTGCTGTGGTCTGAATGGTACCAATTCTTCTTCTGATCTCCAGTTTCTTCAAACTCTTTTCCGGACCTATGAGGACACTTGTATGTATTCTAGGTGATTTTAACACTGCTGTGGTCTGAATGGTGGTCTGGATGGTCTCTATTCTTCTTCTGATCTCCAGTTTCTTCAAACTCTATTCCGGACCTATGAGGACACTTGTATGTATTCTAGGTGATTCTAACACTGCTGTGGTCTGAATGGTACCAATTCTTCTTCTGATCTCCAGTTTCTTCAAACTCTTTTCCGGACCTATGAGGACACTTGTATGTATTCTAGGTGATTTTAACACTGCTGTGGTCTAGATGGTCTCGAATCTTCCTCCGATCTCAAGTTTCTTCAAACTCTTTTCCGGACCTATGAGGACACTTGTATGTATTCTAGGTGATTCTAACACTGCTGTGGTCTGAATGGTACCAATTCTTCTTCTGATCTCCAGTTTCTTCAAACTCTATTCCGGACCTATGAGGACACTTGTATGTATTCTAGGTGATTTTAACACTGCTGTGGTCTGAATGGTACCAATTCTTCTTCTGATCTCCAGTTTCTTCAAACTCTTTTCCGGACCTATGAGGACACTTGTATGTATTCTAGGTGATTTTAACACTGCTGTGGTCTAGATGGTCTCGAATCTTCCTCCGATCTCAAGTTTCTTCAAACTCTATTCCGGACCCATAAGGACTCTTGTATGTGTTCTATGTGATTTTAACACTGCTGTGGTCTGAATGCTCTCGATTCTCCCTCTGATATCCAGTTCCTCCAATCTCATATCTAACACCTTGCGAGTTTTTCACATCAGCTCTAATTGATGGTATTTCTCTCGAGTCTGAGTGACATCATTTCTCCCAACGTCTCCAGGACCTTTCTCTGTATTCTAGCTGAATTTAACACTGCTGTGGTCTAGATGGCTTCGATTCTTTCGTTGATCTCCAGTTCCTTTAATCTTTTTGGGACCGTTCTGAGAGCTCCAACTATAACTGCTATCACGTCATCCTCATGTTCCATATTTTCTTGTATCATTTCACTGGCGAAGTCTGAGTATTTATCTTTTTTTTCACTTTTTTAAAATTTTTTTACTCTATACTCCATCGGAACGGCAAAATCAACGTGAAGTTATTTTTTTCTTGTTAATCACTATTCGATTTAGTCTTCTGGCTGGGATTAGCTAATCCGTTTGTATCTCAAAATCCCAGAGAATTTTATGCATCTCATTCTTTTGGACGGAGTCTTATTGTGCTTATACCATTTGGTAGTATGGTCATATTGTTGTGTTCTGGTGATTGAACGCTTGTAATATTAAATAAAGGGCAAACCA
Source organism: Sepioteuthis lessoniana (assembly GCA_963585895.1). Taxonomy (NCBI): domain Eukaryota; kingdom Metazoa; phylum Mollusca; class Cephalopoda; order Myopsida; family Loliginidae; genus Sepioteuthis; species Sepioteuthis lessoniana. The sequence continues at coordinate 38,524,083 of OY757944.1, read as the reverse complement.
CGATATGAGAGGAAATAGAGATATATTCTCAGGAAAAAGTATATACAATAGAGAGACTATTAGTAAACAAGAACATAGGATTAGTGAACGCTTGAAATATTAAATAAAGGACAAACCACGATATGAGAGGAAATAGAGATATATTCTCAGGAAAAAGTATATACAATACAGAGATTATTAGTAGACGAGAACATAGGATTAGTGAATACAGAATAAAGATATAGTCCAACGTTTGTATTGGCTTCCGTTATTACGGTAGCAAGCAAGGCGATCTAGCGCGATCGCCAGTCTCCAACGCTCTAATACTATTCCTATAAGAAGCTGCTCTTCACCTTCTAGTCTGCCCTGGTATTAGTAGCTACTGCTATATACGGCAGATGGACTTGTTCATTGTGTGGAAAAAGGTGGGTTATACCCAATACATATTTTAATGTCTTGCGCAATTTCAAGTGGGTCACCTTTCTCACCCAGTCGTGTCAAGTTTTATATTCTCTTTTTGCTAGTTTGTCGCTTTCGCTTATTATGTGATTAACTTTTTCATTTCAGTCTCCACGATACATATATACATAAATATGCGAAATGTACATGTGACGTTCATTACATATATAGATAGAACATATAAAGAACATAGGAATCTCGAAATTCGAAAACACGTAATGACTTCTGGTTCAGGTACGAAACCTTTTTATTAACTTTGAGTTAAAGGTTTCGACATAAGGAGGAGAGACACAATCTCGCTATGCCGTCTTATTCATTTGGCTCCTATCTCGTGCGGCACCCATAGGGCGCAAATTCGCCTGCTTCGGCGAGCTCGCAAAAGTCAAACCTCCTCGTTTGGTGTCTAGTTTCCAACTCTCTAACTTTCTTTCAATTCTCCACAAACCTCTGCGCGCTTCCGGTGCGTGACATCACTCGCACTCCGTCACCCGTTTCGTCTCGGACTATTGTGACATCTCTGAGTGACACCTTCGTCCTCACGCGCGCGCCTGCGTTACCACCTACATCAAGGTTTGCACCGAACTAACCCATGTGCTGAGCCGAAAGGTTCTCAGCCTAACTAAACTCAAAGGCATGAACCGAAATCCTTTGGCCATTTCGTTACATCCACATAAACTTCACTTGTTCTGTAGCATATTTTCGCTTTAATACAATTGGTCCTTATGGAGTTTTTTGCGACTATTTAAAGAGATTCAGTTTCTCTCTTGAGGTTTCCCTTTCTTTCGCGTCAGGGTCTTCTTGATTGCAATCTTGTCAGTTTGTCACTTGAAAAATCTATACATTTGTTTTTTTTATCCTTTTTCTATTCTTTTTATTTTTCTTATGTTGCCATCGCTGTTACTGGTCGTTGCAATTAGTATTTCTTTTCTCTTTTTCAATACTATTCCTTAGTCGAGGGTGACCAGAAGGCTCCTTTTTCTATAACTACTACACCGAGGTGTAAGAGAGGGTGCTCCTCCTTTCCTGGATTGCTCCACTTTACCCTTGATCCGTATCTTATAATGCTGAGTGTTAAGCAAGGTGGCTTCAAGTACCATTTTTTGAGTCTTTGGTATGACTCAACCTAGGATTGAACTCCGGTCTCCCGGACCAGTGGCGAACACTCTATTCATTAGGTCAATGGTCCGGTTATACTCTTTTTTAATGAACTCCTTTTTAATGTACTTTTTTAAAATATTCTCCTCGAGTCCTGGCATTGCACATACCTCGACGTTCGCGAGTCCTCTTCTTCCTTCTTTTCATGACTCATATAATTTGTCTGCCATCATCTCTGAAGCGTAAGACATTGTGACTAGTCATCAATTTCATCGTTCTTTTGTCCATTCATCTGAGTTTTTCACTTGTTCATTTCAGGAATGGTCCAGAGTATCTTACTGGTTTGGTAGTTAACTTCATTCCGCTGTTTCTCTTCTCCCATGGCATAGTTGTCGAATTCCATTCCTGTATCTTGGCTGTATATTCGTATTGTTTGTATCAAGGTCACCAGTTCTTTTTTCTTTTTTTTTTTTTTTTTAGATATTATAATATCATCTATATACGTAAGTTGTTTAATCTTTTTTTTCTGTGATTTTGTAAGTTTGTAACCCTCCTGTGCATTTTCTAATTTATATAACTGTGTGGCATCATTGCTGTACCAAATAGCAGAGGCGAGAGAGAGAGTCTCCCTGGAAGATGCTTCAGAGGATTTTCATCTCTACTAGGGTTTATTCTCCTGCAGATAATTTCTCTTTCTAGTTTTCCATAGCTTTTCTGTGATGAAGCTTATGACTTTGTCGGATATTTTGTACATTTTCAGATAATCTATTATTCAAGTTTGTCGGACCATATCCTACCTGCTTTTTTGTTGTTAATCCATTTTTATTATTGCTATTATTATTTTACTTATTGTGAGTTTTTCACAGCAACATTCGCTGGTGGGCTTTCACTTAGGCTTAAGTGACAACGTCTCTCTATGCCTCCATGACTTTTATTTTCAGTCTGTCATCCGCTGAAACGCTAAAATGCACGAGACGGCAATTTCTCTTAATGAGTACAAGGTCTGGTCGTCTGGCCAGAATTTGGTGATCCGTTTGCATCTCAAAATCCCCAAAAATTTCATACGTCCTATTTTCTAGCACTGATTCTGGTTTGTGCATATGCCATTTGGTAATATGGTCAAAATTAAATCTTTTGCACGACTCCCCGTGGATCACCTTTCACACTCAGCCGTGTCTACTCTTGTACTAATTTTTTGCTAGTTTATTATTATTTACTCTTTTAGAATTTCTCACATCAGTGTTAGCTGATGGTTTTTCACTGGAGTTTGAGTGACAGCAAGTCTCTTCATGTCTCCAGGACTCTTCTCAGTATTTTGGCCGTTCTCAGTAATGCTGTCATTTGGATAGTCTCTACCCGTCCGCCAACTTCCAAGTCCTCCAATCCCTTTAATAATCATTTTGTGATTGTGCTAAAGGCACCAATCACAAGAGGTACAATCGTCATTTTCATGTTCCACAGCTTTTTCAATTCTCTAGCAAGGTCGTGGTACTTATCCTTCTTTTCACATTCCTTCAGATTATTCTGTGGTCCGCCGGGACAGCAAAGTCGATAATTTTGCAAATTCTCTTTTTTTTTTTTGTTAATAATTATAAGGTCTGGTCTTCTGGCCGAGATTAGGTGATTCGTGTGTATGTCAAAGTCCCATAGGAGTTAATGTGTGTCATTTTCTAGGACAGGTGCTGGGTTATGCGTGTACCATTTGTTAGTGTGGTCAAATTTAAATTTCTTCCACATTTCCCAGGGGATCACCTTGCCGACCCAGTCGTGTCTCGTCTTATACTCCTGTGCTAATTTGCTGCAGTCGTCTCTGTCACTGCATAGTCTACATTTGCTATTTTGTTGAGTCTTGTCTATTCTCGCTTTGATATGTTTGGTTCTTATGGCGTTGCCCTGTGCTGCTATTAGGAGAGATTCCATTTCTCTTTTAAGGTTACCTTTTCTTAGCCATGTCTAGGTTTTCTCATGTGAGATGGTGTTTATTAGTCGTTTAAAGTGGCCATAGAGTCGGGTTTTTTCCCATTTTTGTTTCCTAGTTATTGTCATTCTGTCGTCTATCGTGTTGTCAGTATCTTTTCTGATGGCTGTAGTCAGTCCTCGTTCGTGTTTTTCTATGTAGTCTTCGAGCCGTTGTATCGATGCGTCAACGCTGTCTTCGATGCTGGCAAGTCCTCTTCATTATTATAATTATTATTCCTTTTCAAGTTTTTCACACTAGCATTAGCCAATGGTTCCTCCCCGGAGTTTGAGTGACAGCAAGTCTTCTCAAATCTCCTGGACTCTTCTCAGTATTCTGACCGATTTCATGAATGCTGTAGTTTGGATGGTCCCCACTCGTCCTCTTATTTCCAAGTCCTCCAGTCCTTGCACCAATCCTTTGGTGACTATACCAAGAGCACTAATTACAATCAGTGTCACCGTCACTTTCATGTTCCACGGTTTTTTTTCAGTTCTCTAGCAAGGTCTAGGTACTTATCTTTATTTTCGCTTTCTTTCAATTTTTATCTGTAGTCAGCTCGAACAGCAAAATCTAAAAATCAGCAAATTCTCTTTTTTTTTTTTTTGTTGATTATTACTAGGTCTGGTCGTCTGGTCGAGATTAAGTGATCCGTTTGTGTCTTGCATGCTTTTCATACCATCTCTAAGTTATAGTTTTTCATTTTTTCATTTCTAAGTGACATCAAGTTTCCTCACATTTCCAAGACTTTTCTTATAAGTATTCTAGTTGATTCTACTAGAAATTTGGTCTTGAACGTTCAAATTCTTCCTCTACTCATCAATTCATTCGGCTTTTGGGGACCATTCCAACTACGATTTGTATCACCGTCACTTTCATGTACCACAACTTTTTTAGTTCTCTAGCAAGGTCCCAGTATTTGTCCGCTTTTTCACCTTATTTCACCGTCACTCTCTGGTCTGTTTGCATAGCAATATCCACTAGGCGACAAGTTATTTTCATTTTGATTAATAAATCAATGTCTGGTCTTCTAGTCTACATTGAGAAAATTCTATGCCTTTAATTTTCAAGGACAGATTCTGCTTTGTACTAATACCATTTGTTAGTATGTTGAAACTTTATTTTCTTGCAAAGTTTACATTGAAAAACCTTTCCTACCCGGTCATGCCTGTTCTTGTATTCATTTTCTGCTAGTTTGGTACAATCTCTCGCGTGATTAACCATTTCGTCTCTGTCTTCCCAAAACCTATACTTTCTATTTTGTTGTAAATTATCTAGTTTCATTTTAACGGCATTATGGCATTATTTTTTAACATTCTAGTTGGTTGGTTGGATATTATGGCATCTCAACCGCTGTAGATTATTTAATACTAAATCCTATGTGTCTGTGTGTGTGTGTGATTTGTAAACGAATAGTTTGGAGATAATATTTTTTAACGCGCCTGAGCTCATTCGTTTCAAAGATTTCTATCTTGCCCTATAAATTTTATCTAATATAAATTATTTGTTTGAACACTGTAGTTTCAAGTATTGCTCAGATTTATAGTTTTATTTGCACATAGTTAAATGATTCTATTCAAGACTATTCCTTCATTTGCACACACTCAAATGGTTTCAAGTATTGCTATTTCACACTAATTATTCTATTCAAGACTATTCATTCATTTACACACCGTCAAATGGTTTCAAGTATTACTCAGATTTATAGTTTTATTTGCACATAGTTAAATGATTCTATTCAAGACTATTCCTTCATTTGCACACACTCAAATGGTTTCAAGTATTGCTATTTAACACTAATTATTATATTCAAGACTATTCATTCATTTACACACTGTCAAATGGTTTCAAGTATTGCTCAGATTTATAGTTTTATTTGCACATAGTTAAATAATTCTATTCAAGACTATTCATTCATTTACACACAATCAAATGGTTTCAAGTATTGCTCAGATTTATAGTTTTATTTGCACATGGTTAAATAATTCTATTCAAGTCTATTCATTTATTTGCACACCGTCAAATGGTTTCAAGTATTGCTATGTAATACCAACAATTCAATTTTGCACATTGTTAAATGGGTTCAAATATTCCTATCGAGGACGAATAATTCTATTTAGCATTTGTCATTTCTTCGCGCGCAGTTAAATCGTTTCAAGTATTTCTATCTAACACTAATAATTCTCTTTAATATTGATTATTTGTTTGCACACTGTGGAGTGGTTTAAGTATTCTTCAAACTAAAAGTTTTATTTGCACGTATGCTCTTCATCTTCAAGGCTCTCATCTCCATCGTGAAATTTTGGAATCAATGTTGAGCGGTAAGTTTTTTGACAATTCCCTGGCCAAATGTTTTGTTGATATTGTGAGAAGTTTCCTCTGTTTTATATTCCATTTTGATTTCAGGCAATAAAATGGCTTGAATTTTCTTTTATTTAATCTTTAATTTGACAGCTTAAAATAAACAAGAATAAACAGTGAGAATAAAACCATTTGCTAAAATCAATAGAGCAGTATTTGTGCTTTAAGCTGTTTGACGACTTAGCAGTCTGCAAACGATTAACTGATGTTAAACTGAATTGTTTTGGGGATGTCCTCGTGGTGTAATGGCTAAAGCGATGGATTGTGGAATCGTAGTACGCGAGTTCGTACTCCAGTCGTGCTATTACGTTCACTTTCGGGCAAATACCCTTGGGAAAGGTATGAACCCCCTTATCCTCCCAGCTATGGGTTCAATAGTACCACTACTGTTCTTCTAGGAGAATGGCTTTGGCATTAAATAACCTAAAAAGAGTTGATATGCCATTAAAACAAAGAAACCAAACCAAACCAAACTGAATTGTAAGAGCCACAAATCAAAATTTGGAACCATTTCATATAATTAAATATTTGTTTATCGTAAAATGTTTACCAAATTTTAAAATTGCTGTTCTAGCGAAATCACCTACTAATGGACTCAACCACTCTACATAATAACGGAAGACACAGCAATACAAAGTCAGTCTAGATCTAGAAGGTTTTCGGTTGACACTTCAGTCGATAAGTCACAGTTTGCTCACGGATCTGGCCGGGTGTAGCTTGTTGACAGGAGATTTCCTCCGGCTTCAAGGGGCCATCCTCCCCAGGCTTTTATCCCTTTCGAGTTGGTAGTTTTATTGCCTGGCGCCTGAGGCGTACCTAATAAGGGGAATGCTGACGGTGCCGTAGGTATTTTTAGAAAATGCCGGGCGCGTGTTGGCTCCGGCCCTGCGCCCGGACCCATCTAAAAAAGGCCTTGTGCCGCACTTTCCCGTTCGGTGGGGCGCGCAACAGTCTAGATCCGGAAGCAACAGTCTAGACCCGGAAGCTAACCTCGCCCCCGCGCTGTTATGCACACTAGCTCACCGTCCTATGTTCTTGTAACCATCCTTTTTTCTTGTAAATATATACTATATACTATAACCGTGGTGTTCTGTTCTCTTTGTAAACCCCTTCCAGGGCCATAACAATAACATATACAACATTTTGTTCTAACTTATTACAAGATTAAATATAAATAATTAGAACAAATAAACATTTTTCCGAGTATTTCATGCACTGATATACTTGAACTTGAAAGAGGTACCCGTGGTGTAATGGTTATCATCGTATGGACACTGTGACATGAGTTCAAATCCTGGACGAGACTGATTACATTTCACATAGCACTCATACCCTTGGGAAAGGTATGAATCCAATTATTCTCCCTCCAACTATGGGTAAATAGTAGGGCAGACTCGGTTTTTCAGTTTTGGTGAGGCAACTAGTCTAGGAGAAGGAAAACTCTGAATTCAAACCTGTTAAAACTCCACTTAAAAAAATTGACCTTGTGTCATATCCTGCCCAAGCGGAGGGGTTGGTAAAAGGTGGAGGTGCCCGTGGTGTAATCGTTATCGTCGTAGGAAATGAACACGGCGACACGAGTTCAAATCCTGGACCAAGCTAATTGCATTTCACATAGCACTAATACCCTTGGGAAAGGTATGACTCCAGTTATTCTCCCTGCAGCTAAGGTAAATAGTAGGGCAGACTAGGTTCTACAGTTTTGGTGAGGCAACTAGTCTAGGAGAAGGAATACTCTGAATTCAAACCTGTTAAACTCCGCTTAAAATTGACCTTGTGTCATATCCTGCTCGAGCGGAGGGGTTGGGTAAATATGGATATATTTGAACTCTTATCCTTCTCATAATTGCCATTAATTCTACCGCCTTGTTACACATTGATAGCACTACGAGACATATATTCTAACTCAGCTGAAAAGAAGATATTTTAGTTGCGACTCCACTCTCAAAGGACCAATATTAATCTTAGTATATCTGTGATATAAAGTAAGTAAAGTTAGCGACCATAGTCGAGGGTGACCCGAAGGCTCCCTTTTCGATAGCTACTACACCAAGGTGTAGGGGAGGGCGCTACTCCATTCCCTGGATTGCTCCACTTTACCCTTGAACCGTACCTTATAATGCTGAGTGTTAAGCAAGGTGGTATCAAGTTCCATTTTTAAAGTCTTTGGTATGACTCGACCTGGGATTGAACCCAGGTCTCCCGGGCCATTGGCGAACACTCTAACCGCTGGGCCAAACTAACACTTAATGCAGCAGAGGTAAAAACAAGATAGACTCATTTGTATATAACAAGAAGATTTATCTTATTATACGAGGGACATAAGAAAAAAATTAAAAAAAACATGAATTACGTGGTACATTCAATAACTTTCCAGACTTTTTTCGTATTGGCATTGAAAATTGTCGTAGACTCTGGAAAATTCACTATGTTATTGCTATACATCATATGAGATGACTGACCAATTTTTATGATTTCACGTTCAAATCAACAGCTACTGCAAAAATTGGAATACACCCTGATTGTCACTCTGGTGAATTTCAAAAATGCAATCTGAGACTTTAGAAGAACGATATGCAATAAAATTCTGTTTTAAACTTGGAAAAAATGATGCCACAGAAACAACGTATGGAATGCTTCGGACTGCTTTTGGAGCATCTTGCATGAATCGAGCATCAGTTTTTAAGTGGCATAAGAGATTCAAGGAAGCCAGGGAGTCTGTGAGAGATGATGAGAGGTGTGGGAGGAGTAAGGAAGTCAATACACCAGAGTTGATTGGCAAAAGGGTTAGGGTAACTATGTTGAGGTTTTAAGGGAGTTCAGGAAGAGATTCCTTGGGAAGAGGACAGCACTCTTCAAATCGGTTCAGTGGCATTTCCACCAGGACAATGCACCAGTCACCAACTCCATCCTTGTCACAGACTATTTGACCTCCCTATAGTCGAGACCTTGCTCCCTGTGACTTTTGGTTATTCCCTAAGCTCAGAGGCTGTCGTTATGAGACAATTGAGGAGATGAAAGAATCTGTGACGAAGGTCATTGACACGCTCACACAAGAGGACTTCCATGGGGCCTTGCAGAATTTGTTGGAACGGTACAACAAGTGCATTGTAGCCGGAGGGGATTATTTCGAAGGGGACTAGAGTTTCATGTGTGTACTATCAATAAAATTGCCCATACAAAAAAATCTGGAAACTTATCGTATGCATCTCGTATATATATATATATATATATATATATATATATATATATCATAGGAAAGAAAAACCTCGTATATACAATATACCGACGAGTGGTATTGAAAAGAAATAATACACAAAAGTATCCCAACAGTTAGAATTATATACATATTGTTTCATGAACAAGCAGTATGTGGAAGGAAAAATAAAACAAAAAAAAAGGCTTACTTGATAGGGATGTGCAAAAATTAGCCATCTTTAATAAATCACTTCAATGTATGCGCTCAGTATAAATACTTACCTTGCATGCAATGAAATGGTTCCAAATTTTGATTTGTGGCTCTACGAGGATCATTAAATAAGTCTCCAGACTTTTTTCGTATGGGCACTTTAATTGATAGTACACACATGAAACGTAAGCAATGCATATCTCTCTAATATTGAAGTACTGACTTTTTATCTTCATTTGGCAACACGTCGAACTTTGTGTCGAAAAGCTGAAAAAACGAAACAAAAGCGATTTCCAATAAGCAATGAGACCTCCAGCTTTAATTGTATACTTCTAAAACCTACGATAATTCTTATGATTCGTATTAGAAATATCTCAAGACTACAGGGATTCATTTGGCAATGCTTCTTAAAAAATAAGACAAAGAAATCCAGGGGTGTTTCTATAGCAAGGCAGCTAAAGGGATGAACTGTTACATCGTATTAAGTGAGTTACTCCAGTTGAGCTATTTAAGAGTAATTCTATTCATCAAATATTCCCATCTAATTTGATATCAATAATTTGTTTGAGCACAGTTAATAATATTATTCATTTATTTGCACACGGTTACATGGTTTCAAGTATTGCTATTCAACACTGGCCCAGTTAGCTAGGGCTGCAGAATACACTGTAACACTGGCCCAGTCAGCTAGGCTGCAGAATACACTGACTGCACTTTTGCAAAGAAGTAAGACTTCCCCAACCATATTTACCAACCTCTCCGTTCGAGTAGGATATGACACAAGGTCAATTTTTAAGCGGAGTTTAACAGGTTTGAATTCAGAGTTTTCCTTCTCTTAAATTAGTTTCATTACTAAGGCTGAAGAACCTAGTCTGCCCTACTATTTACCCATAGCTGGAGGGAGAACAATTGGATTCATACCTTTCCCAAGGGTATTAGTGCTATGTGAAATGCAATCTGTCTCGTCCAGGATTTGAACTCGTGGCACCGTGTCCGTTTCCTACGACGATAACCATTACACCACGAACACTTCCATAATAGTAAGACTTCCCCAACGAGTGTCCTTGATATGACACTAAACAATCTGATAGTGAGGCTTCAGTAATGCTGGAGCTTTGAGGAATGCAGAGTACCTCTTCATTGCTATCGTTCCCAGATTCACTCTGTCCCGACTGTATCTCTGCAAATCCCAATGAGTGTTCTGGATATAATATGACATTAAACAATCTGATGGTGAGGCTCTAGTAATTTGGGAGCTTGGGGAATACAGAGTACATATTTGCCATCGCTCCCAGGTGCACTCTGACCCGGAGTGGTAGTACCTAATAGGGTTCTATCTGTGGGTTAGATAGAACTGTTTGACATTTAAACTGAGTGCAAACAGATGACCTTGTTAAGTTGAACTGTGTGCAAGCAAATGACTGGTATTTAATTGAATTGTTAGTGATACATAACAATACTTGCAACCATTTAACTTTGCTGACTTATGTTTACAAATCGTATATATCTAATATATATAAATAATCCAGATTTGGCATTAAATAACCAACAATGTTTGATATGCGATAAAACCAAACTAAACCAAACCAAATCAAGTAAACCGTTCGCTAGGCAGGGGTTGTAGAATACACCAACGGCATCTCTGTTGAGGAATAAGACTTACCCCTAACGAGTATCCTGGTAATGACTCTAAACCATCTGATGGTGAAGATCCAGTCCCAAAGCTGTGAGGTATGTGGAGTTTCCCTTCATTGCTATTACTCCCAGGTTCCCTCTTAAACGAAGTGGGAGTACCTGTTAGCGTTCCATCTATGGCTCAAATAGAATTGTTTCGTCATTCACTATACAGGAAACCACTTAACTGTGTGCAACCAAATGATTTATATTAAATTGAATTATTAATATTTGATAGCAATACTTGAAACCCTAAAACCGTGGGCAAATAGAATAATTAGTGTTTGATAGAAATATATGAAACTGTGTGCAAATAGGACTAGAAGTGATAGCAATACTTGAAAGCATTCAACTGTGTGCAAACAACAAATAACAATACTTGAATGCATTTAACTGACTTTTATCTTCATTTGACAACACACCCAACTTATTGTAGAAAATTTGAAAAAGCAAAAAAAAAAAAAAAATTTTTTTTTAAAAGAAAAAAGAAACAAAACAAAACAAAAAAAACCCTAATAAAAAAATAAAATAAAACGATTTTCCATAAGCAAAAGGTTAGGTTTGTTTTCTTCTGCTTAATGGCATATCAACCTTTGTGGGTTAATGAATGCCAAAGCCATCCCTGTACAAAAAATAATAGTGATACTATATGGCCCATAATTGGAGGGGGATAAAAAAAAGGAGGTTCAAAACTTTTCCAAGGGTATCAGTCTGAATGTGAACCAAATAACACGACTGGAGTTCGAACTCGCTTATTTTAAGGCGATAGTCTACCACTACGCCACCGAGCACCCCCCCATAAGCAATAAGAGCACCGACTTCAATCGTAGACTTCTAAAGCCTTCGATACCTTTTGTGATTCGAATAACAAAGATCTCATTTTCGTTTCTGCAAAAACATCGCAGCCATAAATTTTCAAGGCAATAAAACAATTTCTAAACGTTTTATTCTCATGATTCAAGCGAACGTGTTTTTGTAGAAATACAAAAGAAAAAAAAAACTGGCCATTTAGGAAACAACAAGGCCGGGACTAAAATGAAACATAAAAGACATGCGTCCATATACGAAGAAAACGTCCCTTCAACTTCCGGTTGTTTAAGGTGGGAGACGAAGGCGGGAAAGAATTGTTGAAAACACACTAACGGCGTCTCAGTTACACCTATGTGTGCGACACCAGCCATTTCTGTAACTCGATACGCCAAGACGACAGCCGTTTTTCTGGTCAGAAACATCGTTTACAGTCAAAGTTTATTGAACCACACAAAAAGGATGATGATTACATAGGAATCCTGGTTTGTTATTTGTGTGAGTCGCGTGAACGAGAAAAGCAGACGACAGTCAAAAACAAAGTGAGCGACTGCAAAGTAAAATAACGACTAATGTTTCCGAACTTCCGTGAGAGAAACGTTGAAAACATTGTTCAAATGAGAAAGGTAACATCGATACAGTGATTATATTTCTTTAAATTTATAATGACAACTCGAGTAAAGGAACAAATTAAAAAAGAAAAATAATTATAAATATCCACTGACAGTAAAAGTAAATATTATGACAAATATTAAATTGCCCAGTCGTTTGAGGCTGAAGAATACACTGACTGCACCTCTGCAGAGGGGTAAGACCCCCCCCACAATGAGTGTCCTGGATATGACACTAAACAGTCTGATGGTGAGGTCCCAGTAATGCTGGGGCTTTGGGAAATACGGAGCACCCCTTCATTGCCATCACTCCCAGGTCCACTTTCGCCCGGCGTGGTAGCACCTGATAGGGCCCTATTTATGGGTTAAATAGAACTAACGGCATACTTATGCTAAACTGAATAGTTTGAGTAAACTAAATAGCTCGAAATAGAATTGTTTTTGACAATTAAACTGTACTTACATTTAAACTGCGTGCTTATCCTTAACTGAATTATTTGAAATAGAACTGTTTTTCGACATTAAAACTGTATTTACACTTAACTGAATTGTTACATATAACTGCTTGAATAGTTTGAAATAGAAATGTTTTTGACAATTAAACCGTACTTGCATTTAAACAGCGTGCTTATGCAAAACTGAATTATTTCAAATAAAACTGTTTTTTGACTTTGCAACTGTATTTACACTAAACTGAATTGTTTGACATGGAACTGTTTTGACATGTAACTGTGTGTAAACAAAATTTGTACTTATACTAAATTGAATTGGCTGAATTAGAACTGAATAGTTTGGAATATAAATTTTTTCACAATCAAACTGTACTTACATTTAAACTGCGTGCATATGCTAAACTGAATTATTTCAAATAAAACTGTTTTTTGACATTGAAACTGTATTTACACTAAACTGTATTGTCATATATAACAGCTTGAATAATTTGAAATAGAAATATCTTTGACAATTAGACTTTGTACTCATGCTAAACTGAATTGTTTGAAATGGAACTGTTTTTGACATTGAAACTGTATTTACACTAAACTGTATTGTCATATATAACTGCTTGAATAGTTTGAAATAGAAATGTCTTTGACAATTAGACTGTGTACTCATGCTAAACTGAATTGTATGAAATGGAACTGTTTTTGACATTGAAACTGTATTTACACTAAACTGTATTGTCATATATAACTGCTTGAATAGTTTGAAATAGAAATGTCTTTGACAATTTGACTGTGTACTCATGCTAAACTGAATTGTATGAAATGGAACTGGTTATTCACATAAAAATATATCTGGCGTTAAATAACCTACAAAGGTTGGGTTTTATGCCATAAAACCCAACAAACCAAACCAAACCAAACAAATATTAAAACAGTTTGTAATAAGATTTTAGAAAATTCTCACGAGAAAAATTAACTGACGATTCTTGAAGGCAGTAAGAGAAAAATCATATTTAGATATTGAGATCAAAGGAACAAACAACGCCTTAAGGACCGATTACAAAAGAATGTTGCGAGCAATATTGAACAAGTCCTGGCGGCAACACCCCACAAGGCACCAACTATACGGCCACCTGCCTCCCATCACGAAAACTATACAAGTTAGACGAACCAGACACGCAGGACACTGCTGGAGAAGCAAGGACGAACTCATCAGTGCTGTACTCCTATGGACCCCCGCATATGGCCAAGCAAAAGCAGGACGACCAGCTCGAACATACATACATCAGCTATGTGAGGATACGGGATGTGGCCCTGAAGACCTGCCGGAGGAGATGAACGATTGGGAGAAGTGGCGAGAGAGGGTCTGGGATATCCATGCTGGCGGCACATGATGATGATGATGATGATGATATTAAAGCGAAAATTGATAATACGCAACGGAAAAGCATGATTATAGTGGGGATTTATGGGAAGGGAAGGTTGGGCACGAGCCGAGACTCGAACCCTGCTGGTCTGTGCTGCTCATCGACCCACTAAGTGCAATGTGGGTCTAATGAGGAAAGCAGTTTCACGAATCCAAATTTGAATCCGGGCACGTATCCCGGGTTATAACTTGAACTAGACAGCAAGGTCTAATGCTATACATTGGGGACAGAGGTTGCATCTCGCCCATCCGATGGTGGCCCAGCCGAAATTGGGGGCCTTTCGGCCTCGAATCTGCCGTTGATCGATACCCCATCCGGCACGAATGCCAGACGGCCCAGCAAAAGACAGGGAAGTATACGTCATACTGAGAAAAGTATGAAACGTTTAATAATACAATGCAACAAACTTGCCAAAAAGGAGTACATGACAAAGCATAACTGAATGGGAAATAATAATAATAATAACAATAATAATAATAAAAATAATCATAATAATGATTTGCCGTCTGACAAATGTTGCCGTCCCAGCAGACCAAAAAAGGAAAATAAAAGTAAACGAAAAATATAGATAAATACTTGGTCCTTTCCAGAAAAAACAACAACAAAAAAGCAAAAAACAAGAAAAACTGTGGAATACGTGGGTCAAGGTAATACCAATTGTGATTGGGGCGCTTGGAACGATCCCCAAAAACGTGGAGAAGGGACTGGAGAAATTAGAAATGGTTGGTTGGTTGGTTGGATTTTATGGCATATCAACCTTTCTAGGTCATTTAACGCCAAATCCATTTTTATGCAAACAGTTAGTTCTATTTTTTTAATAAAAATTCAGTTCAGTACGAGTACACCGCTTATATATCAAAAACATTTCTATTTCAAGTTATTCAGTTTATTCAAACAGTTTTAATTTAGCCAATTCAGTTTAGTATACGTACAGATTTTGTTTGTATACAGTTAAATGTCAAAAATATTAAACAATTCAGTTTAGTGTAAGTACAGTTTCAATGTCAAATACAGTTCCATTTCAAACAATTCAGTTGAGCATAAGCACGCAGTTTAAATGTAAGTACACAGTTTAATTGTCAAAAACATTTCTATTTCAAGCTATTCAGTTTATTCAAACAGTTCTAATTCGAACAATTCAATTTAGCATAAATAGGCAGTTAGTTCTATCTAACCTATAGATAGGGCTCTATCAAGTGCTACCACTCCGAGCCAGAGTGGACCTTGGAGCAATGGCAATTAATGGGTGCTCTACATTCCCCAAAGCTCCAGCATTACTGGAAACTCACTATCAGATTGTTTAGTGTCATATCCAGGACACTCATTGGGGGGGTCTTACCCCTCTGCAGAGAAGCAGTCGGTGTATTCTACAGCCCCAGCCGAATGGGCAAGGAAATCCGCGGGGGAATCGAGAGAGAGAGTGACAGATACAGAGACAGAGAAAGCGAGAGAGAGAGAGAGAGAGAGAGAGAGAGAGAGAGAGAGTGGCAGATACAGAGACAGAGAAAGCGAGAGAGAGAGAGAGAGAGAGAGAGAGTAACAGATACAGAGACAGAGAAAGTTAGAGAGAGAGTGACAGATACAGAGACAGAGAAAGAGAGAGAGAGAGAGAGTGACAGATACAGAGACAGAGAAAGCGAGAGAGAGAGAGAGAGAGAGAGAGAGAGAGACAGATACAGAGACAGAGAAAGCGAGAGAGAGAGAGAGAGAGAGTGACAGATACAGAGACAGAGAAAGCGAGAGAGAGAGTGACAGATACAGAGACAGAGAAAGCGAGAGAGAGACAGAAAGAGAGAGAGAGAGAGAGAGAGAGAGAGAGAGAGAGAGAGAGTGACAGATACAGAGACAGAGAAAGTAAGTGAAAGAGACGCAGAGACAGAGAGGCTCAAGGATGTGGGTCAGTCTTGCACCTGGATACCATCAAACAAACTGTGATGTAGGTAAAAGTTAGAAAGGGGTACCTCAGATGAAAGTTAGAAAGGGGTACCTCAGATGAAAGTTAGAAAGGGGTACCTCAGATGAAAGCCTAATCGGCTGGGGCTGTAGAATACACTGACTGCATCTTTGTAGAGAGGTAAGACTTCCCCAATAGAATGTTCTTGATATGATCCGAAACCATCTCAGTCCAGTCGGCTGTGTACATATGCTAAACTGAATTGCTTAAAATAGAACTGTTTTCACATTTAAACTGTGTATCTTTGCTAAACTGAATTGTTTTAAATAGAACTTGCTTCAGACCCCCACCCTTATGAGATTCCTGGATATGACACTAAACAATCTGATGGTGAGGCTCTAATAATGCTGGAGCTTTGGGGAATGCAGAGTACTCTTTCATAGCCATCACTCCCAAGTCCACTCTGGCCTGGCGTGGTAACTAGCACCTGATAGGGTCATATCTATGGGTCAAATAGAACATTTAAACTGAGTGCAAACAAATGACTCATTGTAAATGTTTTTTTTTGTTCTTAATAAAACTAAAGTAAAAATATAAGCCCTGTTGGCTGAGGCAGCAGAATACACAGACTGCATCTCTGTAGAGGGGTAAGGCTCCCTTAATGAGTGTCCTGGATATGACTCGAAACCATCTCAGTCCAGTCGACTGTGGACTTATGCTAAACTGAATTGCTTGAAATAGAACTGCTTTCACATTTAAACTGTGTATTTTTGCTAAACTGATTTGATTTATATAGAACTTGCTCCAGTCGGCTCGGGCTGTAGAATACACTGACTATATCTCAGCAGAAGGGTAAGACTCCCCCAACGAGTGCCTTGGATATGATATGAAACAATCTGATGGTGAGGCTTCAGTAATGCTGGAACTTTAGAGAATGTTGAGTACACTTTTATTGCCATCACTCCCAGGTCCACTCTGGCTTTGAGTGATAGCACTTGATAGGGTCCTATCTATGGGTCAAGTAGAACTGATTGACATTTAAACTGAGTGCAAACAAATGACTTATGCTAAAATAAATTGCCTGAAATAGAACTGTTTGATCATTTAACTGTGTGTAAACAAATGACTGATGTTTAATTGAATTGTTAGAGATACATAGCAATACTTGGATCCATTTAACTATGTTGACTTTGGCTAAATTGAATTGTTAGACATAAAACTGTTTTTCCATTTAATTGTGTGTAAACAAATGACAGGTATTTAATTTTATTGGTAGTGTTAAATAGCAATACTTGGAAATATTTAACAGAGTGCAAACAAATCATTAATAGAAAATATAATTATCGTATGGAATAGAAATAAGTGAAACAATTTATCTGTGTGCAAAAAATGATCTCAAGCTCGTTTAAAAATGTTATCTACAAAATGTGTTTAAAAATCATATATCTAATATATATGTATAAAAAGGATTTAGCATTAAATGACATACAATGGTTGATATGTCATTAAACCAAAGCAAACCAAACCGTACACACACACGCACACACACACGCACACACACACGCACACACATAGCATGAATGCTGCTCTATGGGTCAAATAGAACTAAGCTGCGTACTTATGCTAAACTGAATTGCTTGAAATAGAACTGTTTAAATGTATAAAAAGGATTTAGCATTAAATAACCTACAATGGTTGATATGTCATAAAACCAAACCAAACCAAATAATATATATTTAATATATATGTATAAAGAGAATTTGGCATTAAATAACCTACAATCGTTGATATGCCATAAAACCCAACCAAAACCAAATCCTATATATTTAATATATATGTATAAAGAGGATTTGGCATTAAATAACCTACAATGGTTAATATGCCATAAAACCCAACAAAACCAAATCATATATATCTGATATATATGTATAAAGAGGATTTGGCATTAAATAACCTACAATGGTTCATATGTCATAAAACCAAACCAAATCATATATATTTAATATATATGTATAAAGAGGATTTGGCATTAAATAACCTACAATGGTTGATATGTCATAAAACCAAACCAAACCAAATCCTATATATTTAATATATATGTACAAAGAGGATTTGGCATTAAATAACCTACAATGGTTGATATGCCATAAAAGCCAACCAAACCAAATCCTATATATTCAATATATATGCATAAAGAGGATTTGGCATTAAATAACCTACAATGGTTGATATGCCATAAAAGCCAAACAAACCAAATCATATATATTTAATATATATGTATAAAGAGGATTTGGCATTAAATAACCTACAATGGTTGATATGCCATAAAAGCCAACCAAACCAAATCATATATATTTAATATATATGTTTAAAGAGGATTTGGCATTAAATAACCCACAATGGTTGATATGTCATAAAACCAAACCAAAACCTCAGAATAACAAGAAAACTTCTCAAAACTAAACTCTGCGGTAGAAATTTTATGTAAGGAATAAGCATCTGGGCAGTCCCAGTGGTAAGATATTTTTGACCATTAAGATGGATAAAGGAAGAACTCTGACCGACGGACCAAAGGACAAGTAAATTAATGACGATGAGGTGATATAAACAGAATCTATGTGAGAAGAAAATGAGGAGGAAGAGGGTTCACACGGATTGAGGATATAACAATTCAGGGATTTGAAGAATACACAAAAAGGAAAAAGTAAACAATATTAAAAAACAAAAAAACAAATATACAAAAAGAGCAAAGAATATACAAAAAAGCAAAGAATATACACCTCCCCCGAAAAAACTAAATGCAGCAACTGGTAATAGCAATATCAACAGAAATAAATAAGGACAAAAAGTGAAACAAAATATTAGCAAACAAAAATGAGCAGAAAAACAACTGTACGGATACTTCAAGCAACAAACTTGTACACAAGATGACTGGGACATGGCTAAGAAATGGAAACCTCAAGGAAGAAGCTGAATGCTCTTTTAATAACTGCACAAAATTAAGCCATTATGACCGATTATATCAAATCGAAAAGTTATTATACACTAAAGAATAGCAAACATAGGTTACATGGTGACAGATTGGTTTGGTTTAGTTGAGTTTTATGGTATATCAACCATTGTAGGTTATTTAATGCCAAATCCTTTTTATACATATACGTGGTGCATTCAATAAGTTTCCAGCCTTTTTTTTGTACAGGCATTTAGAATTGTCGTAGACTCTTGAAAATTCACTATGTTATTGCTATACATTTTATGAGATGACTGACCAATTTTTATGATTTCAGGTTCAAATGGACAGATACAGCAGCAATTGGAATATACCCTACTAAAACCTGATTGTCACAGCTGATGAATTTCAAAAATGCAATCTGGACTTTAGAAGAACGATATGCAATAAAATTCTGTTTTAAACTTGGAAAAAATGCCATGCGATGAAAGCTGAATCTACTGCTATGACCCAGAGACCAAGAGACAGAGTTCCCAGTGGAAGCATGCTGGCTCTCCAAGACCCAAGAAGGCCAGATAGAACAAATCCACCCATAAACTTTTGATGATCCCTTTTTTTGACAGCACTGGCACGATCTACATGCACTGGGTTCCCACTGGACAGACAGTCAACAAGGAATACTATGTTGAGGTTTTAAGGGAGTTCAGGAAGAGAAACCGTCGGAAGAGGCCAGCACTCTTCAAATCGGCTCAGTGGCATTTCCACCAGGAAAATGCACCAGTCCACAACTCCGTCCTTGTCATAGACTATTTGACAAAGATGGGCATCAATATAGTTCTTCACTGTCGCGATAGTCAAGACCTTGCTCTCTGTGACTTTTGGTTATTCCCCAAGCTCACAGGCTGTCGTTATGAGACAATTGAGGAAATGAAAGAGGCTGTGACGAAGGTCATTGACACGCTCACATAAGAGGACTTCCATGGGGCCTTCCAGAAGTTGTTGGAACGATACAACAGTTGCATTGCAACCGGAGGAGATTACTTCGAAGGGAACTAGAGTTTCATGTGTGTACTATCAATAAAAGTGCCTGTACGAAAAAAGTCTGGAAACTCATTTAATGATCCTCGTATATCAAAGTTTGGTTGGGTTTTATAGCACATCAACAACTGTAGGTTATTTAATGTCAAAACCTCTTTATACATATATATTAAATATAATGGATTGGGTTTAGTTGGGTTTTATGGCATATCAACCCTTGTAGGTTATTTAATGCCAAATCCTCTTTATACATATATATATCAAATATATATTTGGTTTGGTTGGGTTTAATGGCATATCAAACCTTGTAGGTTATTTAATTTTAAATCCTCTTGATACATATATATTGAATATATATAATTTGGTTTGGTTAGGTTTTATGGCATATCAACCCTTGTAGGTTATTAATGCCAAATCCTTTTTTTACATATATATTAAATATATAGGATTTGTAAAAAATTTTATCGATAACATTTTTAAACGAGCCTGAGATCATTGTTTTTTTTTTTGCACACAGTTAAATGGTTTCAAGTATTTCGATCTAATACGAATAATTCTGTTTACTATTAATTTGCTCAAAATTGAATGGTTTCTAGTATTGCTATGAAACACTGACAATTTAATTGAACATCAGTCATTTGTTCAACTCTATTCGTTACCTGGAACACAGTCAAATGGTTTCAAGTATTGCTATGTAATACAAATAATTCAATTAAGGCACACTGTTAAAGATTTTTAAGTATTGCTATTTAACACTAATAATCTTATTCAAATTACTTATTCGTTTGAACACCGTTAAAGGGTTTCAAGTATTGTATCGTTAACATTTGACTGAAACCTCAGTCATTTGTTTCTGCACAGTCAAATGATCAAACAGTTCTATTCCTAACAATTCAATTTAGCATTGGTCATTTGTTTGCTCTCAGTTTAAATAAATGTCAAACAGCTCTATTTGATCCATAGTTAGGGTCCTATCAGGTGCTACCACCCTAGGCCAGAGTGAACCAGGGAGCGATGGCAATGAAGGAGTACTCCATATTAACCAAAGCTCCAGCATTAACGAAGCCTCACCATCAGATTATTTAGTGTCATATGGTGGGTCTTAGTCCTCTGCAGAGATTCAGTCGATGTATTCTACAGTCCCACCCGACTGAGTTGATATGATTTAATGTCATACCAGGACACCTGTTGGGGGAGTCTTACCCCTCTGCAGTGATGCAGTAGGTGTATTTTTACAGCTCTCAGACTCCCAACTGGGCTGAGATGGTGACACAGATGAAACGGTTACCGCAAAATGATGCAAAAGGAATAAAAGATTTGGCATGACGGGGTGGGAAAGGTAATCTACTGGGAATTGTGCAAATTAAAATTTAACAATACAGACAAATAGTGTATGGACAAACCAGAATTTGTCAGAAAAAAATAAGAGCCATAAAATTCGCCTGGACTTTGAGATAAAAACGCGTCCAGGCTTCAACAGAATTCTGTCATCAAATTTTTGGTACTTGATTTGCCGCCATTTTGAATAGCCTTAAGATACTTTTGTTAGATTGAAATAATTTTTGCTATAAACCAATGCGGGGTTTACATTTTTTTTTAAAATTCTAAAGAAACATTGATTTTTTTTTTCATACAAATTCCCCTAATATTATTTCGACTATTCGGATTATTGTCCTCTTCTTCATTGTTGTATACACAACATTTCGGCCGATGTACCTTCCGACATTCTTCAGGTGTTTCTTGTCGAACTAATTTCATAAGTAGTAATGCAAAGTGTTGATAAAAAAAATTTAGGTTTATAAGTCCCAGAAATTCATTCTAACTTCTCTAGCAGGACACGTAGTGTAACAGGTATAGGCGTTCAGTTTATACTGTTTTAAGTGAAATCGTCTGGAAGTTGCTGGTTCAAACCTGATCACTGGAGAAAACAGGAAAGGTTCGATTCGAATTTCTGTGAAGATTCCCGAATACGACATGAAGGCTCCTTAAAAAGTACGAAGGGCACAAACATTGTCTTAAGATAATTAAGATGAGCAAAATAGCCCGAATGCTCGAAATAAGATAATTTATCACGGCTTATCTTAAAAATTTAGACAAATAAATTCTAATATTAAGATGGACCAGTTGTGTGTGTGTATATATATATATATATATATATACATGTGTGTGTATATATATACATATATATGCATCATCACGTCGCACTGCTAGCACGGATTTCTCTGACTCTCTCTCGCTATCCGTCCCAATTATCCATCGCTTCCGGCGGGTCTTCTAGACTACATCCTGCGTCCGTACAGAGCTATTCTACGAGGGGCCTTCAATAAGTTTCCAGACTTTTTTTCGTATGGGCACTTTTATTGATAGTACACACATGAAACTCTAGTCCCCTTCGAAGTAATCTCCTCCGGCTGCAATGCACTTGTTCTACTGTTCCAACAACTTCTGGAAGGCCCCATGGAAGTTCTCTTGTGTGAGCGCGTCAATGAATTTCGTCACAGCCTCTTTTATCTCCTCAATTGTCTCATAGCGACAGCCAGTGAGCTTAGGGAATAACCAAAAGTCACAGGGAGAAAGGTCTGGACTCTAGGGAGGCTGAGGACCTGTCTTGATGCCCATCTTGGTCAAATCGTCTGTGACAAGGATGGAGTTGTGGACTGGTGCATTGTCCTGGTGGAAATGCCACTGACCCAATTTGAAGAGTGCTGGCCTCTTCCGATGGAATCTTTTCCTGAACTCCCTCAACATAGTAACCCTAGCCCTAACCCTTTGGCCAGTCAACTGGTGTATTGACTTCCTTCCTCCTCCCACACTTCTCATCATCCCTCACAGACTCCCTGGCTTCCTTGAATCTCTTATGCCACTCAAAAACTGATGCTTGATTCATGCAAGATGGTCGAAAAGCAGTCTGAAGCATTCCATACGTTTCTGTGGCATCATTTTTTCCCAGTTTAAAACAGAATTTTATTGCATATCGTTCTTCTAAAGTGTCTTCAGATTGTATTTTTGAAATTCATCAGCTGTGACAATCAGGTTTTAGTAGGTTGTATTCCAATTGCTGCTGTAGCTGTTGATTTGAAGCTGAAATAATAAAAACTGGTCAGTCATCTCATAAGATGTATAGCAATAACTCACTGAAATTTCAAGGGTCTACGTCAATTTTTAATTCCTGTAAAAAATGTCTGGAAACTTATTGAAGGCGCCACGTAAGTAAGTTTTTATTGGTCGTCCAACCCTGCCACGTCCCTGTGAAGAAGTCTATTGGAGAATGTCACTTAAGTGTTCGTCCTTGCTTCTCCAGCAGTGTCCCTCATGTCTTGTTATATATATATATATATATATATACCATGGGATCCAACGGATAAGGGTGCTTCTTTTGAAAAAGCAAAATATAATAAAAAAAACCCAATTACGTCATTCGCATTTTGAAATGAAACACAACTAACAATAACAGAACGCGAAGTATTTTTCTTTTTTTTTACGTTTGAAAATAAATTTTTGGGTGGGACATTATATAATAACATCGCCCTGAAAGTGGATTAAAAAAACTGAACATTTTAAAGCGGGCATATCATCCACATATAAATAAGTACGTCCTTTGAATATGTACCTTTTAATGTATATATATATATATATATATATATATAAGTTAAGTAAAGTTAGCGACCTTAGTAGAGGGTGATTCGATGGCTCCTTTTTCGATAGCTACTACACCAAGGTGTAGGGGAGGGCGCTACTCCTTTCCCTGGATTGCTTCACTTTACCCTTGATCCCAATCTTATAATACTGAGTGTTAAGCAAGGAGGCATCAAGTACCATTTTCTGAATCTTTGGTATGACTCGACCTGGGATTGAACCCAGGTCTCCCGGGCCATTGGCGAACACTCTAACCATCATGCCAATATATATATAAACTGTCTTTATAAAGAATCTACATACTTCATCTAACGGAGATAATGGTGTCGTCTATTTTGTTTAATGGCATATCAACTGTCGGGGGTTATTTACAGCGAAACTCATCCTTATAGGAGGGACATTAGTAGTCATATTTACCAACCCCTCCGCTCGGGCAGGATATGACACAAGGTCAATTTTTAAGCGGAGTTTAACAGGTTTGAATTCAGAGTGTTCCTTCTCCTAGACTAGTTGCCTCACCAAGGCTGAAGAACCAAGTCTGTCCTACTATTTACCCATAGATGGAGGGAGAATAATTGGATTCATACCTTTCCCAAGGGTATTAGTGCTATGTGAAATGCAATCAGTCTCGTCCAGGATTTGAACTCGTGTCGCCGTGTCCATTTCCTACGACGATAACCATTATACCACAGGCACCTCCGTGGTACCGCTTCGTGGTACCGCTTAACCCATGAATGTGGAGGGATAAGAGAGTTCATGCCTTGTAGTCTGCAAGTGAACTAAGTACGACTGAAGTTCGAACTTGTTTATTACGCTGTTGTAGTCCAGTGCGTTACTTACTACACCACGGAATTAACTATGAAATGCTAATTATAATCCTTAGCCTCTTCTTTAATAGAAGCATCAATATCACGATGAATAGCTGTTGTAAGGGGAACCCTATAAGTTCAAGGGTCGTCGAGAATATCATAAAAATGAAAAGCCTTTCAGAAAGGTGTTTTTGTACCAGCGATAACATTTTCTGTGAACACGTGTAGAAGTGCTCCAAGGGTCAAGTCTCTGGTGGTCAAAGTAATAAAAAGAAGAGAAAGAAAGAAAAGAAAATAGGGGCCATGAATCTGTGTTGATTATCTACCAGTAAGAATCTCCTGCTATTTTTTTTTTTTTTTTTGGTCAATGGTACAAGTGAATGCGGTTATTATTCTTGTAAGAGACAACCCACATTTTATTTGGCAGACCCCACAAAAAATCCCTGAATTGTTTCCATATTTGTTTCGACCGCACTTTATGCTCGTGTTCTTTGTTTTACTTGATTTTGTTCATTCTTTCAACGACCCCCTCTTTTCCATCTCGACTGTCATTTTTTAAACATCTTATTTGTTTTTTTTTGTTTTTGTTTTTTTGTTCCTACTGCTCTTCTTACGTCTAGATGTCCATTTTTACGTGAAAGAGTCCGTCCTTTTTCGCAGCGATGTATTCCGTACACCCCGTTACCTTACCGATGAGGCTACACTCCTCAATAGTGGTCAAATCATTAAAAAGGGAAAAAAATCAACAAGATTGTAATAACCTATTAACATTCATGAAGGAAGTGAATTAATCTTTTTCACGTCTTTTTTTTTTACTATTATTTCAACCTTATTTTCTTAGAGTAGAAAATTAATTCTTCTTCTTCTTCTTCTTCTTCTTCTTCTTCTTCTTCTTCTTCTTCTTCTTCTTCTTCTTCTTCTTCTTCTTCGACTCTTGCACTTTTTTTTCTCTCTCTCTTTTTCTTCCCAGATTCCCTTCCTCACTAACCACTTCTTCTTCTTCTTCTTCTTCTTCTTCTTCTTCTTCTTCTTCTTCTTCTTCTTCTTCTTCGACTCTTGCACTTTTTTTTACTATTATTTCAACCTTATTTTCTTAGAGTAGAAAATTAATTCTTCTTCTTCTTCTTCTTCTTCTTCTTCTTCTTCTTCTTCTTCTTCTTCTTCTTCTTCTTCTTCTTCTTCTTCTTCGACTCTTGCACTTTTTTTTCTCTCTCTCTTTTTCTTCCCAGATTCCCTTCCTCACTAACCACTTCTTCTTCTTCTTCTTCTTCTTCTTCTTCTTCTTCTTCTTCTTCTTCTTCTTCTTCTTCTTCGACTCTTGCACTTTTTTTTACTATTATTTCAACCTTATTTTCTTAGAGTAGAAAATTAATTCTTCTTCTTCTTCTTCTTCTTCTTCTTCTTCTTCTTCTTCTTCTTCTTCTTCTTCTTCTTCTTCTTCTTCTTCTTCTTCTTCTTCTAAGACTCTTGCACTTTTTTTTCTCTCTCTCTTTTTCTTCCCAGATTCCCTTCCTCACTAACCACTTCTTCTTCTTCTTCTTCTTCTTCTTCTTCTTCTTCTTCTTCTTCTTCTAAGACTCTTGCACTTTTTTTTCTCTCTCTCTTTTTCTTCCCAGATTCCCTTCCTCACTAACCACTTCTTCTTCTTCTTCTTCTTCTTCTTCTTCTTCTTCTTCTTCTTCTTCTTCTTCTTCTAAGACTCTTGCACTTTTTTTTCTCTCTCTCTTTTTCTTCCCAGATTCCCTTCCTCACTAACCACTTCTTCTTCTTCTTCTTCTTCTTCTTCTTTAACAGTAGTAGCAGTAATAATAATAATAATAATAATAATAATAATGAAGTAAGGTTTTTCAGCTCACCCCTATAACTTCTGTATTTGCTGGTGGCAGCCGACTTTTAAATATTTGTTTTTGCCTCCCGACAAGGATATGACACATGTTCGGCAGGCCGCAAGAGACAGAGTAAAAACAAGGCCTCCCCACCCTCCCCGCCACTGATTCACTTTCGTGAAATTCTAATCGTGTTGGTTATTTGCATCGGTTACACATTCAAATTTCCTCCTTCAATGGAAAAGCGGATTGAAATGATAAGCAAGTGCAATGATCATCACAAGTCCGGCCGACCTCAATTTTCCGGCTTGATGGAGGGAGGGGGGGGGAACTGGGAAATTGTTTGGTACTATTTACCAACCCCTCCGCTCGGGCAGGATATGACACAAGGTCAATTTTTAAGCGGAGTTTAACAGGTTTGAATTCAGAGTTTTCCTTCTCCTAGACTAGTTGCCTCAACAAGGCTGAAGAACCTAGTCCGTCCTACTATTTACCCATAGCTGGAGGGAGAATAATTGGATTCATACCTTTCCCAAGGGTATTTGCCCGAAAGTGAACATAATAGCGCGACTGGAGTACGAACTCGCGTACTACGATTCCGCAGTTCATCGCTTTAACCATTACACCACGAGGACACCCCTAAATTGTTTGGTTAATTACATTTTGATTTTGTAATCAGGTGTGAGCATCAATGATTTTCAATCATAGACAGACGCCATCTTTTTTTTCTAGGCGGGCATTGTATTGATGGTATCCATTATGTTAAATTTGTTCTTTCTTTCTTTCTTTCTTTCTTTCTTAAACGTTGCCGTTTTTTCCTTATTTTTCAATCACTTTCCCTTTTTTTTCCTTGGCCGCACCATACGTATTCTTGCATAATGGTTAGAGAGTTCAGCAATGGTCCGGTAGATCAGGGTTCAATCCCAGGTCGAGTCATACCAAAGACTTAAAAATGGTACTTGATGCCTCCTTGCTTAACACTCGGCATTATAAGGTCCAAATCAAGTAGAGCAGTCTCGGGAAAGGTAACGCCCAGCCCTACACCTCGGTGTAGTGTCGATTAAAAAGGGAGCCTTCAGTCGTCCAACTTACTAACATATATATAGGTATATATACCGACACACACTTTGTCTTTAGTAGTTCTTTTGCATTCACTATTTGAGTACCTATATATATATATATATGTGTATATTTTGGCAGCATTTCTTCGTTAATACAAATTTCATTAAACATAATAGACATTTTATGCCTACATAATTTCTTCTGGATCCGTTCGAATACCCGGATTACTTTTATCGTATTCGGGGGGAATTGATTTATGTATTGTCCATAGTTGTATGTATCCCTAGTACTTTCATCATCAGGGGAGGATCTATTACAAAAGTGATGTAACGTTTATTTTTGTTAATTATAGAAACCCATTTAAAAGCAAACGCCATAATCTTCAACGGTAAAGACGCTCTTACACAGTGGTAATATGCTAAAACAAAAGTTACATCACTTTTGTAATAGATCATCCCCTGATGATTGCCCAAAGTCGGGCAGAAAGTACTTGGGATACATACAACTATTGACAATACATAAATCAATTCCCCACAAATACGATAAAAGTAATACGGGAATTCGAACGGATCCAGAAGAAAATATGTAGACATAAAATGTCTATTATGTTTAATGAAATTTGTATATATATATATATATATATATGGGTACTCAATATATATATATATATATATATATAGGTTTCGATCCCAGCATCGAGAATCTAGCGTGTCTAACCACACTGAAGAGTTGTAATACAACGAAACAGTCTGTCTGTGGATGACAATATATATGCTCCCCTACCCCAGTGGAGTTGATCTCTCTAGCGAAGGAAGTAATGGTTTCCACAAGCGTAAAGCAAAGTTCTTCAAAGGAATTGAGCTCTCGGTAGCCAGTTAAGCGGATGTATGTAAACAAAACAAATGTGATACATAAGCGTTTAAATTTCCTATGTTTACTCTAGTTTCCTTGTGGCTGAGTGGTAGAATCTTGAATTAGCGTTTGAGTTAAACGGGTTTCGATCCCAGCTTCGGTAATCTAGCGTGTATAGCCACACTGAAGATTTGTGATACAACGAAATCGTCTGTCTGTAGATAACAATATATACAGGGTGTCCCAAAAATGTACACACAATTACTTCTAATCTGTATACATTTTTTGGCACACCCTGTATATATATTTGAGTACTCAATATATCATCATCATCATCATGCCGTGCTGGCAGCACGGATATCCCTGACCCTCTCTCGCCACTTTTCCCAAACGTTCATCGCCTCTGGCAGGTCTTCTGGACTACATCCCATATCCTCACATAGTTGCTGAATGTATGTTCGTGCTGGTCGTCCTGCTTTTGCTCGGCCAGGTGTGGGGGTCCATAAGAGTACATCACTTATGAGCTCGTCCCTGCTTCTCCAGCAGTATCCTGCATGTCTGGTTCGTCTAACTTGAATAGTTTTCGTGATAGGGGGCAGGTGGCCGTACAGTTGGTGTCTTGTGGGGTGTTGCTGCCAGGACTTGTTCAAGATTGCTCGCAGCATTCATGTATAATCTTTCGGATATTCTTACAATTTTTGAAATAGTTTCTTTGTTCCCATTTCATCCTTTAATATTTTTCAAGTTTTTAATTTTTCAATTTTTTTTTTTTTTTTTCGGAAGACAGGAATTATCTTCGTAAATTGCGTAGAAAGGAAAAGTATTTGTTCGAATAGTTAGTCGCGTTTATTATGGTATTAGTGTCGACATATAACTCTGAAAAGAGATATTAATGAACATTAAAATTGCGCATACACTTTGATATGTTTATAATAAGGAAGAGTGCAAAATTGAGTTTTTGGTTTTTAACTGATTAAATTTTATCGTTCCATAATTAAAAATCAATTGATCTATGGAGTTCTTCACAGGTCTTTCTAAGTTCAAAAAAAGAGCAAGGGACTCCTTCGTTCTCCTTGCCCATTCGGTTGGGGTTGTAGAATACACCAACTGCAAATCTGCAGAGGGGTATAACCGCCCCCAAACGAGTATCCAGGATATGACACTAAGCAATCTGGTTAAACAATGAGGTTTCAGTTATGCTGGAGCTTTGAGGAATGTGGAGTACCCCTGCGTTGTCATCGCTCCCAGGTCCCCTCAGGCCCGGAGTGGTAGTACATGACAGGGCCCTATTTATGGATTAAATAGAACAAAACTGCCTATTTGTGCTAAGCTGAATAGTTTGAATAAGAACTGTCTGACAAGACTGAATAGCTTGAAATAGAAATGTTTTTGACAACTAAACTGTGTACTTACATATAAACTGCGTACTTATGCTAAACTGAATTGTTTGAAATAGAACTGATTATTTGTATAAAAATGGATTTGGCATTAAATAACCTATAAGGGTTGATATTCTATAGAACCCAACCAACCAAGCAACCAACTTTATTCTTCTTAATTAACAATGATTAAATATCACACGAATTCCATAAACGAAATTTAAATTTATTGCTTTTTCGAGAATTATTATATTGTAATTTAGTACGAATTAAAAAAAAAAAATTTCTAAATTTTTTTGAGATCTAAAAATAATCAGGAAAATGTTTTAAAAGAAGGAGTAACATCTTAAAAATTACTATTTTGAAGGAGGCGGTGTCTTCGTGGTGTAATGGTTAAAGAGCTGGACTGCGGAATCGTAGTAAGCGAATTCGAATTCCGGTCGCGCTATTACGTTCACTTTCGGACAAATACTCTTGGAAAAGCTATGAACCCCCTTATCCTCCCAGCTATGGGTTAAATAGCATCACTGTTGTTCTTCTAGAAGGATGGCTTTGGCATTAAATTACCAACGATGGTTGATATGCCATGAAAACAAAGAAACCAAACCGTAATACGAAAAATTTTACATTACATTACATTTTTACAAGTAAAGTCGGCGACCTTAGTCGAGGGTGACCCGAAGGCTCCCTTTTTAATAGCTACTACACCGAGGAGCAGGGAAGGGCGCTACTCCATACCCTGGATTGCTCCACTTTAGCCATGATCCTTACCTTATAATTCTGAGTGTTAAGCAAGGAGATATCAAGTACCATTTTTTGAGTATTTGGTATGACGCGACCTGGGATTGAACCCAGGTCTCCCGGACCTTTGGTGAACAATCTACTGATTAGGACAATGGCCCGGTAGATTTCTTTTTATCGTACATTTTTAGAGGATAAAAAGAAAAAAATAACCTAAATTAAATGAGACCATTATTTAAACGGATACGTTTTTATATACAGGGCCATTGGTCTGGGAGACCGGGGTTCAATCCCAGGTCGAGTCAAAATAAAGGCGAGGATCAAGTGTAAAGTGGAGCAATCCTTGGAATGGATTTGCGCCCTCCCTTTCACCTCTGTGTAGTAGCTATTGAAAAGGAAGCCTTCCGGTCACCCTGGACAAAAGGCGCCAACTTTATTACTTACTTTTCATATTTCTTCGAAAAAATACATCAATTTTTAATTGGGGTAAATAAAAAAAATTTTTTTATTAAAAAAGAAATTATTAAATAAACAATTTTTTTTCATTTAAACAAACGTAAAAAAATTTCCATCTAAAAATAAGGACACATGAAAATATTCTAAAACTTTCACCAGAAGACGGTTACATAATATTTTTTTTATATATTATTTTAAATGTGAACAAAAAATGAATGAAAAAAGAAAAAAAAATTCATTTCATTTGAACCAATGGGTGAATCTTTCAATTACAAATGAGGACACATGCTTAATTCTTAGCTTACTCTTTTCCGCCCCCTTTCTTACTCACAAATGTTCATAGAATATATCAAATATATATGATTTAGTTTGGTTGGGTTTTATGGCATATCACCCAATATAGTGGCAGCGCTCCACAAAGCAGCAGCTCTATGGCCACCAACCACCCATCACGAAAGCTATAAAATTTAGACGAACCAGACATGCAGGACACTGCTGGAGAAGTAGGGACGAGCTCATAAGAGATGTACTCCAGTGTACCCCTTCATAAGGACGAGCAAATGCGGGACAACCATCTCGAACCTACATAAAGCAGCTCTGTGCCGATACGGAAGAAATGGACGATAGGGAGGGGTGGCGAGAAAGGGTCAAGGATACCCGTGCCGATAGCGCGACACGATGATGATGATGATGATGATGATGATGATTGCTATTTTACAATACCAATACAACTAAATATCTGTCATTTGTTTAGACACAGTTAAATGAAAAAACAGTTCTATTTCTAACTATTCAGTTTAGCATAAGTCAATAAAATTAGATGGATCCAAGTATTGCTATATATCTCTAACAATTCAATTAAACATCAGTCATTTGTTTAAACACAGTTAAATGATCAAACAGTTCTATTTCAAGCAATTTATTTTAGCATGAGTTATTTGTTTGCTGTCAGTTTAAATGTCAAACTGTTCTATTTGACCCATAGTTAGGACTCTATCAGATGCTACCACTCCAGACCAGAGTGGACCTGGGAGTGATAACAATGAAGGTATACTCAACATTCTCTAAAGCTCCAGCATTACTGGAGCCTCATTGTTTCATATCATATCCAAGGCACTCGTTGGGGGAGTCTTACCCCTCTGCTGAAATATAGTCTGGGTATTCTGCTGCCCGAGCCGACTGGTCCAAGTTCTATCTAAAGCAATTCAGTTTAGCAAAGATACACAGTTTAAATTTGAAAGCAGTTCTATTTCAAGCAATTCAGTTTAGCATAAGTACACAGTTGTCTGGACTGAGATGGTTTCCAGGAAACTCATTGAGGAAGCCTTACCCATCTGCAGAGATGCAGTTAGTGTATTCTATAGCCACAGCCAACAGGGCTCATATTTTTACTTTAGTTTTATTAAGAACACAAAAAAAATTAAACAAATCTTGACCAAATAACATTTAAAATCTTTCCAGGCATGACCCTAACGATTCCTGAAATTTTGATTGAAATCGAACAAAAAAAAAGAGAGAGAGAGAGAGAGAGAGAGAGAGAGTAGGTGTGGGTGTGTGTTTCACATTTTGAAACCAAATGATCGTGCAATATTTAAGGACGACAAACGATAGAATAATAGAAAGGTAAAAAGTCAACATTTTAGGATCTGCAACCACTTAGTTTCAAATATGAACCAAAACTTGTCAACAGGGGCCCTAGAGATCATGCTCCAGATGTCCACCGTTAAGTTGAATAGAGAAAGGGGGGATGGATTATTTACCTATATTACATTCGATTTTTAAGATGGCTATTGATTATCAGAAATTTTTAAAAAATTAAAAACACTCTACCCACTAGGCCAATGAGAGTATAATTAACTTAAAAAATAAACCAAACAGCAGTCTTGTCCCTACTACTATATGGACGCACCACATAGACACTGACTAAGCGTATTGATAAAAAGCTTGAAGGCAATTCCACAAGAATGCTATGAGCTATAGTGAACAAATCCTGGGCGCAACATCTACAAAACAGCAGCTGCACGGCCACCTACGTCCCATCTCTGAAACCATCCAAATAAGACGTACAAGACATGCGGGACGCTGTTGGAGAAGTAAGGATGAACTCATAAACTACATTTGCCTATGGATCCCTTCATACTGACGTGCAAATGAGCTAGAACTTCTATCTACAACAGCTCTGTACGAACACAGGATTTAGTCTAGAAGATCTGCTGGAAGCGATGGATGATAGAGACGAATGAGAAGAGAAAGCCAGGAAAATCCGTGCTTTGGTATGACTCGACCTAGGATTGAACTCAGGTCTCCCGGGTCATTAGCGAACACTCTAACTTGTTTTCAGGAGTACTCCTTTCTTATTTTTCTTTTCATCTATGGTTGATTGATGGTATCTGTTTCCAATATTCTCCGGTATTTGTTACTTTCCATTTTCTCCAAGCCTTCTGATGCTTTTCCTTTTTGGAAAGTTCGGTTCTTTCCGTTTTTTTTTTCTTTTTGTTCTTAGGCTATACAAGGGTTACATGCGTTCAAGGAATAAATAGAAAAATCCATACAGCAAAAAAAAAAAAGATGATGGAAACCACTTATTCCTATCAGGTGTGGAATACAAAGGAGGTAGGCCCATGTGCTCACCGCGGGGGATAGAATTACCCCATCTGGTCAACACGAAAACTTGTTCGTAAAAGAGGCGGATTTCTATATTTACCAACCCCTCAACTCGGATAGGAATGACACAAGGTCATTTTTAAGCGGAGTTTTAACGAGTTTGAATTCAGAGCTTTCCTTCTCCTAGACTAGTTGCCTCACCAAGGCTGAAGAACCCAGTCTGTCCTATTATTTACCCATAGCTGGAGGGAGAATAATTGAATTTATACCTTTCCCAAGGGTATTAGGGCTATGTGAAATGCAATTAGCCTGGACAAGGCAACACGAGTTCAAATCCTGGACGAGATTGATTGTGTATATAGAGTTGGATATATCTGGACTGACAAATGAGTTGGATTTTTTGACAAAGGTATCATCATTATCAAGCCGTTCTGACAGCGTGGATTTCTCTAACCTTCCCTTACTGCCCGTCCCTATTATGCATCGCTTCTGACTGGCCCTTCAAACTACATCCAGTGTCCGCGCAGAACTGATTTAAGTCTTTGATTATCGGTCAACACTGGTGTGCCCATGTGTAGTATTCCATAACAGAACGTTGCTTGTGAGTTTGTCTTTGTTTCTCCAACAGTTATGGAAAAACAGAAATGAAAGTCAGAAAAAACAAAACAAAAACTAACAAAATATAAATGAATATATGAATAGAAACAGAAAAGGGATAAGAAAGAAAGAAAGAAAGAAAGAAAGAATAGATATTGAAAGAAGGAAAGTAAGAAAGAAAAAAAGACAAAACAAACCAATATCAAATGAAAAAGAAATACAAAAGAAAGGAAGAAAAAGAAGCAAAAAAGAAAGGAAGAAAAATAGCGACGGAAGGAGGAGAAAGAAAGAAAGAAAGAAAGAAAGAAAGAAAGAAAACAGAGAGAAAAGAAAGAAAAAACAGATAGGATAGAAGAAAAAACGTAGAAGAAAGAAAGAAAATGAAAGAAGACCACAGGTGAAAGAAAGAAAGAAAAAGTAGATTGAGGTGAAAGAAAGAAAGAAAGGAAGGAAGAAAGAAAGAAAGAAAAACACCGAGGATAGAAGAAAAAACGTTGAAGAAAGAAAACAAAAGAAAAAAAGAAAGAACTTAAAAGTGAAATTACGTGAAATTTTCCTAATATTTTTTCAATTGGTTAATCCCCAAATCCCTAAATCTCGATTTTTGTGGGAAGAGAAAATATTTAGAGAAATAGTTTAAAAAAACACGCTATACCGTATTTATGAAAAAGAAAAGAAAAAAAAAGGAAAGAAAAAACAAATGATAAAAAAGAGAAACGGAAGAAAGAAAGAAAACGAAAGAAATCAGGAAGAAGAAAACTCAGTGAAATGAGAAATAAAAGTCAGGACATAAGAATGAAATTTGGCGTAGGAAAATGTGCCAAGCAAGTAATGAAAATCGGACGGAATGGAACTGTAATATAATGGCCGAGGTATTTCGTTTTATATATCTTGCCTTTGGGTTTAGTTAGGCTGAGAACCTTTCGGCTCAGTGCATTGATTAGTTAGGTGCAAACATGAGCGCAGGTTTTCACACGCGCGTGCGGAGCGGACGTGTCATTCAGAGATGTCACAATAAAAATCCCAGATAGGGGATATGACCAGGGATGTGAGTGACGTCACGCACGGGAAGCGTGAGCTGAGATTTGAGAAAAGTTAGTTTGTTGGGTTCCTGCCTCAGAAGAAGAAGGTTGACTTTCGTTTGCTCGCCGAGGCTTTGCGGCAGATATCACACGTGGTTTGGGGCAGATGGAAAAGTCGTCATAGAAAGATTGTGCCTCTCTCCTTATGTCGAAAAAAACTTTTAACTCAAAGGTAATAAAAAGTTTCGTACCTGAACTAAGAAGTCGTAAGTGTTTTTTGTGTTTCGGGATTCCTACGTTCTATCAATGAGTGTGTTATGGACATTATGAACGTTTTGCGTACCGGTATGAATATGTCTATTTCACGTATTCCTGTATGGCTATGTAACAGAACTACCGAATCAAAACAAGATTAGAACGCTCGGAGAAAAGGAAACCTACAAATACTTGGGAATATTGGAGGCAGACATCATCAGACCAGAGATGAAAGAAAAAATTTTAAAAGAATATTTCAGGAGAACCAGAAAGCTAAACGAAACCAAACTATATAGCACGAACCTTATAAAAAGGATAAATACCTGGGCTATCTCCCCCTCATAAGATACACGGGACTATTCTTGAAGTGGACCAGAGAAGAACTTAAACAAATGGACTATGGAATAAGAAAACTAAGGACTATGCATAAGACATTACACCCCAGAAATGATGTTGACAGATTATATGAGTCAAGAAAAGCAGGAAAAAGACATTGAAGACAGTGTTGACGCATCAATACAATGACTTGAAGACTACTTACAAAAGTGTGAAGAAAGAATGATTACAGTCACTAGAAAGAATACTGACAACATGGGGACTAACAGAGCGCAAATTAATTGAAAATAAAAATCTAAATCTCTCCTGAGAGCAGCACAAT
Organism: Sepioteuthis lessoniana; assembly: GCA_963585895.1. Taxonomy (NCBI): domain Eukaryota; kingdom Metazoa; phylum Mollusca; class Cephalopoda; order Myopsida; family Loliginidae; genus Sepioteuthis; species Sepioteuthis lessoniana. The sequence continues at coordinate 38,488,082 of OY757944.1, read as the reverse complement.
ACAACGCCATAAGGACCAACCATATCAAAGCAAGAATATATAAGACGCAATAAAACAGCAGATATAGATTATGTGGTGATAGAGGCGAAACAATCAATCACATAATCAGCGAATGCAGCAAATTAGCACAGAAAGAGTATAAGAATATACACGACTGGGAGGGGCAAAGTGATTCACTGGGAACTGTGCAAGAAATTAAAATAATACCATACGAACAGATGGCATATGCACAGCACAACAACTGTCCAATAGAATGATATGCACAAACTCCTCTGGGATGTTAACATACAAACGGATCACCTAATATCAGCCAGACGACCAGACCTTATAATAATAATAATAATAATAATAATAATAATAATAAAAAGACAACTTGCAAAATTGTGGGCTTTCCTATTCCAGCTGACCACAGAGTAAAATTGAAAGAAATTGAAAGAAGGATAAATACAAGGACCTTGCTAGAGAACTGTGGAACATGAAAGTGACAATTATACCAAATGTAATTGGTGCTCTTGGTACAGTTACAAAAGGATTAATAAAGGGACTGGAGGACATGAATATAAGCGGACGAGTGGAGACCATTCAAACAACTGCGTTATCGAAAACGGCCAGAATACTGAGAGGAGTCCTGGAGACTTGCTGTCACTTAAGCTCCTGTGAGAAACCGCTGATGTGAAAAACCAAAGTAGTAAATAATAATAATAATAATAATATCCAAACGACAGCATTGCTGAGGACGGCCAGAATACTGAGACGAGTCCTGGAGACTTGAGGAGACTTGCTGTCACTCAAACTCCAGTGAAAAACCATCAGCTAACACTGATGTGAAAAACTCTAGAGGGGTAATAATAATAATAAAAGCAGAAAAAAAAAAGAATTAAAAAAGAAGGAAAGGGTCAAAAAGAAAAAACGAAAAAATAAATAAATAAAAGGAAAAAGAACGCAAAGGAAGGAAAAGTAGAATGAAAACGGAAGAAAAAAAGGCAAATGTAAAAAAGAAAAAAAGAGAGATATAAAAGAAAGAAAGAAAAAAGAAAGAAAGAAAGAAAAAAGGAAATTTGGAATAAAAAAAGAAAAAAAAAGAATAAAGAAAAAAGAAAATGCAGATGAAAGGAAAAAGGGGAAAAAGAGGAAAAAGAAACACAAGCAGAAAGAAAATACACACAAAAAAAGGATTTTCAATTTAGAAGCAAAATTGCAATTATTGTGTGTGTGTATGTGTGTGTGTGTGTGTGTGGAGTATCCTTTCATTGCTATTATTCCCAGGTCCACTCTGACCCATCGTGTTAATATCTGTTAAGGCCCAATTTATGGATCAAATAGATTTGTATGAAAATTATTTGTACAAGATCGGAATACTTGATATCATACGACTGTAAATTATTTGTATTAAGAGTAGTAACTTAAAGCTATCACGGTTTACTAAGGATTATTATCAGTCACTTAAAAACTATTTCACTGTGTGCAAATAAATTATTATAATGAGATAGAAATAATTACTTGAGGCCATATGATTATTATTAGTATATGGGAATATTTGAAACCACACAACAGCTAATTATTTGTATTAGATAAGAATATTTGATGTCATATAACTGTAAATTATTTGTATTAAAAATACTTACTTGAAGCTATCATTGCTTCCTAAGGATTATTATTAGTTACTTGAAATGATATATCTGTAAATTATTTGTATTAAAAATACTTACTTGTAGCTATCATTGCTTACTAGGGATTATTATTAGTTACTTGAAATCATATATCTGTAAATTATTTGTATTAAAAATACTTACTTGAAGCTATCATTGCTTCCTAAGGATTATTATTAGTTACTTGAAATGATATATCTGTAAATTATTTGTATTAAAAATACTTACTTGTAGCTATCATTGCTTACTAGGGATTATTATTAGTTACTTGAAATCATATATCTGTAAATTATTTGTATTAAAAATACTTACTTGAAGCTATCATTGCTTCCTAAGGATTATTATTAGTTACTTGAAATCATATATCAGTAAATTATTTGTATTAAGAATACTTACTTGAAGCTATCATTGCTTCCTAAGGATTATTATTAGTTACTTGAAATCATATATCTGTAAATTATTTGTATTAAGAATACTTACTTGAAGCTATCATTGCTTCCTAAGGATTATTATTAGTTACTTGAAATCATATATCTGTAAATTATTTGTATTAAAAATACTTACTTGAAGCTATCATTGCTTCCTAAGGATTATTATTAGTTACTTGAAATCATATATCTGTAAATTATTTGTATTAAAAATACTTACTTGAAGCTATCATTGCTTTCTAAGGATTATTATTAGTTACTTGAAATAATATATCTGTAAATTATTTGTATTAAGAATACTTACTTGAAGCTATCATTGCTTCCTAAGGATTATTATTAGTTACTTGAAATCATATATCAGTAAATTATTTGTATTAAGAATACTTACTTGAAGCTATCATTGCTTCCTAAGGATTATTATTAGTTACTTGAAATCATATATCTGTAAATTATTTGTATTAAAAATACTTACTTGAAGCTATCATTGCTTCCTAAGGATTATTATTAGTTACTTGAAATCATATATCAGTAAATTATTTGTATTAAGAATACTTACTTGAAGCTATCATTGCTTCCTAAGGATTATTATTAGTTACTTGAAATCATATATCAGTAAATTATTTGTATTAAGAATACTTCATCATCATCATCATCATCATATCGCGCTGGTAGCACGGATATCCCTGACCCTCTCTCGTCACTCCTCCCTATCGTTCATCGCCCTAGGTAGGTCTTCAGGACAACATCCTGTATCCTCACATAGCTGCTGAATGTACGTTCGAGCTGGTCGTCCTGCTTTTGCGCGGCCATGTGTGGGGATCCATAAGAGTACATCTCTTATGAGTTCATCTCTGCTTCTCCAGCAGTGTCCTGCATGTCTGGTTCGTCTAACTTGAATAGTTTTCGTGATAGGGGGCAGGTGGCCGTACAGTTGGTGTCTTGTGGGGTATTGCTGCCAGGATGCTGCGTGCAATCCTGAACAAGAATACTTAGTTGAAGCTATCATTGCTTCTTAGGGATTATTATTAGTTACTTGAAATCATATATCTGTAAATTATTCGTATTAAGAATACTTACTTGAAGCTATCATTGCTTCCTAAGGATTATTATTAGTTACTTGAAATGATATATCTGTAAATTATTTGTATTAAAAATACTTACTTGAAGCTATCATTGCTTCCTAAGGATTATTATTAGTTACTTGAAATGATATATCTGTAAATTATTTGTATTAAAAATACTTACTTGAAGCTATCATTGCTTCCTAAGGATTATTATTAGTTACTTGAAATCATATATCTGTAAATTATTTGTATTAAAAATACTTACTTGAAGCTATCATTGCTTCCTAAGGATTATTATTAGTTACTTGAAATGATATATCTGTAAATTATTTGTATTAAAAATACTTACTTGTAGCTATCATTGCTTACTAGGGATTATTATTAGTTACTTGAAATCATATATCTGTAAATTATTCGTATTAAGAATACTTACTTGAAGCTATCATTGCTTCCTAAGGATTATTATTAGTTACTTGAAATGATATATCTGTAAATTATTTGTATTAAAAATACTTACTTGAAGCTATCATTGCTTCCTAAGGATTATTATTAGTTACTTGAAATGATATATCTGTAAATTATTTGTATTAAAAATACTTACTTGAAGCTATCATTGCTTCCTAAGGATTATTATTAGTTACTTGAAATCATATATCTGTAAATTATTTGTATTAAAAATACTTACTTGAAGCTATCATTGCTTCCTAAGGATTATTATTAGTTACTTGAAATGATATATCTGTAAATTATTTGTATTAAAAATACTTACTTGTAGCTATCATTGCTTACTAGGGATTATTATTAGTTACTTGAAATCATATATCTGTAAATTATTTGTATTAAGAATACTTACTTGAAGCTATCATTGCTTCCTAAGGATTATTATTAGTTACTTGAAATCATATATCAGTAAATTATTTGTATTAAGAATACTTACTTGAAGCTATCATTGCTTCCTAAGGATTATTATTAGTTACTTGAAATGATATATCTGTAAATTATTTGTATTAAAAATACTTACTTGAAGCTATCATTGCTTCCTAAGGATTATTATTAGTTACTTGAAATGATATATCTGTAAATTATTTGTATTAAAAATACTTACTTGAAGCTATCATTGCTTCCTAAGGATTATTATTAGTTACTTGAAATCATATATCTGTAAATTATTTGTATTAAAAATACTTAGTTGAAGCTATCATTGCTTCCTAAGGATTATTATTAGTTACTTGAAATCATATATCTGTAAATTATTTGTATTAAAAATACTTACTTGAAGCTATCATTGCTTCCTAAGGATTATTATTAGTTACTTGAAATGATATATCTGTAAATTATTTGTATTAAAAATACTTACTTGAAGCTATCATTGCTTCCTAAGGATTATCATTAGTTACTTGAAATCATATATCAGTAAATTATTTGTATTAAGAATACTTCATCATCATCATCATCATATCGCGCTGGTAGCACGGATATCCCTGACCCTCTCTCGTCACTCCTCCCTATCGTTCATCGCCCTAGGTAGGTCTTCAGGACAACATCCTGTATCCTCACATAGCTGCTGAATGTACGTTCGAGCTGGTCGTCCTGCTTTTGCGCGGCCATGTGTGGGGATCCATAAGAGTACATCTCTTATGAGTTCATCTCTGCTTCTCCAGCAGTGTCCTGCATGTCTGGTTCGTCTAACTTGAATAGTTTTCGTGATAGGAGGCAGGTGGCCGTACAGTTGGTGTCTTGTGGGGTATTGCTGCCAGGATGCTGCGTGCAATCCTGAACAAGAATACTTAGTTGAAGCTATCATTGCTTCCTAGGGATTATTATTAGTTACTTGAAATCATATATCTGTAAATTATTCGTATTAAGAATACTTACTTGAAGCTATCATTGCTTCCTAAGGATTATTATTAGTTACTTGAAATCATATATCAGTAAATTATTTGTATTAAGAATACTTACTTGAAGCTATCATTGCTTCCTAAGGATTATTATTAGTTACTTGAAATCATATATCTGTAAATTATTTGTATTAAGAATACTTACTTGAAGCTATCATTGCTTCCTAAGGATTATTATTAGTTACTTGAAATGATATATCTGTAAATTATTTGTATTAAAAATACTTACTTGTAGCTATCATTGCTTACTAGGGATTATTATTAGTTACTTGAAATGATATATCTGTAAATTATTTGTATTAAAAATACTTACTTGAAGCTATCATTGCTTACTAGGGATTATTATTAGTTACTTGAAATCATATATCTGTAAATTATTTGTATTAAAAATACTTACTTGTAGCTATCATTGCTTACTAGGGATTATTATAAGATACTTGAAACCAGATAACTGTGTGCAAACAAATTAGTATACTTAAATAGAAATAATTACTTAGAAAAGTGTCATTATTGATGATAGATAAGTATACTTGAAACCATACTATTTCGAAAAAATCTTTTATATTAGACAGGGATACGTGATATCATATAATTTCAAATTATTCATACGAAGAATACTTACGCAAAGATAAAACTGTTAACAAAAGATTATGATTATTATTAGTTACTTTAAACCATGTACAACAAATGACTTATTAAATAGAAATAATTACTTGAAACCATATAATTATTAGTGTTAGATAGGAATACTTGAAATCATAGGTGTTTGAATATAAATGAATAAACAGGATTTGGCATTAAATAACCTACAATGGTTGATATGCCATGAAACCCAACCAAATCAAATCCTATATATTGAATACAGATGTATAAAGAGGATTTGGTATTAAATAACCTACAATGATTGATATGACATAAAACCCAACCAAACCAAATCCTATGTATTTAATATATATGTATAAAGAGGATTTGGCATTAAGTAACCAACAATGGTTGATATGCTATAAAACCAAACCAAACCAAATCATATATACTACATAAATATGTATAAAGAGGATTTGGTATTAAATAACCTTTAATGGTTGATATGCCATAAAACCTAACCCAACCCAACCAAATTATATATATTTAAAAGAAGATTTGGCATTAAATAACCTATAATGGTTGATATGCCATAAAACCCAACCAAACCAAATCTTATATATTACATAAATATGTATAAAGAGGATTTGGTATTCATCATCATCATCATCATATCGTGCTGGTAGCACGGATATCCCTGACCCTCTCTCGCCACTCCTCCCTATCGTTCATCGCCCTAGGTAGGTCTTCAGGACAACATCCTGTATCCTCACATAGCTGCTGAATGTACGTTCTAGCTGGTCGCCCTGCTTTTGCGCGGCCATGTGTGGGGATCCATGGTTGATATGCCATAAAACCTAACCCAACCCAACTAAATTATATATATTTAAAAGAAGATTTGGCATTAAATAACCTATAATGGTTGATATGCCATAAAACCCAACCAAACCAAATCTTATATATTACATAAATATGTATAAAGAGGATTTGGTATTAAATAACTTAGAGTGGATGATATGCCAAAAAAAACCAACTAAATCAAATCCTATATATTTAATATACATGGAAAAG
>OY757944.1:38461390-38476390 GCA_963585895.1 Sepioteuthis lessoniana | reverse complement strand
CATGTTGAGCATCTGTCTACGTCGCCACGGGAATCTTTGATACTGACCCCTCAATATCTGGGTCATCGGAACAGACTACAAACCCTTACGTTCCCGTGTGCACGTGCATACACACTCACCCAATGTAGAATAAACTGAGTGTTCTAGATATGACTCGAAACAACCTGATGGTGAGGCTCCAGGGTAATTTACAAAGCTCTTTGCTTCGATGTAGCACAAGGCCGAATGAATGGGGCACCCAATGAGACTTGATGGTGAGGCTCCAGTAATGCTGGAGCATTGGGGAATGCGGAGTACACTTTTATTGCTACTGCTCCTAAGTCCACTCTGGGTCGGGGTGGTAGCACCTGATAGGGTCCTATTTATGGGTCAAATAGAACTGTTTGACATTTAAAACTGAGGGCAAACAAATGGTTTATGGTGAATTGAATTGGTTGAAATGTAAATATTTGATGATTTAACCGTGTGTAAACAAATGACTGATGTTTAATTGAATTGTTAATGATACACTGTAATACTTGGAACCATCTAATTTTGTTGACATGCTAAATTGAATTGTTAGAAAAAGAACTGTTTTCCATTTAACTGTGTGTAAACAAATGACAGATATTTAATTGTATTGGTAGTGTTAAATAGCAATACTTGAAAACATTTAACAGTGTGCAAACAAATGATTAATAGTAAATATAATTATTCGTATGGGATAGAAATAAGTGAAACCATTTATCTGTGTGTAAAAAATGAGCCCAGGCTCGTTTAAAAATGTTATCTACAAAATGTGTTAAAAATCATATACGAGGATCATTAAATAAGTTTCCAGACGTTTTTCGTGTGGGCACTTTTATTGATAGTACACACATAAAACTCTAGTCCCCTTACAAGTAATCTCCTCCGGCTGCAATGCACTTGTTGTACCGTTCCAACAACCTCTGCAAGGCCCCATGGAAGTCCTCTTGTGTGAGCGTGTCAATGACCTTCGTCACAACCTCTTTCATCTCTTCAATTGTCTCATAACGACAGCCTCTGAGCTTAGGGAATAAGCAAAAGTCACAGGGAGCAAGGTCTGGACTTTAGGGAGGGTAAGGAACTGTGTTGATGCCCATCTTGGTCAAATCGTCTGTGACAAGGATGGAGTTGTGGACTGGTGCATTGTCCTGGTGGAAATGCCATTGACCCGATTTGAAGAGTGCTGGCCTCTTCCGACCGAATTTCTTCCTGAACTCCCACCAGGCGATAAACCATCAACTGGATCACGCTTATTAAATCAACCGCCGAAGTCTTTAATCGTAGGCTATTTATGGCTATGAGCCAGTCCATCAGGTTGAGTGCTGAAAGGGTTTTTAGCCACTGTACAACATGTCTTTTGTCCTATAATGAATAAAACTTTGGGTCTTTTCATTGTCTTGATTAAATTCTGTACCCATCAAAATATTGTATATATATATATATATATATATATGAAGAAAATAAAGAAAATAGGAAAACAAAGTAATCCAAATTTGATGAATTTATTATTGATGATAAAGTCAACGTTAAAACGTTTTGGTTTTATTAAACCTTCATCAGGACTTTGTGACGGAGAAAAATATTGTTGCATGAACCAAGATTGATCTTACTTTTCTTTTTATAAATTAACGGAAGAAGAAAAAAAATCTATACAAAGAAAGAATCATAACCGTTCAGCCAGCGTTCAGGCAATGGTGTTTAAAATGTGTCGAATTTTTTTTAGATACATCGGATTAAAAGATGATAAAAGCATTGTTAGGGTTTTGGGGAAAGGTAGGAGAGAAAGAAAGAAAAAAAGGACAAGAAGAAATAAAGAAGAAAAGAAAAAAAGTGTTGGGTATCACCTACCTTTTCAGCATAATGAGCTGTTCCATCTGCCATATATGGCAGTAGCGGAGATCATTCTGGGAAGGATAAGCCTACGAGTCAGACCAGAAGAGCCGTTCCTATTGTTGAAGTATATTATAACTCTATCACTAATCCTTTGTTCTTATTACTAACAGTCTCTCTCTTGTAAATATTCTTTCCTGTAACTATTTTCCTCACATATCGTGGTTTGTCTTATTATTACTACTACCTGTGTTCACTAACCAGAACACAACAAAAAGAAATTGTAAAAACTGACCATATGTGATTAAATCAGGTATAAATTTCAATAAAATCTAACGTATGTAAAATGTTACACCTATTTATTATTTATTAAGTCGTATAATTACATGAATATAAACGTAGTAATCTTATTTTGAGAACTATCTAAGGGTTTGCCTCTTAAATCCTCTTTTTTGGGGCCGAAGAGATGATAATCTGAAGGCGCTATGTTTTGCCAATCGATAATGTTCGTCTGTATGGCAATGCTCGACCACACACGAGCATCAGGACAAAGGAGACAATTACCTCATTCGGGTAGACAACTTTGCTGTATCCTCCATACTTACCAAATTTAGAGCTTTCAAACTATCATCTCTTCGGCCCCTTGAAAGATGGTTTAAGAGGCAAACTTTATACAAGTGACGAGGAATTGAAAACTGCAGTGATGAAATGGTTCAAAGAACAGTCAACAGCATTTTACGAGGCTGTGATATATGATCTTATTCGAAGGTGGAACATTGCTCTTGAGAGAAACGGTGACTATGTTGAGAAGTAGGGATGTGATCCACAGAGGACAAGCTTTATTTTGATATATGATACATGTTCCTGAGTCGGTAATTATTCCTGTACTTAAGATAATGGCATCAATTTTTGACTCACCCTCTTATATATATATATATATATATATATATCACTAAATGCTCATTCTAATGATGAAGAAGAAAAAGCATGATTTTATTCTATAGATATTGATTTTTCGACATATTCTCCTTCACTGATAATGCATTAAACACAGTGATTCTTTATCAATCACATCGACGGAATATTATACATTTAAAATTTCAAATCAAATTTCAAAACGCCTGCAGACGTATTGTATATACTCGGTTATCATCCGATATTATCTGTGATTATTTGTTGGTTTTTGCAGTCGGAAATTTTACGTTTACCAATTGACCTAGGCCTAGCCTTGGCCAACAATTTACACATACGCACACAAAGCTTGTATCTCACGTATAGCGCGACCCACACCCACACCGAATATTAGGCAAAAATTAAGGCCCCCCAAAATTGCATTGTCCTCTAATGTATTGGTACATTCAAGTTTGTGAATTTCAAATGTTTGTGGCCGATTACTGTTTTCGAATTATCCCCCTTTCGCTCGTGTTTTTCTTTAATTCAGCACCATTTTAAACCCACATTGCTGGAGAAGTGTGAACGGGAGGGAGGGTTTTCCCCTACCCACAAACAAACATATTGTTATTAAACCGTTCTTGTTACATCAAACCGGAAAGGCCCTACCCTGGTCAGTAGGTAGCTAAACTAACATTTTTTTTTTAATTCTGAATTGGAATCCCAGACACTAAATGAGCCCAGCAAAGTGGGCAAAGATAGCAACCATATTGGTCCCGTGTTCAGAGATATTAGTCACGTGTCTCAGCGAAGCCAAGAAAAACGTCTAGTTTTCTGTTTTTTTCAAATGATGTAATTTTTTTTTCTCTTTTTCGTTCGTCGCAACGGAACGGGTTTGTTTTCGTTCCGTCTGGCTGTTTTTGTCTTCATTTTTGGTTTATTCTTTCCAATTTTTGTCCTTGTTAGCCAAAAAGATACCAGCAGACGACCGAACAGATCCCTTAATAGCCCCCCCCTCTCTCTCTCTCCATAAAAAAAATCAAATAAACAATACCTTCATTTACTTGTCGCCGTTGGCGATCTTTAAAGTACGAGGATCATTAAATAAGTTTCCAGACTTTTATTGATTGTACACACATAAAACTCTAGTCACCTTCGAAGCAATCTCCTTCGGCTGCAATGCACTTGTTGTGCCGTTCCAACAACTTCTGCAAGGCCCCATGGAAGTCGTCTTGTGTGAGCCTGTCAATTACCTTCGTCACAGCCTCTTTCATCTCCTCAATCGTCTCATAACGACAGCCTCTGAGCTTAGGGAATACTCAAAAGTCACAGGGAGCAAAGTCTGGACTTTAGGGAGGCTGAGGAACTGTGTTGATGCCCATCTTGCTCAAATAGTCTGTTACAAGGATAGAGTTGTGGACTGGTGCATTGTCCTCGTGGAAATGCCACTGACCCGATTTCTGGCCTCTTCCGACGGAATCTCTCCCTGAACTCCCTTTAGAACCTCAACATAGTAACCCTAACCCTTTGGCCAATCAACTATGATGTATTGACGTCCTTACTCCTTCCACACTTCTCATTATCCCTCACAGACTCCCTGCCTTCCTTGAATTTCTTATGCCACTCAAAAACTGATGCTCGATTCATGCAAGATGCTCCAAAAGCAGTCTGAAGCAATCGATACGTTTCTGTTGCATTTTTTCCTAGTTTAAAACAGAATTTTATTGCATATCTTCCTTCTAAAGTCCAAATTGCATTTTTGAAATTCACCAGCTGTGACAATCAGGCTTTAGTAGGGTGTATTCCAATTGCTGCTATAGCTGTTGATTTGAACCTGAAATCATAAAAACTGGCCAGTCATCTCATAAGATGTATAGCAATAACATACTGAATTTTCAAGAGTCTACGACAATTTTAAATACCTGTACAAAAAAGTTTGGTAGCCTATCGAAAGCACCATGTATATCAATGTTGTTGTTGTCCTACTATGAGACACTCATACTGATATCATTTCAAAACAAATTCGAATTTTTCTGACCAGCTCTGATTTTTTTCCCCCGGAGTTTAAGTGACAGCAAGTTTTTCAGATCTTAAGAACTCTTCTAAGTATCCTGGCCGATTCTAGTAGTGCTGAGGTCTTGATGATTTCAAATTTTCCTCTAATCTCTAATTAGCCGACTATCTTTTTCTGGTCTTTAGGGACTGTTCCAAATACTCTAAGTATAATTGGTATCACTGTCACTTTCATTTTTCAAAGTTCTCAAGTATTTTTCTATGTTTTTGCTTTTTATCATTTTCCCTACGTGGTCAAATGGAACGGCAAAATCTTCAAGAAGACAATTTAAACTAAGTCTAGTCTTCTGTTTTGAATTTGGTAATCTATTTGTGTCTCAAAGTACCAGAGAATTTTATGCCTTCAATTTTCGAGGACAGATTACGGTTTGTGTTCATACCATTGGTCTCTATTGTGATATTTCCGTTTCTTGCACAATTCCCAGTGGATTACCTTCCCACCCAATCATGTCAGTAATTGCATTCCTTTTGTGCCAGTTTGTTTCCTTCACTAATTACTGAATTCACTTATTACTGTTTTATCTCTATCATTACTTAATCTTCACTCGCTTGTATCGTGAGTATTATGAATTTTTGATTAGATACTAGAAATCCTTATGATATTATTTTGTGCTGTTATTAATATTAGGTTGGTGCAAAATTAATGTCGTTTTCTCACATGTTACTTTTATATATGGTTTCTGAATTAATTCATTGATATATATATAGCCATGTTATATATCATTTTGAAGCTGAATGAATTGGGCTACGAGACTCTGCCTCATCCACCATATTCACCGGACCTCTCGCCCACCGATTATCACTTTTTTAAGCATCTCGACAACTTCCTGCGCGAAAAATGGTTCAAAAGTCGAGATGATGCCGAATCGGCCTTCAATGACTTCATCGCTTCCAGAACTCCGGATTTCTATGCTAATGGGATAAATAAACTTGTTTCTCGTTGGTAAAAATGTGTCGATTCTAATAGTTCTTATTTCGATGAATAAAGTTTATTATGAAAGGAGTTATGATCTTTTGAAGTTGAACGTCAAAAACGCCATTATTTTTGCACCAACCTAATAGAAATTCATTTTCTCTCTTCAGGTGTCCAAAGTATATGACCAAGGAGACTGCTCCTGTATTTATCTATTATTTTCCTCTTTTGAGAGTTTTTTTTTTTTTTTTTTTTTTACATGGTTTCTTACAGGAATTTGAGTGACAGCAAATCTCCTCAAGTCTCCAAAACTCTTTTCAGTATTCTGACCGATCTTAACAATTTGGATGGTCTCTCATCGTCTTTCGACTTTCATCTCTTCCAAACCTCTTTACCGAGCCTTTAAGAACTGTTCCAAGTGCTACAATTACAATTGGTATCACCGTCACTTTCATATTCCATTTTTTTTGTTAACTATCACTAAGTCTGGTTTTCTGGTCGGGACAAAGTAATTTGTTTTTATCTCAAAATCCTTGAGAATTTGGTGCGTCTCATTCTTCAGGACGGATTCTGGCTTGTGCATATATGATCTAGCAGTATGGTCGAATTTAAATTTCTTGCACAGTTCTCAGTGGATCACCTTCCCCACCAAGTCGTGTCTAGTCTTTTACCCCTTTTGTGCTAGTTTATTGCATTCGATTGTTATATAATTGATCGTTTCGTATCTGTCCCCTCATAGTCTACATTTGCTATTTTGTTGTGTCTTATCTATTTTTGTTTTAACATAGTTTGTACTTATGGCGTTTTTGTGTGTGTGTGTGTGTTGTGATTAGAAGAAATTCAGTTTCTATCTTAGTTTTTTTCTCTCTTAAAGTTTTATTATTTTTACTCCTTGGGAGTTTTTCACATCATCGTTAGCTGATGATCTTTCACCGAAGTGACAACAAGTCTCTTCAAGTCTCCAGGACTCTTCTCAGTATTCCGGAAGATCTCAATAATGCAGCAGTTTGGGTTGTTTCCACCCTTCCTCTTATTTCCAAGTCCTCCAGTCCCTTTAATAACCATTTGGTGACTGTACCAAGAGCACTAATTATAACTAGTATAACCGTCACTTTCAAGTTCCACGTTTTTTTCAATTCCCTAGCAAAGACCAGGTACTTCGCTTTCTTTTCGCTTTTTTTCAATTTTATTCAGTAGTTAACCGGGACAGTAAAAGTTCACAATTCTACATATTTTCTTTTTTTTTTTTTTTTTTTTTTTCTTTTTTTTTTTTTGTTGATTATTATAAGGTGTGATAATCTGGCCGAGATTAGGTGATCTGTTTGTATCTCTAATTCCCAGAGAACTTTGTCTCATTCTCCTAGACTGATTCTGGGTTGTGCATATACCATTTGTTCGTATGATCAAATTCCAAATTCTTGCACAGTTCCCAGTGGATAACTTTGCCCACTTAGTCGTGTCTAGTCTTATACTCTTTCAGTGCTAATTTGCTGCATTGATTTATTATGTGATCGATCGTTTCGTCTCTATCACTATATAACCTACATCTGCTGTTTTGTTGCTTCTTATATATTCTTGTTTTGATTTGATTGCTTTTAGAAGAGATTCAGTTTCTCTCTTAAAGTCTCTCTTTCTTAACCACATGCACTTTTTCTCATCTAAGATGTCGCTTGTTAGTCGCTCTAAACGTCCACAGAGTTGTTTTTCTTCCCATTTTTATTTTCTGTTCACTTACATTGTGCTGATCCTCGTATCGTCAGTATTGTTTCAGGTGGTTGTAATCAATCTTCCTCCGCGTTTCCTATGTAATCTTTGAGTCGCTGTATCGATGCGTCAACGCTGTCTTCAGTTCTTGTAAGTCCTCTTCGTCTTTCTTTTCTTGACTGTCGACGTCATCTCTCGGATGTAAGGCCTTATGCAGGATCATTAGTTTTCTTGTTTTCTGATCCATTTGTTTAAGTTCTTTTACTGTCCACTTCAAGAATGGTCCCGAATATCTTAGGAGGGAGACAGCCCAAGTGTTTATTCCTTTGATAAGGTTCCTGCGACATAGTTTAGTCTCGAGTAGCTTTCTGGTTCTCCTGAGATACTCTTTTTTATTTTTTTATTTTATCTTCATTTGTTGGATTGAAAATTTGATTATTACAATTATCATTTACTCCCTAAGAGTTTTTTACATGTGCGTTAGCGGATGGTCTTTCACCGGAGTTTGAGTGACTGCAAGTCTCCTCAAATCACCTGGACTCTTCTCAGTATTCTGACCGTTCTCAATAATGCTTTAGTTTGGATAGTCTCCACTCGTCTGCCAACTTCCAAGTCCTCCAGTCCCTTTAATAATCCTTTAGCTACTGTACCAAGAGCACCAATCACAATTCGTATTATTGTCACCTTCATGTTCCATTTTTTTTTTTTCAATTCCCTAGCAAGGTCGAGGTACTTATCCTTCTTTTCACATTCTTTCAGTTTTATTCTATGGTCGGCCAGAAGAGAAAGTCGGCAATTTTGCAAATTCTCTTTTTTTTTTTTTTTGTTGATTATTATAAAGTCTGGTCTTCTGGCCGAGATTAGGTGATCTGTTTGTATATCAAAGTCCCATAGGAGTTTATGTGTGTCATTCTCTAGGACAGGTGCTGGGTTGTGCATATAACATTTGTTCGTATGGTCAAATTTCAATCTCTTGCACATCTAAGAGTGGATCATTTTGCCCACTCAGTCATGCTTCGTCTTATACTCCTTCTGTGCTAATTTGCTGCATTCGCTTATGATGTGATTGATGGTTTCTTGTCTGTCACTGCATAGCCTACATTTGCTATTTTGTTGCGTCTTATCTATTCTGGTCTTGATATGATTTATCATTATCATTATTATTTTCTTTCAAGCCTTCATCGGGTCTTTGACTAAAACCTAGGGTGAGGGAAGGCAGTGATCAAATGCATTCTATGTACTTATGTTGCCGCTGTTTCTTGTGGATGATATTTTTCTTTCACATATTACTCTCCTAAGTCGATGAACAATTCCACAAAAGGCAAGTTTTTGTATTTCATAAAGACTGAGACTGTAAGCATCTTGTTAATGTGTTTATCTGTTCCTTTCTTGATCATACACAGTGCTCCCACAATTACTGGCATTACTTGTTATTATAAGGCGCCACATTTTTCCATTTTCTATTATCAGGTCGCTGTTATGTGCTTTAATCAGAAAGGCGATATCTCCACACTAGACGGAACCTCCCTGAAACTGGTTGACAAATTCACCTACCTAGGAAGCAGCGTATCATCAACCGAAAAAGACATCGACACACGGCGAATGAAGGCATGGACAGCTATCGATAGGCTTTCGATCATATGGAAATCAAACCAGACCGATAAAATGAAGCGCAGTTTCTTCCAGGCAGCGGTTGTATCGATACTGCTATATGGATGCACTACATGGACGCTAACTAAACGGCTGGAGAAGAAACTAGACAGCAACTACACGACAATGTTGAGAGCAATATTGAACAAGTCCTGGCGACAACACCCCACAAGGCACCAACTATACGGCCACTTGCCTCCCATCACGAAAACTATACAAATTAGACGAACCAGACACGCAGGACACTGCTGGAGAAGCAAGGACGAGCTCATAAGCGATGTACTGCTATGGACCCCACATATGGATGTGCAAAAGCGGGACGACTAGCTCGAACTTACATACAGCAGCTATATGAGGACACGGGATGTAACCCTGAAGACCTGCCAGAGGCGATGAATAATTGGGAGAAGTGGCGAGAGAGGGTCAGAGATATCTGTGCTGGCTGCACGACATGATGAATGATGTTTATATTTCAACTCTGTAATTTCGGTGTTTTTATGTTAAATAATAATTTAAACTTTATTTGCGAGCCTTTCTTTAAAATGACTTTTTCACAATTTTCTAGACCAAGCCATTACTAAATATTTTAACAATGATTAGTAGACATTATTTTTGCCGATAACTTTTTTTTACATCCATAGTCCATATATAGAAAATGTGGTTTATCTTTTACAAGTCTGGTTTTGTTTGGTTTGGTTGGTTTGGGTTTTATGGCATATCAACCATTGTGGGTTATCTAATGCCAAATCCTCTTTATGCATATATATTAAATATATATGATTTAGTTTGGTTGGATTTTATGGCATATGAACCATTGTAGGTTATTTATTGCCAAATCCTCTTTATACATATATATTAAATATATATGATTTGGTTTGGTTTGGTTTTATGGCATATCAACCATTGTAGGTTATTTAATGCCAAATCCTTTTTATACATATATATCAAATATATATTATCTGGTTGGGTTGAGTTTTATGGCATATCAACCATTGTAGGTTATTTAATACCAAATCAGTTTTTAAACATATAAACAGTTCTATTTCAAACATTTCAGTTTAGTATAAGCACACATTTTTTGTTGACACTGGGTTAAATGTAAAAGTAAAGTTAGCGAACCCAAGTCGAGGGCGGCCAGAAGGCTCCCTTTTCAATAGCTACTACACCAAGGTGTTGGGGAGGACGCTACTCCTATCCCTGGATTGCTCCACTTTACCTTTGATACGTACCTTATATTACAGAGTGTTAAGCAAGGAGGTATTAAGTATCATTTTTAAAGTCTTTGGTGTGACGCGACCTGGGATTGAACGCTGGTTTTTGGGCCCATTGGCGAACACTCTACCTACTAGACCAGTGAGTTAAATGTAAAGGCAGTTAATTTCAAACAATTCAGTTTAGCGTATTTATACTGTTTAGTTCTATTTGACCCATAGATAGGACTCCGAGTCAGAGTGGACCTAGGAGTAATGACATTCCCCAAAGCTTCAGCATTTCTGGGGCCTTACCATCGGATTGTTTAGTGTCATGTCTAGGACACTCGTTGGGGGAGTCTTACCCCTCCGCGGAGATGCAGTCTGTGTATTCTGCCGCCCCAGTTAATTGGGCCACTTTTCGAAGTAGTTTTATAGCCATGATCTGAATTTTTACGTTCTATGGTTTGGTTTGGTTTCGTTGCTTAATGGCATATTAACCTTTTTGGTTAATGCCAGAGCCAGCCTTCTAGAAGAACAGTAGTGGTACGATTTAACCTATGGGTGGGCGGTTAAGGGGGTTCATACTTTTCTCAAGGGTATTTGTCTGAAAATGAACGTAATAGCTCGACTGGAGTTCAAACTCGCTTACAACGATTCCGCAGTCGAGCGCTTTAACCATTACACTTCGAAGACACCCAAAAATTTCTTGCGTAAGTGCTATTAGTTACACAATAAAAGAAGAGAAAGTGAGTTTCCTCGGATGATTCCATTATTAACGCCGATATTTGATCTAAGGAATCTTATTATGACTGAGGATATCTTTAAAACGCTAAGAACTTTTAGAGTCCTTTCGTAGAGTACTCTATTATTATTATTATTATTATTATTATTATTATTATTTACTCCTTTAGAGTTTTTCACATCAGTATTAGCTGATGGTTATTCACTGGAGTTTGAGTGACAACAAGTCTCCTCAAGTCTCCAGGACTCATCTAAGGATTCTGGTCGTTCTCAGCAGTGCTGTCATTTGGATAGTCTCTACCCGTCCGCCAACTTCCAAGTCCTCCAGGTCTTTTAATAGTCCTTTAGTTACTGTGCCTAAAGCACCAATCACAATTGGCACAATCGTTACTTTCATTTTCCACAGCTTTTTCAATCCTCTAGCAAGGTCGAGGTACTTATCCTTCTTTTCACATTCCTTCAGATTTATTCTGCAGTCAACCGGGAGAGCAAAGTCGACAATTTTACAAATTCTCTTTTTTTGTTGATTATTATAAGATCTGGTCTTCTTGCCGGGATTAGGTGATCCGTTTGTATGTAAAAGTCCCATAAGAATTTATGCGTGTCATTTTCTAGGACAGGTGCTGGGTTGTGCATATACCATTTGTTCGTATGGTCAAATTTAAATTTCTTGCACATTTCCCAGTGGATCACCTTGCCTACCCAGTCGTATTATTATTATTATTATTATTATTATTATTATTATTATTATTATTATTATTATCTTACTCCTTTGGGAATTTTTCACACCAGAGTTAATTGATGGTCTTCCACTGGAATTTGAGCAACAGCAAGTTTCCTCAAGTCTCCAGGACTCTCCTCAGTATTCTGGCCGATCTTAATTATACTCTAGTTTGGATGGTCCCTACTCATCTTCTTATTTCCATGTCCTCCAGTCCCTTTATAAATACTTTGCTGACTTTACCCGGTGCAACAGTTACAATTGGTATCACCGTCACTTTTATGTTCCATAGTTTTTTTTTCAGTTCTCAAGCAAGGTCCTGGTACTTATATTTCTTTTTTGCTTTCTTTCAGTCTTACTTAGTGATCAGCCGGAACGGCAAAATCTATTATTCGGGAAGTTCTCTTTTTTTGTTGACTATCACTAGGTTAGGTCGTCTGGCCAAGAATTGATGATCCGTTTGTATTTCAAAATCCCAGTGAATATTGCGTGTCTCATTCTCCAGGACTGATTCTGGGTCGTGCATTACTTTTTGTTTATATGGTCACATTTCTATTTCTTGCATAATTCCTAGTGGATCACAAACTATCTAACGCGACTCCCGAAGATGACGCGCGAAATTGTCGAAAGCGTTTGGGCTAATAAATGGTTCTTTCTTTAATCCAGAAAGTAAGATCCAGAAGTAAGAAAACTAGTGAGAAGACTTAATCGTCTTTACTTGATTAAGAAAAGAAAAGAAAAAAGAAACAATGCGGAATATTCAAGAAAACCTGTTAAGATAATGATTTCCTGCCTAAGTTTGCAATATATATATATATTGCATAGTTTGTGACGAGCCGCCGCAGGCATTGGCCTACATGTCAATGCACACAAAACTGAATATATGTGCTTCGATCAAGCAGGCGACATTTCCACACTAGAGGGAACCTCTCTGAAACTGGTAGACAAATTAACCAAACTAGGAAGGAGTGTCTCATCAACTGAAAAAGACATCGACACGCGGCGAACGAAGGCATGGACAGCTATCGATAAGCTATCGATCATATGGAAATCAAACCTGACTGATAAAATGAAACGCAGTTTTTTCCAGGCAGCGGTCGTGTCGATACTGCTGTATGGATGCACCACTTGGACGCTAACAAAACAGCTGGAGAATAAGCTAGATGGCAATTACACAAGAATATTTCGAGCAATACTGAATAAGTCCTGACGGCAACACCCCAGAAAGCACCAACTATACGGCCACCTGCCTCCCATCACGAAAACTATCCAAGTTAGACGAACCAGACACGCAGGACACTGCTGGAGAAGCAGAGACGAGCTCATAAGTGATGTACTCCTATGGACCCCCACATATGGCCGAGCAAAAACAGGACGACCAGCTAGAACATACATGCAGAAGCTATGTGAGGATACGGGATGTAGCCCTGAAAACCTGCCAGAGGCGATGAACGATAGGGAAAAGTGACGAGAGAGAGTCAGGGATATCCGTGCTAACGGCACGACATGATGATGATGATATTAATAACAACGACAGAAAACATGTTTATTAATACCAACATTTGAGCGATAGTTACTTCAAAACATATTTGCTTGAAATCATATAACTGTGTGTAAATCTTTTGTGTTAGATAGGAATACTTGATGCCAGAGGCGATGAACGATAGGGAAAAGTGGCGAGAGAGGGTCAGGGATATCCATGCTAGCGGCACGACATGATGATATTAGGAATAGATAATTTACAAAGCTCTTTGCTTCGATGTGGCACAAGGCCGAATGAATGGGGCGCCCAATGAGACTCGAACTCACTCGTGTAGGTTCACTAGTCTAGCTTGCTAACCGTTACACCACCAGAGGGTTTTAAAACCCATTCTCTTCCCAAATCTAAATTTCGAAAGATTCTAGTTGAAAACGCTACAACAATAGCACACGAAATTAATAAGCTACGACAACAAATCCTAGAAGACCTTCTTCTAAAATCAAAAAAAAAAAAAACAAAACAAAAAAACCCAAAAACGTAGAATCAATAGAATTAATTTTGAAATTGTTTTGAAATGCCTTTAGTTTTTAGTTGTTTTTTTTTTTAAATATTTTATAATTCTTGATAATTTTCTATTTCCGTTGATAAAGTTCTTTTTTTTTTTTTAATTCATCAGCATCCAGTTTTATCCGACTCTGCAATTACTAATGTTAAATTAGTAATTAGTAATGTTAAAAAAAACCCAAAAAAACTCTTTCAAAAAATTCTTTAAAAAAACACTATTTCCACATGCAAACAATGATGGTCTATGAAAGTTCCGAAAGCGTTTGGGACAATTTTGGTAAATTCATCCACCAATTCCAACCTAAAACCGCTTATCAGGAAACTTAAAAGGATCTTATCCAATTCTACGTTTATGTAATTTTGTAATGTTATAAAAAACCTAAAAAACGAAGTTAAATTCTATCTGTCACTAACAATTAAATTAAACATCAGTCATTTGTTTCCACGGAGTCAAATGATCAAACAGTTCTATTTCTAACAATTCAATTAAGCAAAAGTCATTTGTTTGCACACAGTTTAAATGTCAAACAGTTCTATTTGACCCATAGATAGGACCCTTTCAGGTGCTACCACTCAAGGCCAGAGTGGACCTGGGAGCGATGGCAATTAAGGAGTATTCCGCATTTCCCAGAGCTCCAGCATGACTGGAACCTTACCATCAGATTGTTTAATGCCATATCCATGACACTCATTGGAGGAGGGGTTCTTACCCCTCAGGAAAGATGTAGTCGGTGTATTCTACAGCTCCAGCCAACTGGGCTGAAATAAATATATAGATGAACGAATAAATAAATAAATGAAAGTTTTTATTTATTTCATCCGCGTCATTGAATCACGTGACTCTACCTTCTTCACCCGACAAATGCCCGCACATGGGACTATAGAAAAAAAAAGAAAACCCACTTGCACGTGCATGGTTGTTTATTTGTTGTTGTTTTTTTTTTTTAATTAATTGATTAAATAATTCATTTATTTATTTGGGGCATGTTGGGCGAAAGCCCCCCCCACTTCTACTTGATAGATATATCAGTGAGTTTACGTATCAGAAATCATTTTGGGTTTATTTGATTGGATTTTATATTGTTTTGTAGGATCCCTGCTTGACGTCGGTTTCTTAATTGGTCGAGTCGAAAGTAGCCTAGAGAGAGAGAGAGAGAGAGAGAGAGAGAGAGAGAGAGAGAGAAAGAGAGAGGGGGGGCAGGAGGGAAAGTAGTAGATAAAGAAAGATAGGAAT
>OY757944.1:38451390-38458890 GCA_963585895.1 Sepioteuthis lessoniana | reverse complement strand
TAATAAGCGAGTTCGAACGCCAGTCGTGCTAGTACGTTCATTTTCGGATGAATACTTCTTGTGAATGGTATGAACCCACTTATCTTCCCCAGGATCTTCTTGAAGGTTGGGTTTGGCATTAAATAACCCACGAATTTATGGTCTTCTCATAAACCAGACTTTCCTTTAAAACCCATTATCTCTGACATAGGTTATGCCCCCGCCTAAACATTTAGCAAAAATATGCCCCTCAGGTGGGTACTATCAAGAATTCCAGCTCACTCTTTAACAGGTTATTTGATATGAAAAACGAATCTCCGAGCTTGTTTAGACATCAAATCCCTATATATATTGCATAGTAGTGTCTGTGATCGTGGCTTTCTGCATTCATCAGAGTCATATATATATATATAATGACTTGTTAATTCGGTATCGCTTGAACCAGTGGTAGAGTTTCGGCCTCTGCATACTGTGGTTGTTGGTTCGATCTCCAGTGGTGGAGATCACGGTTGCACTGCTAATGAGACCTAATAAGGTCGAAACAGCCGTTCAGTGCTCCGTATGTTACATGTAGGTGTGTGCCGGATTTTCTTGTCATGGTAATTTCTAACTTAATATATCAATTCCTCCATTCATAATTATATATATATTTTTGAAGGTCATTCAATAGATAAGGCGAATTTTACCTTAGAAGTTGGCAACAAGATTCACTTATTTCAAAATGATCAATCGTGACAGGTCCTTTCATGTTCTAGAACACTATCAGCATCACATTCTTTACTGGGTGCTGCGCCCGGAACTTTTTCTTTTGTGAAAGTCAGTGTGTTTACAGATTCACTTATTTCAAAATGATCAATCGTGACAGGTCCTTTCATGTTCTAGAACACTATCAGCATCACATTCTTTACTGGGTGCTGCGCCCGGAACTTTTTCTTTTGTGAAAGTCAGTGTGTTTACAGATTCACTTATTTCAAAATGATCAATCGTGACAGGTCCTTTCATGTTCTAGAACACTATCAGCACCACATTCTTTACTGGGTGCTGCGCCCGGAACTTTTTCTTTTGTGAAAGTCAGTGTGTTTACAGATTCACTTATTTCAAAATGATCAATCGTGACAGGTCCTTTCATGTTCTAGAACACTATCAGCATCACATTCTTTACTGGGTGCTGCGCCCGGAACTTTTTCTTTTGTGAAAGTCAGTGTGTTTACAGATTCACTTATTTCAAAATGATCAATCGTGACAGGTCCTTTCATGTTCTAGAACACTATCAGCACCACATTCTTTACTGGGTGCTGCGCCCGGAACTTTTTCTTTTGTGAAAGTCAGTGTGTTTACAGATTCACTTATTTCAAAATGATCAATCGTGACAGGTCCTTTCATGTTCTAGAACACTATCAGCATCACATTCTTTACTGGGTGCTGCGCCCGGAACTTTTTCTTTTGTGAAAAGTCAGTGTGTTTTCACGCAACAAAGTGTCTTTTCGACTCGGGTTCGTGGTGATACACTCATGTTTTGCCCGTTTTAAAACATCTTTGGCTAAAACATGATTCTTTATACACAACATACATTCTTCAAGACCCGCCTCCCGCCATCAAGTGTCCTAGATTTGACACTAAACAATCTGATGGTGAGGTTCCGGTAATGCTGGAACTTTGAAAAATGTGGAGTACACCTTCATTACCATCGCTCACAGTGTAACATATTGGCCCTCGACCGAGCTGTCAATTAAGAGATGCACCTGTGTAAATAACAGGTGCATCCGACCGAAGATATCGGGGTATCACCTTGACCAGTGGATGGGTTGAATTCGGTGTAATTGCAACGCCCACTGGAACCGGGTGGATGTCAAACAATTATATAACCAGGTGCCACAGACGGCTTGAGTCAGTTGGAGTTTGAGTTGCAGTTCGAGGCAGTGAGAACCAGCTCCAGACAGAGGGCTTGGGCCCTCAGGATCACGGTTGAGCAGCCTAGCAGAATGAGGAAGAAGTGCTGCTATAGTCGGAGGAACTTGGGGGCAATATGTTGCAGTCTGTTCCCGTCTCCAACTCACCTCTCACACATAACCAATATCAACCCTTTCGCAACCCTTTCGAGAATAAAGTGTGAGGGGTATATTTTTCTAAAGAAGTGTGTTCGTTCGTCATTATTGTTGATTATGTTTCCGCATGTGGCTATACAACAACAGGTCCACTCTGACCCGGAGTGGTAGCACCTGATAAGGGTTCTATCTATGGGTTAGATATAACTAAACCGTAGTTTCTTGAGTTTACTGTTTTTTTTGCATTTAAACTGTGTATTTATGCAAAACTGAATTGCTAAAAATAGAACTATTTTAACAACTAAACCGTGTACTTATGCTAAACTGAACTGCTCGAAATGGAACGGTATTGACCTCTAAACTGTGTACTTATGCTAAACTGAACTATCTGAAATAAAACTTTTTTTAACAATTAAACTGTACTTACATTTAAACTGCGTGCTAATGCCAAACTGAATTAGTTGAAATAGAACTGTTTTTGACTTTGAAACTCTACGTACACTCAACTGAATAGTTTAATATAAAACTGTTTTGACATTTAACTGTGCGTAAACAAAATCTGTACTTATACTAAACTGAATTAGCTGAATTAGAACTGTTTGAATAAACTGAATAGCTTGAAATAGAAATGTTTTTGACAATTAAGCTGAGTACTCATGCTAAACTGAATTGTTTAAAATAAAATAGATTATTTACATAAAAATGGATTTGGCGTTAAATAACCTACAAAGGTTGATATGCCATAAAATCCAACCAACCAACCAACCAACCAACACATTCTTCAGTAAATTTCACATAGTTTGCACTTCCCTGACATAAATATTTGATGACAGACCTCTGTTCAAGCCCGGAACGCTCTGATTTGCCGCTCTTTTGAATAGCCTCAAAACAAATAATTTTTGTTATAAACCAATTCCCAAAAAAGCCGAATTTACGGAAAAAATTTTTGAAAAATATTCTATTTCTTAAAAATCCCTTTATTTATTGAATACGACTCTTATATAAAAATATATATTCTTATATGATCCGAGGAGGAAATCTAAAGGGTAGGAGTATCCAATTTGAGTGCTCAATGTCAATGGCTTTCGACGTATAATTAATTTGTGATTAAAAATACAACAAAACTCACCGTGCAGAGCTAAAAAAAAAACGGCCACCTCTTCCTAAATCGAATCATAGGCGAGACCTCTAGAAGTCATTAAATTTTCCCTGGCGATCACGATAAGACGCTAGAAACACGTGTAAGAATGAAATTAACAATTTTAAAAATAAATCTCTTTGTGGACCTATTCATTTAAAAATATTTACTTTTTTCTCTCTTAGTACCAACACAAGAAAAAAAGGAAAAAATTCTTATATCTATCTATATATATATATATATACACACACGAAGGTCATTCAAAAGGTTCTAAGCCTGACCCAGAAAGAATAGCCATAGCTGAACATTTTTGTCGTGACAACACACTAGCTTTTTTTAATGATACTAGAAAAACTAATTCAGATTTTTGTCTTAATTTCAGTGTTGGTGAGGATCATGCAAATATGAAAGGTGTGCGATAAATCTTAAATCGAGGTGCAGCATACTTTTTGAACGAACCTTGTATATATATATATATATATATATATACATATACAAGGTTCGTTCAAAAAATAAACGCTAATGGCAACATGATTATTTCATTCGCCAGAGGTGCAGCATATGAAGTAATCGTGTTGCCATTAGCGTTTATTGCAAGTCTTTACATATATGAATTGAGGTCTCGGTAGCCGTTAAACGGATGTATGTAAACAATAGTAATTGTGATTCATATTCGCTGCTACTGGCTCCTCGTGGACGAATGGTTAGAGGCTTGGATTGGCGTTTAAGTCAACCGGGTTTCGATCCCAGCTACGGGAAGCTAATATGTCTAGCCACACTGATAAGTACTGATAGAACGAAACAGATCTATCTGTGGATGACTATATATATGTGTGTGTGTGGAAGCAGGAACATTCGAAGGTAGAACATTGCTATTGAGAGAAATGGTGACCTTGTTGAGAAGTAAGGATGTGATCCGTAGAGGACCAGCTTCATTTTGATGTATGATACATGTTCCTATGTCGGTAATTATTCCTTTACAAGAGAAAAAGGCATTACATTTTGACTCATCCTCGTATGTATGTGTGTGTGTGTGTGTGTGTGTGTGTGTGTATGTGAACAGTATTTTCTCTTTTAGAGATGTTTGATAAAACAGAAGAGACACTTCGTATCAGCCTATTGTGTCCTTGATTCGTTCAAGTCCACGTAAGAGTCATTTGACTTTTGGATTGAATGAATTTAGGAAGGCGCCGTATGTTTCCTTCTCTTTATATAAATATGCATTATATAAAGAGAAGGAAACATACGGCGCCTTCCTAAATTCATTCAATCCAAAAGTCAAATGACTCTTACGTGGACTTGAACGAACCAAGGACACAATAGGCTGATACGAAGTGTCTCTTTATATGTTTCTCATTTCATTGTTCGCTTGCTCGTTCGCTAGCTCGAACATGGGTCCATTTGGGGCTGAAAGTATTTGGGAAAAATCCGGCGCCTTCCTAAATATATTCCCTCCAAAATTCAAACGACTCATTGGGAAACTTAAACGGATCAACGGAGTAGTCCTTGTGGCATGATGGTTAAAGCGCTGGACTGCAGGATCAACGGATCAAGGATACAATAGGTAGACACAAAAGGTCTGTCATATTTGATTAAATATATATATATATATATATATATATATATATATATATATAATATTTCTCCTTACTTGAGCAAATTGCAAACGTAAACAATGCACTGTTTCAACACATTTTTCAATCTAATCACAACTTCGATTTCAATTTTGCAAATATGCTCATTTACATTCATAATAAAAGATTAAGACGAATTATCGAAGCTGCTGCTATTTCACTCTGTAATTCCTTAAATACTCGTCCGGGCTTTTATAATAGTTCTCCTTACTTGAGCAAATCCATTTTAAATTGCTACAATATATTCCATCTTTAATTAATATATTCCACATATATCATAATTTTATGCTTTCTCTTATTCTTTTTGTCTTTCTATTTCTTCCTTTTGACTCGAAATCTTTCTCGTTAAACAAACGGAACATAAATTCTATCCAATATGGTTGATAAATCAAATGACGTAATTTAAAACAACAAACGCTGATTCACTAATTAAACGGCCAACTTTTTCTTGTTATACAAATTTTCCGTAGGTTTTTGTATTTTGCATTTTTAAACATCCATTGTTGATTTAACATCACTAATATCATCCTTCATAGCCCTGATTATGGTTCATTAGAACCGAAACGCTGTAGTGTCGACTTTACTTCTCAATAAATCTCTCTTTCGTCTTGGTTTAGTTTGGTTTAGTTTGTTTGGTTTTATAGCATATCAACCTCGCCAAATCCATTTTTATGTAAATAATCTGTTCTATTTAAAACAGTTCAGTTTAGCATAAGTACACATTTTAATTGTCAAAAACATTTCTATTTCAAACTATTCAAGCAGTTATATGTAAAAATTCAGTTAAGTGTAAATACAGTTTTAATGTCGAAAAGCAGTTCTATTTCAAATAATTCAGTTAAGCATAAGCAAGCAGTTTAAATGTAAGTACGGTTTAATTGTCAAAAACATTTCTATTTCAAGCTATTGAGTTTACTCAAACAATTCAGTTTTGCATAAGTATGCTGTTAGTTCTATTTAACCCATAGATAGGGCCCTATCAGGTGCTACAACTCCGGGCATGAGTGGACCTGGGAGCGATGGCAATGAAGGGGTACTCCGCATTCCCCAAAGCTCCAGCATTGCTGGAACCTCACCATCAGATTGTTTAGTGTCATATCCAGGACACTCGTTAGGGGGGTCTTACCCCTCTGCAGTGGTGCAGTCAGTGTATTCTACAGCCCCAGCCGACTGGGCAATACACAGAGTTAAATGTCAAACAGTTTTATTTTAGATAATTCAGTTCAGCATAAGTACACAGTTTAGACGTCAAATATAGTTCTATTTCGAGCAATTCAGTTCAGCACTAGTACGTAGTTCCAATGTCAAAACTGTTCTATTTTAAACAATTCAGTTTAGCATAAATACACAGTTTAAATGCAAAAATCGGTATAGTGAAAGAAGCACGGTTTAGTTCTATTTAACCCATAGATAGGACCCTTATCAGGTACTACCACTCCGGGCCAGAATGGACCTGGGAGCGATGGCAATGTAGGGGTACTCCGCATTCCCCAAAGCTCCAGCATTGCTGGAACCTCACCATCAGATTGTTTGGTGTCATATCAAGACATTCGTTGGGAGAGTCTTACCCCTCTGCAGAGAAGCAGTCGGTGTATTCTACTGCTCTAGCCGACTGGGCATTATAAATTGGAATAGACTTTTAGTAAATAAATAGTAGCATTCATTCATTTATTTTTTAGACTACACGGACTAAAGTATTTAATCTTTATAAGAGACAATAATTTCAACGATATTAGGGATTCATTTTTTATTTATAATTTTAAAAAATTATTAATTGAATCTCAAGCAACGATTGATTTTTCAGTATTCATCCTTTTTTAAAAAAAACAAACTTAGTAATATTTTAAATTATTGGTAACTGGCTAATGGTTAGAGTGTTCGCCAATGGCCCGGAGGTTTTTAATCTTAGGACGAGTCATAACGGAGTCTCAAAAAATAGTACTTGATGTCTCCTTGCTTAAGACTCAGCATTTATAGGTACGTATCAAGGGTAAAGAGAAGCAATCAAGGGAAAGTAGCACCCTCCCCTACACCTCGGTGTAGTAGCTATTGAAAAAGGATCCTTTGGGTCGTCCTCGACTAAAGGGAGACAACTTTACTTACTTTTTTTACTTATTGGTAACTGTTTTTTTTTTTTTTTAAAGAAGAATGTATAAAAATTATATCTGATCATATATAATGATATTTTCACAGTTAAAGAATTAAAAAGAAATTTAATTAAAAAATTGAAATGATCAAAAAAAGTTTTTAAAATTCTCTTCTCATCGGAAGCAATATAAACCTGACGAAACAATATTCAAATACAAAATTGTATTTTTTTTCTTCTATACCTCTGAAAAGGGTAATTTTATAGACCCGAAATTGTTTTTATATTGACCTCCGACCCGGCCGGGCTGTCAAAATAGGAAATGCACCTGTGTAAATAACAGGTGCATCCGGTCGAGGATATCAGAATATAACCTTGACCGTGGACGGGTTGAATGAGTGCGATTTGTGATGCCCACAAGAAGAAAGTGGACGTTGAACTATTATATAACTCAGTGCACAGGAAGTTCAATCAGTTTTGAGATCAGATGAGTTGGAGAAGATGCTAGATTGAGGAACATGTCTCAGAGAGGCTGGGCCCCCAGGCCCCCTGTTGAGCAGCCCAAGAGAACGGGAAAGAAACGCGGTTATGGCCAATAGAGTAGGGGTCAATATGTTG
>OY757944.1:38441390-38446390 GCA_963585895.1 Sepioteuthis lessoniana | reverse complement strand
GATACCCTATAACTGAGCAAATTATTTGTATCAAGAAAATCTTGATGCCATAAAACTGTAAATCATTAGTTATTAAGTATGGGTTACTTGGGTAGAGTGTTCGCCAATGGTCCGGGAGACCTGGGTTCAATTCCAGGTCGCGTCATACCAAAGACTTTGAAAATGGTACTTGATACCACCTTGCTTAACACTCAGCAATATAAGGTACGTATCAAGGGTAAAGTGAAGCATTTCAGAGAAAGGAGTAGCGCCCTCCGCTACACCTCGGTGTAGTAGCTATTCAAAAGGGAACCTTCTGGTCACAGCCGACTAAAGGGAGACAACTACACTTTTAATTTACTTGAAGCTATAATTGTTTACAAAGGATTATTAGATTAACAATCCGAAGATTAGGCTCCAGTAATACTGGAGTTTGGGGAATGTGGAGTACCCCTTAATTTCCATTGCTCTCAGGTCCGCTGTAGCACGGAATGGTGGCACCAAATAAAGTCCTATCTATGGGTCAAAAAGAACTATTTGACATTTAAACTCTGTGCAAACAAATGACTTATGTTAAATTGAGTTGTTTGAAATAGAACAGTTTGAAATTTAACTGTGTGTAAACAAATGACTGATGTTTAATTAAATTGTTGGCGATACATAACAATACATGAAACCATTTAACTGTGTGCACAGAAAAAAGAATGAGTACAGATGTAGTTTAAAATGTTATCAAAAAGATGTGTTTATAAATCATATATCTGATATATATGCATAAATATTTGGCATTAAATAACCTACAAAGGTTGATATGCCATAAAACCCAACCAAACCAAATCCTATTTATTTAATATGTATGTATAAAGAGGATTTGGCATTAAATAACCTACAATGGTTGATATGCCATAAAACTAAACCAAAGTATTTCATATATATATTTAATATATATGTATAAAGTGGATTTGGCATTAAATAACTTACAATGATTTATATGCCATAAAACCCAACCAAACCAAATCCTATATATTTAATATACATGTATAAAGAGGATTTGGCATTAAATAACCTACAATGGTTGATATGCCATAAAACCCAACAAAACCAAATCATATATATATATATATATATATATATAGGGAGAGGGGGGATTTGGCATTAAATAACCTACAATCGTTGATATGCCATAAAACTAAACCAAAGTATATCATATATATTTAATATATATGTATAAAGAGGATTTAGCATTAAATAACCTACAATGGTTGATATGCCATAAAACCCAACCAAACCAAATTCTCTATATTTAATATATATGTATAAAGAGGATTTAGCATTAAATAACCTACAATGGTTTATATGCTATAAAACCAAACCAAACCAAATTATATATATATATATATATATGGAGAGAGAGAGAGAGAGAGAGAGAGAGAGAGAGAGAGAGAGAGAGAGAGAGAGAATTTGGCCTTAAATAACCTACAATAGTTGATATGCTATAAAACCAGACCAAACTAGGTATCAGTACTAACCATTATTAACCATATAATTATTAATATTAAATAGGAATACTTGAAACCATATGACTATATGCAAACTAATGACAATCATTGAATAGAAATAATTACTTGAAATTGTAAAATTATAAATATTAGATCAGAATACTTGGAACCATACAATTGTGTGCAAATTCTTTGTATCAAACCTGACCGATAAAATGAAACCCAGTTTCTTCCAGTCAGCAGTCGTGTCGATACTGCTGTATAGATGTACCACTTGGATGCTAACAAAACGACTGGGGAAGAAGCTAGACGGCAATTACACAAGAATGTTGCGAGCAATATTGAACAAGTCCTGGCAGCAACACCCCACAAAGCACCAACTATACGGCCACCTGCCTCCCATCACGAAAACTATCCAAGTTAGACAAACCAGACACTGCTGGAGAGGCAGATACGAGCTCATAAGTGATGCACTCCTATGGACCCCCACATATGGCCGAGCAAAAGCAGGACGACCAGCTAGAACATACATACAGCAGCTATGTGAGGATACGAGATGTAGCCCTGAAGACCTGCCTGAAGCGATGAACGATAGGGAAAAGTGGCGAGAGAGGGTCAAGGATATCCGTGCTAGCGGCACGACATGATGATGATGATGAATACTGTATAAGAATAAAACAGGCAAAAAAGTCTCTTTAGTCACTATAAACCTATGATGAACGCGATTCTTTAACCTTTAGGTATAAGTTACCCCTAGACGGGTTAGCATGCTGTTAAACTCACTCACTCAAGTTATCATTATTAGCCTACGAGTCGCCCGAGAAAAGCGTTTAAACATACAGCTTTTCAAAACCGTTTGACTTGCTTAATGCTGTTACCTCAATTGTCAACCTTGACCAAGTCCAACCGAATTCTTATACCGATAAGCGCAAGTCCCTCTTAATACCTCCCGTAGAACAATTAGGCTCGGTGAATCCCATACAGATTAAAACCATGAGCATAAACGCCAGGGATTTACTTAAAATAAACCCGAATACAAACGCATATCAGTGGCGCATGCGCAAACACAATTACCCAATGTCGACTTCCCGTATGCCTTCCCATGAACATCCGGTTATTTCCTCTTCAATACTGAATACGACAGATATTGTGCATGTAATTGTTCCGTTTACAAGGGAGTCACACCTGAGAGGGACGACCCCTACGCTGAAGGCCTGCCCTCGTAATCCACTCTCCATGGAGCTCGTTTCCTCTACCCCCTACTTCTACCCCTTGTGCAGTTCGTCTTGTCTTGGCTGGCCATTCATCGTGCATCTTGCTTTTTTCCAATCTTCTTCAAATGGAGAGTTCCAGGGAGGTGGGTAAATACCAGGAAATAAAAGAAAGGGTTTTGTTTTGCAAGATAGTTTGGTTACAAATGCAAAGTAGGGGGTATGAAAAAGCCTAGGAAAAAGGTCACAAATACACACTCTTTCAGAGTTCAGAGTAACTCAGAGAGAGAGAGAGAGAGAGAGAGAGATGTATATGTTCCTTGAAGAGAGGAAGAGATAAACACTCACATATATTGTTTGGATAGAGAGAGAGAGAGAGAGAGAGAGATCAATATATATATGTGTGTATGTATATGTTGCTTGAAAAGAGAGAGAGAGGAAGAGACAAACACACATCATATATTGTTTGGAGAGAGAGAGAGAGAGAGAGAGGGAGGGAGGGAGGGAGGGAGAGAGAGACACACACACACACACACACACACACACACACGCACACGCACACACGTATTTATATATTGCCAGAAGAGAAAGTGCGCGCGTGCGAGAGAGAGAGAGAGAGAGAGAGAGAGAGAGGGAGGAAGAGAGAGGTTTGAACAGAGAGAAATAGAGAAACGACACACATACTCACACACATACATTAGTTTGATGTAATTCTTTATTTTTTGTTGAATTATTTTTATCTTGTCAGATTTATCAAACTCTACCATTTCTCTCTCTCTCTCTCTCTCTCTCTCTCTCTATATATATATATATATATATATATATATATTCAATATTGAACAGGTCCAGGACACAACACCCCACAAAGCAGCTGGTGTACGGCCACCTTACACCCATCACGAAAACTATCCAAGTTAGAAGAACCAGACATGCAGGGCACTGCTGAAGAAGTAGGGACGAGCTCATAAGGGATGTACTCCTATGGACCCCTTCACATGGCCGTGCAAAAGCAGAGAGACCATCTCGAACCTACATACAGCAGCTCTGTGAGGATACGGGGTGCAGCCCTGAGAACCTGCCGGATGCGATGAACGATAGGGAGAGGTGGTGAGAGAGGGTCAGGGATATCCGCGCTGATGGCACGACAAGATGATGATGATGATGATATATATATTGTTGAGTGTATATCACGACAGCAACTTATTCTTCAAGCAAGTTTCGTTAAAGACGATGGAACATTGTTATTTCATTTTTTCAAGATTCCAGGTTATTTTTGACTATTGTTTTAAAACAAAACGCTGAAAACTTTCCAACTGACAACTTTAAAACAAAACGCTACAAATAATTAAAACAGTCAAAACT
Organism: Sepioteuthis lessoniana; assembly: GCA_963585895.1. Taxonomy (NCBI): domain Eukaryota; kingdom Metazoa; phylum Mollusca; class Cephalopoda; order Myopsida; family Loliginidae; genus Sepioteuthis; species Sepioteuthis lessoniana. Next base: position 38,442,339 of record OY757944.1, on the reverse strand, counting down.
CAACTGTCAATTCAAATCTACATTACCCCTGATGACGACCAAAAGTGCTTGGGCAGAAGATATGGGACAATTTCTTTACCATGTTAATCCCGACACTAGAAAAATAACCAGGAATCTTGAAAAAATGAAATAACAGTGTTCCATCGTCTTTAACCAAACTTGCTTTAATAATATACATATAGTATTAAAATATATAGATTTCCTGTTCCTGATCTGTGTATCCATTTTTGAAGCGAACTTTATATATATATATATATATATATATATTTACTAATCTAATATCAACCAGTATTCACGGTACAGAAAAAAACAAAAACAAAACCCTGACCAGGAACAAGAGAAAAAGTATCTGGAATCACCGCCCAGGGGGAAAAAAAAAAATTTGGGCCAAAAAGAAAGAAAAGGCCAACCTCGTCCGACCCCTTGAAAACAATCAAGGGATGCGTAGTCAGTGGTCAAAAGAAAACCAAAAAACCCTCCGCGAATGCTGCAATGCTACAATTACTAAAGTGCTCAACACCAGACAATGGAGCCAATTATAAAATTAACCTAAATCGCGAGTCGGAAATCTTCTACTAAAGTTTCACCTTCACGGATCATCAGGAAGCCTAAACTCGACTATATATATATATATATATATATATATATATAATCGACGAAAAATGTAAATAAAAAAAGGAATACTATATATATATATATATATTGTGGTTACAAGTATTGCTATTTAACACTAATTTTTCGGGGGTTTAATGGTTAAAGCGATCGACTGCGGAATCGTAGAAAGCGAGTTCGTACTCCAGTCGCGCTATTACTTTCACTTTCGGGCAAATATACTTCGGAAAGGTATGAGCCCCCTTATCCTCCCAGCTATGGGTTAAATAGTACTACTTCGAGGAGAATGGGTTTGGCATTAAATAACCTACAAGGGTTCGATATGCCAAAAAACCAA
>OY757944.1:38328890-38436390 GCA_963585895.1 Sepioteuthis lessoniana | reverse complement strand
GCAGTCGGTGTATTCTACAGCGCCAGCTAACTGGGCCATCCAGGACACTCTTTGGTGGGGGGTTACCCCCTCTGCAGAGATGCAGTCGGTGTATTATACAGCCTCAGCTGACTGGGCCATCCAGGACACTCTTGGGGGGGTTACCCCCTCTGCAGAGATGCAGTCGGTGTATTATACAGCCTCAGCTGACTGGGCCACCCAGGAAACTCTTTGGTGGTGGGGGTTACCCCTCTGCAGAGATGCAGTCGGTGCATTATTCAACCCTAGCTGATTGAGCTTTCAGCGATACGGTGTGTGTGTATACGTACGTATTGACTGTCCCCTGGGAAGAAAACCGGGAGGAAGCACACGAGCGGAAAAAAAACAAAAAACGCTACGTTGACACTGCGTGGAAAAGGGTTGGATATGCCATGTGATTCCTATTGAGGTTGGTTGTCGTGGTTTTATAGGATACTCAGTCATTTCGTTTCTTTCAAAAATAGGAATCACTGGCCGCAGTTTGAAAGTTGCCTCAAATCGTCTTCAGACCACGGCACAATATGCATCAAGTCGGATTTGGTCGAAAGCGAGAAATTTTCTGCATGAATGAAATGCACGCGGAACCACCTTTCCCGTGTGATTACGTAAGAAACGGTTACTGTAAATGCGTCATAACATCAACCGCCGAAACTAAACGCGTTTTCTTTTTTTTTTTTTTTAAATCACAAACTGCATTAACGTCCAATGTAGTCTCTGCTCTTAATTGATCTGGCGTATATATATATATATATACAATTCTCTTAATACCCTGTCCGGTAGCAAAAGCTGCTTGGTAGCGCCAGGAGTGGCAGTACCGTCTTAAGCTACCGAAACTGTGTTATCACCCCTGGTTGGCGGTTGATGAGGACATGGTATCGCACGTGCTTTCACACGTTATATGATGAAAAAAAAATGTATGTATGTATGTAGATGTGTGTATGTGAGTATGCACGTGTGTATTTATGTATAAATGTGTGTATATGTGTGTATAAATGTATGTAAGGGAGTATGTATGCTTGGTTGGTTGGTTGGTTAGTTGTTTTGTTTTACGGTGTATCAACACTTTTCGGGTCATTTAACGTAGGATTAAATTTCAAACAATTCAGTTTAGTATAAGTATAGTTCTTTTTATTTACACACAATTAAATGTTAAAACAGTTCAGTTAAATGTCAAAACAGATCTATTTCAAACAATTTAATTTAGCATAAGTACGCATTTTAGTTCTATTTGACCCATAGACAGAACCCTATCAGGTGCTACCACTCGTAGCCAGAGTGGACCAGGGGGCGATGGAAATAAAGTGTTACACCGCATTCCCCAAAGCTCCAGCATTACTGGAACCTTACCATCAGATTGTTTAGTGTCATATCCAGGACACTCGTTGGTATTGGTGGGGGTCTAACCCCTCTGCAAAAAAGCAGTCGGTGTATTCTACAGCTCTAGCCGACTGGGAAAGAGTATGTACGTATGTATGTATTTATGTATGCGTGTGTGTATGTATGCGTATGTATGTAGGTATATAAGTATATATGTGTGTGGGTTTGCATATATGTATTTACCAATCTCTCCCCCATGAATAAGATGTGACTCAAAGTCAATTTTTTAGCGGAGTTTAACAGGCCTGGACTCAGAGTTTTCCTTCTCCTAGACGGGTTGCCATACCAAGGTTAAAAACCCCAACCTGCTCTACCATTTACCGTTAGCAGTAGGGAAAATAGTGGGATTGAAACTTTTCCCTAGGTGAAATGCAAACAGTCCCCTCCAGGATTTGAACTCGTCTCACCGTATCCATTTTCTACGATGATGCGCGCCTCTCAAACTGATAAATGGTATGTACTAAAACCGGAATCTGTCCAAGAAAATGTGATTCTTTAAGACTTGGAGATACAAACGGATTAACTAATCAGGTTTTTTATTAACAAGATGAAAAGAATGAAAATAAAAGTAAACGAAAAGTTTAACACTCATATGGATCTTACGAGGATCATTAAATAAGTTTCCAGACTTTTTTTCGTATGGGCACTTTTATTGGCAGTACACACATGAAACTCAAGTCCCCTTTGAAGTAATCTCCCCTGGCTGCAATGCACTTGTTGTACCGTTCCAACAACTTCTGCAAGGCCCCATGGATGTCCTCTTGTGTGAGCGTGTCAATGACCTTCGTCACAGCCTTTTTCATCTCCTCAATTCTCTCATAACGACAGCCGCTGATCTTAGAGAATAACCAAAAGTCACAGGGAGCAAGGTCTGGACTATAGGGGGGCTGAGGAACTGTCTTGATGGCCATCTTGGTCAAATAGTCTATGACGAGGATGGAGTTGTGGACTGGTGTTTTGTCCAGGTGGAAATGCCACTGACCCGATTTGAAGAGTGCTGGCCTCTTCCAACGGAATCTCTACCTGAACTCCCTTAAAACCTCAACATAGTAACCCTAACCCTAACCCTTTGGCCAATCAACTGTGGTGTATTGACTTCCTTACTCCTCCCACACCTCTCATAATCCCTCACATACTCCCTGCCTTCCTTGAATCTCTTTTGCCACTCAAAAACTGATGCTCGATTCATGCAAGATGCTCCAAAAGCAGTCTGAAGCATTCCATACGTTTCTGTGGCATTTTGTCCAAGTTTAAAACGCAATTTTATTGCATATCGTTCTTCTAAAGTGTCCTCACGTCTAGATTGCATTTTTGAAATTCACCAGCTGTGACAATCAGACTTTAGTAAGGTGTATTCCAATTCCTGCAGTAGCTGAACCTGGAATCATAAAAATTGGTCAGTCATCTCATAAGAGGTACTATTTACCAACCCCTCCGCTCGGGCAGGATATGACACAAGGTCAATTTTTAAGCGGAGTTTAACAGGTTTGAATTCAGAGTTTTCCTTCTCCTAGACTAGTTGCCTCACCAAGGCTGAAGAACCTAGTCCGTCCTACTATTTACCCATAGCTGGAGGGAGAATAAGGGGGTTCATACCTTTCCCAAGGGTATTTGCCCGAAAGTGAACGTAATAGCGCGACTGGAGTACGAATTCGCGTACTACGATTCCGCAGTTCATCGCTTTAACCATTACACCACGAGGACACCCTATACCTCATAAGAGGTATAGCAATAACGTACTGAATTTTCAAGAGTCTACGACAATTTTAACTGCTTGTACAAAAAAGTCTGGAAACTTATTGAAGGCACCAGGTACCAGAGAGCTGAAAAGAGAAATAGTTACCTAGACCTTGCTGGAGAACTAAGAAAAAAGCTAAGGAACATCAAGGTGACGGTGATCGATACCATTTGTAGTTGATGCCCTTGGAATAGTCCTCCAAGGACTGGAAAAGAGATTGAGAGGAACTGGAAATCAGGGGAAGAATCGTAATCATCTAGACCACGGCAATGTTAAAATCAGCTAGTATACTTTGAATAGTTATGGGAGGACTAGTTGTCTCAGACAAAAAAAAAAAAAAAAAAAAAAAAACACAAAAAAAAACTATTGCCAAAAACTCGAATGGAATAATAATAATAATACTCTCTCTCTCTCTCTCCCAGCGATGGGTTAAATAGTACCACAACTGTTCTTCTAGGAGAATGGCTTGGGCATTAAATAACCTACAAAGAGTTGATATGCCATTAAACAAAGAAACCAAACCAAACCTTGATATGACATAATCACTTTCAGACTAATACCCTTGGGAAAGGTATGAACCCTCTTATCCTCCCAGCTCTGGGTTAGGTAGTACCACGACTGTTCTTCTAGGAGAATGGCTTTGGCATTAAATAACCTACAAAGGTTGATATGCCAATAAACAAAGAAACCCAATCAAACCTTGCCAGGGAATTGAAAAAACTGTGGAACATGAAAGTGACGGTGATACCAATTGTAATTTGTGCTCTTTGTACAGTCATCAAAGGATGGTCAAAGGACTGGAGGACTTGGAAATAAGAGGACGAGTAGAGACCATCTAAACTACAGCATTACTAAGATAGGCCAGAATACCGAGGAAAGTCCTAGAAACTTGAGGAGACTTGCTGACACTCAAACTCTAGTGAAAAGCCGCTCAGCTGACAATGGTGTGAAAAGCTCTCAAGGAATAAGCAAATAAATAGTTAACCAAAGAATGAGAAAATGCCGTACAGTGGATTTTGCCGCGTGAAAATTAAAGAAAATGTAAAAAAAAGAAGTACTTAGATCTTGCCGGAGAGCTAAAAAAAATGTGAAGGTGACGGTAATATCAATTGTAATTGGTGCACTTTGAACAATCTCCAAAAACTTGGTAAGGGGAACGGAGGAGTTAGAAATCAGTAGAAATGGCTAGACCATCCGAATACTGATACTGAGAAGAGTCCTGGACACCTAAAGAGACTTGCTGTCTCTCAGGCTCCAGTGACAGATCATCAGCTTGTGTTGGTGGGAAAACTAGTAAAAAATAAAATAAATAATTACAAGTAAAAAAGTAAAGTTGGCGACTGTAGTCGCCACCAGAAGGCTCCTTTTTGAATAGCTGCTACACCGAGGTGTAGGGGAGAGTGCTACTCCTTTCACAGGATTGCTCCACTTTACTCTTGATACATACCTTATATTAGGAGGTGCCCGTGGTGTAATGGTTATCCTCATAGGAAATGGACACGGTGACACGAGTTCAAACCCTGGACGAGGCTGATTGCATTTCACATAGCACTAATACCCTTGGGAAAGGTATGAATCCAATTATTCTCCCGCCAGCTATGGGTAAATAATAGGGCAGACTGGATTCTTCAGCCTTGCTGAGGCAACTAGTCTAGGAGAAGGAAAAGTTTGAATTCAAAGCTGTTAAACTCCGCTTTAAAATTGACCTTGTGCCGTATCCTGTCCGAGCGGAGGGATTGGTACCTTATATTGCTGAGTGTTAAGCAAGGAGGTATCAAGTATCATTTTTAAAGTCTTTGGTATGACGCAACATGGGATTGAACCCAGGTCTCCCGGACCATTGGCGAACACTCAATGTAGGTTATGTGGTGATAGAGACGAAACGATCAATCACATAATAAGCGAATGCAGTAAATTAGCGCAAAAAGAGTGTAAGACTAGACACGACTGGGTGGACAAGGTGATCCACTGGGAATTGTGCAAGAAGTTTAAATTTGACCATACGAACAAATGGCATATGCACAACCCAGAATCCGTCTTAGAAAATAAGACGCAGAAAATTCTTTAAGATTTTGATATACAAACGGATCTTCTAATCTCGGCCAGACGACCAGACCTAGTGATCATCATCATCATCATGTCGTGCGGCCAGCACGGATATCCCTGACCCTCTCTCTCCACGTCTCCCTATCATTCATCGCCTCTGGCAGGTCTTCAGGGTTGCATCCCGTATCATCACATAGCTGCTGTATGTATGTTCGTGCTGGTCGTCCTGCTTTTGATTGGCTATATGCGGGGGTCCACAGGAGTACATCACTTACGAGCTCGTCCTTGCTTCTCCAGCAGTGTCCGGAATGTCTGGTTCGTCTAGCTTGGATAGTTTTCGTGATAGGTGGTAGGTGACCGTATAGTTGGTGTCTTGTGGGGTGTTGCTGCCAGGACTTGTTCAGTATTGCTCTCAACATTCTTGTATAATTGCCGGCTTGCTTCTTCTCCAGCCGTTTAGTCAGCGTCCAAGCAGTGCATCCATACAGCAGTATCGACACGACCGCAGACTGGAAGAAACTGCATTTCATTTTATCGGTCAGGTTTGATTTCCATATGATCGAAAGCCTATCGATAGCTGTCCATACCTTCGTTAGCCGTGTGTCGATGTTTTTTTCGTGTCAAAAAAAAAAAGAAAAAAAAGGGAACTTGCCGAATAGTGGACTTTGCCGTTCCGGCTGATCACAGTAAGACGGAAAGAAAGTGAAAAGAGAGATAGATACATAGAGCCTTGCAAGAGAACTGAAAAAACAATGGAACATGAAAGTGACGGTGATACCAATTGTAATTGGTGTACTCGGTACAGCCACCAAAAGACTGGTACAGGGACAGGAGGACTTAAAAATAAGAGGACAAGTGGAAATCATCCAAACTAGAGCATTATTGAGGTCGGTTAGAATTCTGAGAAGAGTCCCGGACACTTGAGGAAACTTTCTGTCACTCAAACTCCAGTGAGAACTGCCCAGTCGGCTGGGGCTGTAGTATATACCGACTGTACCTCTGAAGAGGGGTACCTCCCAATGAGTGTCTTGGATATAACACTAAACAATCTGATGATTAGGTTCCAGTGATGCTGGGGCTTTGGGGAATGCAGAGCACTCCTTCATTGCCATCGCTCCTAGGTCCACTCTGGCCTGGAATGGTAGCAACTGATAGGGCCCTATCTATGGCTTAAATAGAATTAAACTGCATACTTATGTTAAACTGAATTGTTTGAAATAGAACTGTTTGACTAAACTGAATAGCTTGAAATAGAAATGTTTTTGACCATTAAACTGTAATTTCATTTAAACTGCGTACTTATGCTAAACTGAATTGTTTGAAATGGAACTGGTTTTTTACATTGAAACTGCACTTGCACTAAACTGAACTGTTTAATATAGAACTGTTTTGACATTTAACTGTGTGTAAACAAAATCTATACTCGTATTAAACTGAATTGGCTGAATTAGAACTGTTTGAATAAACTGAATAGCTTGAAATAGAAATGTTTGTGACAATTAAACTGTGTACTCAAGATAAACTGAATTGTTTGAAATAGAACTGACTATTTGCCTAAAAATGGATTTAGCGTTAAATAATTAACAAAGGTTGATATGTCAAACAACCAATCAACCAACCAACCAGTGATAAACCATCAGCTAAGCTCGTGTGAAAAACTCTCAAAAGAGTAGTAGTATTATAACAACAACAACAACAACAACAACAACAACAGATTCTCATTGCAAATTCAAATACAAACTTGATTTTTTTCACGGGTAATATAATCCATATAGTTTGATCTGGCTTGGTAGAATATTCAATAAAGCCTCTTAAGCAAATATTGGATATAATTATCTAAACAAAATTTTTAAGCCACTTTGCTTTGCCGCGTGTGTAGAAGCAAAATGGTGGATCAGCTTAACTGTAGCGACCGCAAGAGAACATGTGGTTGATTTTTGATGTGTGGGATAATGACGAGGATTACAGAGAAAAGATACGGTTGATATGAAGCAAAAGCCGACCAAATAATCGCGGTAAGTGACTGCTGTCACAGAATCAGAATATAACGAGCTAAAAAATCTCAAAAATGAATTTAACGAAAAAGAAAAAATATGAAGAAAAAAACTTTTTATCCATTTTTTTTCTTTTTGTAGCAGTAGAGATAGTTTTATTGCCTGAGGCAGGGGAAAATATCGTCTGCGGTTTCATTAAAAAAAAAAAAAAAAAAAAAAAAAAACAGCGGTAAAAACTGAACAAATAGCTTAATGATAATATTAAGTAAAGACGACCCAGTACTCAAAAGAAAAAAAAAATTATACAAAAAGAAAAATAAAACCCGAAATCATTTTCATAACGAGGATGTTTTCAGCCTCGTTTTGAGTTTATTTCGTTTTTTTCTATCTTTCTTTTTTTCTCTCTCTGTTACCTCTTCATGCTTTCTGAGTCAATTTTTCTCAATTCTTTTCTTTTTGACTCGCTACACATTTTCCTTACAAGAAAATAGTCGTCTGGTTTTCAATCTGAAATTGAAAATCAATTACTGGTACAATATATATTAACGTAATCCAATAAACACTGATTTTACGTTTAAGAAAATATATATAATTCCAGATCTGGGTAACTACATAGTTTAAGAAAATGTAAGTAAACATGTTTGATTTTAATGTTTAAATCTTTTATTTTTGCTGTTAAGTAAAAATAAAAGATTTAAACATTAAAATTTCAATAAGAAGTTCAAATATATCTGAAACGATTTCAAAGGTTTTCAATTTTGCGCATATAGAATAGACATTTTTTAGCCTTAAAATAATCAACAAAAACATACATAAGAACATTCTAGAAATTTTGGATCAAAACTGCATTAGCATTTAAGTTAGATTTTTATATTTTTCAACCAATCAGCTAAAAACATAGAATAAGAACATTCTAGAAAACCCCGATCAGAAACTAATTAACAGAAAATTTTTTTGGCTCTAAAACAAATAAGTAAAAATACGAATCTGATTGGTCAAGAAATGTCTACGCGCTTAGATTTTAGGGCCCGCAATAAAACTATTTTTTTTATCTACTACTAAAATTATAAATAACGAAGAATTTAATCAACCTGGTCAGTTTTCAGTCATTCAATTCATTTCTTCCACGGCCAAAAAGTCATTCCGTCTACTACCAAAAAGACTTTTCACTAGAGGTCATGAACGGGCAGCAGAGAGCGGCGATATAGACTTTCTTTCATCAATGCGACACGTTGTCGACAAAATCTTAAGAAAAAAAACAGTTGGGACTTAATGAAAGCAAAGACTCATACTTACTGTCCATCATTCATATACACACACATACCCATATATGTAAGTAAAGACAATTATTTTTATCCTACTTACTTCGGCCAACCATGGAACCATTTATTTGATAGACTTTATCAACATGTCAACACGCATGTGAGAACAACCCTATTTTCATTTAACTGGCCATAACTGTATTTCTACAAAGGCCACTCGCATATTATGTTTCTTATTTATTTTTATTCCTATTTTGTTATGAATATTAAATTGTTTGTTTCTCAATGTTCGCTGTTGTCATATTCCATTTGTTTTACGTGCTTGTAAAAATTTGTGTTGTATTTGTGGTGGAACTAATCGTGAAGCAATACCCGTAAAATGCGAACGAGATCTCACTCTCACTCGCTACAAATTGGAGAGTAACATATTCACTAAACAATAACATGCACCCACTACACGCACCACGCGTGACATGGCTAATGTTAAATTGATATCCCGCTCCTTATATGCCGCACCATCCAGTTAGCTAGGGCTATAGAATACAACAACTGCTTCTCTGCAGATGGGTAAGACCCCCCCCACAACAAGTGTCTTGAATATGACAAACAATCTGATGAATAAATTTATGACAACTTAACCAGGTTTGAGTTTCCATCTAACTACACACTCTCTCTCTCTCTATATATATATATATATATACATAAAGAGGATTTGCCATTAAAAAACCATAAAACTAAACCAAGCCAAATCATATATATATATATGTATATATATATATATATATATATAATATATATATATATATATATATATAAACAGGATATGGCATTAAATAACGTACAATTGTTGATATGCCATAAAACCAAACCAAACCAAACTAAACCAAATCATATATTTGATGTATATATATGTATAAAGAGGATTTGGTATTAAATAACCTTGAATGGTTGATATGCTATTAAACCTAACCAAACCAAATCATATATATTTAATATATATGTATCAAGAGGATTTGGCATTAAATAACGAACAAAAATTGATTTGCCGTAAAACACAACCAACCGACATTCGTTTGTGTTGTGAAATTTGTTTAAGGCTGGAAGAAGTAGTTGTTTTCGTGAAACAATGTTATTTTATTTGGTGGTTGACACATCAACTATTGTTGGTTATTTTATAGTAAATCCTGTTACTCCACATTAAATAAATATGAATTTTAAACACATTTTCTAGATAACATTTTAAAAGGATCCTGTGCTTATTTATTTGCACACTGCTAAGAGGTTTCAAGTCTTGCTATGTAACGGTAACAATTTGATATCAGTCATTTGTTTGCACATTGTTAAATTGATATATGTATATATATATACATAATTAACTTAAATCGCAGGTCTGGGAGTCCCACACCGGTGTGGGACTCCCTGGTGATCCGTTAAGGTGAAACTTTAGTAGGAGGTTTCCGACTCGCGATTTAAGTTAATTTTGTAATAGGCTCCACTCGTGTTGAGCACTCTTGTAATTGTAGCATTGCAGCGTTTACGGTGGGTTTTAGTTTTCTTTTGACCAACTGACTGCAAATCTCTTGATTTTTTTCAACTGGTGTGACGGGGTTGGCCTTTTCTTTTTTTTTTTTTTTTTTTTGTCCTATGATATTTTTTCTTTTTCCCCCGGGCGGTGATTAGAGATATTTTTATGTCTTGTTCCTGGCGGTTTTTTTTCTTTTTTTCTGGTAACCGTGAATGCTGGTAGATAGTAGATTAGCAAATATATATATATATATATATATTTATCTTTATAATATCCCGTCAGCGTTCGAAGACAGTGTGTGTAGATTATTCTTTAATAGAATATATGAGGAATATCATATAAATCTATGTGAGTGCTCGATGTATGTCTATTGTTAATCCCTTATTTCTTCGCAGAGATATAACAAAATTCACATTCATAGCATTGTGTAATTGGATGGAGACTCAAACCTGATTCGGCGGAGAATATTACTATACTCTTATATATATAAGTTCTCTTATATATATAAGTTCTCTTATATATATAAGTTCTCTAGCGAAGAAGTAATCGTGTTGCCATTAACGCCTTTGCAAGTCTCTTCGTATTTGAATTGAGATCTCGGCGGCCGTTTGAACGGATGTATGTAAACAATAGTAATTGTGATTGATAACCGTTTAAAATGTACTTCGTAGCTAATATCTCCTCGTGGCTAAATGGTTAGAAGCTTTGGCTTGGCGTTTGAATCAACCGGGTTTCGATCCCAGCTACGGGAAGATACTGTCTAGCCACATTGATGAGTTCTGATAGAACGAAACAGATCTGTCTGTGGATGACTATAGATATATGATTTGTAAGTGAATAGTTTGTTGGTAATTTTATTTTAAAATGAGTTAGTACTAATTTTTGTGCACACTAGTATTGCTACTGTTTCTACACAGTTAAATGGTTTCAAGTATTGCTGTTTAACACTAATAATTCTATTCAAATATTAATTATTTGTTTGCAGACGGTAGAGAACTTAGAAATATTGCTATTTAGCTGTAATTATTCCGTTCAACACTCTTCATTAATTTGCACACAGTTGATCATTCTAAATATTGCTATGTAATACCAATAATTCAATTTAAGTACTCATTTAAAGAGTCTCAAGTATTGCTATCTAACACTAATAACTCTATTGAACTCTACACATTTGTTTGCACACAGTTAAATGATTCCAATTATTGTTATGTATCACAAACAATTCAATTAAACATCAGTCATTTGCTGACACAGTTAAATGTTCAAATACTTCTGTTTAAAACAATTGAAATTAATATGTCATTTGTTTGCGCAGAGTATCAATGTCAAACAGTTCTATTCGACCCATAGATAGGGCCCTATCAAGTGCTACCACTCCGGGTCAGAGTGGACCTGGGGGTAATGGCAATGAAGAGGTACTCCTCATTCCCCAAATCTCCAGCATTACTGGATCCTTTTCATTAGATTATTTAGTTTCCTATCCGAGACACATGTTGGTGGGGGGATTTTACTCCTCTGCAGAGATTCAGTCGGTGTATTCTACAGCCCCAGCCGACTGGGCCATTTAGGACATTCGTCGAGGGAGTCTTACCCTTCCGCAGAGATGCAGTCGGTGTATTCTACATCTCTAGCAGACTGGGTAGACACAACTTTAAGACGATATTAAAGGAAATTATGCAGAATTATTTTAACTGTAAACAGATAATTAGAAAAATAAAATTTGAAAATTAATGTCCATCTTTTATCGTTTATTTTCATTTTTTTAATTACGTTCTTTGGATTCAATATTTTAAAATATTTTACAAAGATTTAGGATCCATCGCTGTTAACCATACCCCAGGGCATTATCAAGATGATAGGGGAAAGTATGCGAATCTTGGTTGTTTTTCTTTTGGTGGTGGGGGGTTGCAGGGGGCGGAGTATTTAAAAAAATTTTTTAAATACTTTGAAATTCAGCATTTATAGTTTGTTTATGATATCATTATGCCCGAAGAGAGGGTAGCATAAAAATGAAATTCATTTTTCGTATTGTTTGTATCGTGTCTCGGGCGTGACGTCATCACTCTACACAAACTGCTGAAGCCAAATTTTAAAGAATTATATTGTATTTATTTTGGAGGCTATTGCAATGCAAAATGATTATTTAGGGTCTAATTAATTTCGAAGTAAAAACTTTATCATCAGAGACTTTTATAATATGAACTTAGTGTTGTATGTTCAAATTTTTTTTTTTTTGGACGTTCATATTATAAAAGTCTCTAATGATAAAGTTTTTACTTCGAATAATTATTTTGCATTGCAATAGCCTTCAAAATGAATAAAATAAAATTTAAAAATTTGCACAATGCTTCCAGGAAATTATGAAATTAAAAGAATTTAAAAGAATTGCAAATCAACAAAAATTCAAGTTGTTTTTCAGTTTGAAAATATTTCAAAATTTCAAAACAAAACAAAAAAATTAAAACAAAACAAACTCAGCTCGTCCAGAATAGTACTCTGATGAAATATCTACTGTAATATATATATATATATATATATATATATATATATATATATGTAATATATATATATATATATATATATATGTAATATATATATATATATATATATATATATATATATATATATACTTTGGTGCAAAAAGATAAGGTCACCACGAAAAAACGCAGAAATTTGGATTGATCCACTTCTTTCTTTCGAAAATTCATATTTTTATAAATGTATTTAGTAATAAAATTATCTATTAAAAAATATTTTGAAAAATTTTTTTCTTTGATTATTATTTCAGAAAAAAATATTAAAATTACCATGTTGCAAAAAGATAAGACCACCTATGAATTTATTAAATAAAACAAATTAACTCACAGATTTTAATTTCTGCGTTTTTTCGTGGTGACCTTATCTTTTTGCACCAAAGTATATATATATATATATACAAATTTCATTAAACATAATAGACATTTTCTGTCTACATATTTTTTTCTGGATCCGTTGCTATTGCCGTATTGCTTTTATCGTATTCGGCGGGAATTGATTCATGTATTGTCCATAGTTGTATGTATCCCTAGTACTTTCTGTCCAACTTTGGGCCATCATCAGGGGATGATCTATTACAAAAGTGATGTAACTTTTGTTTTGGCATATTACTACTATGTAAGAGCGTTTTTACAGTTGAAGAGTATAGCGTTTGTTTTTAAATGGGTTTCTATGAATAGTGTCAGTTGCTAAAAACATTTAAGTACATTAGCACTGGTTTGAAAATTAATTCTATTAAGTATCGGTTGCATGTTTCTAATATGTAATGCTTCGAGAATCTGTAGTTTTTGTTTATTATTTTGATGTTCTAATATTGTTGTGTTGTCGGTGAGAATTTTCCGTTATTCAGTTGTTGGGCATGAATGTTTTTTAAATGCTGAGCTATTGAACTTGTATCAGAAAGGTGCATTGTAAGTCTCCTCGACAGGGTAGTTGAGGTTAAACCAACATATATATTATTATTATCGGAGATACAATCTCCTAAAGAATATTTAAATGGATATATAAGGTTGGTTTTTTGCAAAACTCCAATCGAGGGAGAGTAATTATTTCTAATGACTAGGTTGAAGGTTTTAAACTTATTATAATATATAATAAGTTTTATCTTTTTATTAGGATCAGTGGGGAGTATGTTTCTGTGAATCAATGCTTTCGTATATATATATATATATATATATATATATATATATATTTATATATATATATATGATAAAAGCAAGTGGAAAAGTAAACCATCACTCAAATCTCCTAATTTTTTCCTTATCGATCTCTTGTCTTCAGGCCCTTTCCTTCCCCCACCTTTATACATTTTCGCTTAGTTTATCTATTTCCTCAATTGCGAAAAAGTAGAAAATCTCAAGAAACGTTTAGTCTGATGAAGTTCTTCTGTTAATAAAGAACGAAATATTACCACCAAACCCGTTGTAAGTGTTTGATTTATCCACTTTTCCACTTACCTTAATCATTTTGTCAAATGCATCAAAATCTACCATTTCTTCATATATATATATATATATATATGTGTGTGTGTGTGTGTGTGTGTGTGTGTATATATGGTTAGCTCGAAAGAACAGAAAAGAGACAAGATTTGCAAACTTAAAAAATGCATTATTTCAACACATTTCTCAATCTAATCACAAGTTCGATTTCAATTTTGCAAAGATACTCATTTACATTCATAATAAAAGACTAAGACGAATTATCGAAGCTGCTGCTATTTCACTCTGTAATTCCTTAAATACTCGTCCGGGCTTTTATAATAGTTCTCCTTACTTGAGCAAATCCATTTTAAATAGCTACAATATCTTTAATTAATATATATTCATCTTTAATTAGTATATTCCACATGTATCATAATTTTATGCTTTCTCTTTTTCTTTTTCTTTTTCTTTTTGTATTTCCTTTTCTGCCTCTTTTTGATTCGAAATCTTTCTCGATAAACAAACGGAACATAAATTCTACACAATATTCCTAATATGTCAAATGCCGTAATTTAAAACAACAAACGCTGATTCACTAATTAAACGACAAACTTTTTCTTGTCATACAAATTTTCCCTTGGTTTCTGTATTTTGCATTTTTAAATATCCATCGTTGATTTAACATCACTAATATCATCCTTCATAGCCCTGATGATGGTTCATTAGAACCAAAACACTATAGTGTCGACTTTGCTTCTCAATAAATCTCTCTTTCTACTTGGATTACCTTGTTACCAATTTTTCTTTACACATATATATATATATATATATACATATTATATATATATATATATATATATTTAATTCATGGAATTTAGACTGCAGCAATCTATATATATATATATATATATATACTGTGAGCATAGATGAACATTTTATTTGCGACAAAACATAACGGATTCTTATAAAATTAGAAAAACCTATTTTCTATTTTCATATTTTTTTAGCTTTGGTTCTTCCGTCTGGATGAGACTTCAAATTTTCCTGAACGCACATCGTAAGTTTATATATATATATATATATATATATATATATATAGTGGGGTTGTGTTGGTGTGGATATATAAATATGAAAAGACAGAGTTGATTTTATTCATAGTTAAATTATTTGCTAACGTTAAACGTATCAGTTTTTATATTAAACCATCGTCTGGGCTGTAATTGTGTGATGTTATATTTCTGAATTATATTTAACTTAATTTCTAAATGAAACGAAAAAAAAAGGAAAAGATTTTTTACATTCTATTTTTGTTTGTAGTGTTCTGTTTTAAAACTATGTGACGTAATTAATGTTTGAAATCTTTTTAAAAAGCGTAACATTTCCTAAAAAAATCTTTGCGAAGAAATCTGCCTGGAAGACCTTGAAACGTTTGAATTCCAGAAAGTGTCCTGACTATTAGACAGTTTGTTATGCAGTCTATCTACCTACCTATCTATCTATCTATCTCAGTCTGCACGCACCTATCTATCTATCTATCTATCTATCTATCTCAGTCTGCACTTGTCTATCTATCTATCTATCTATCTCCAACATCTTCCAAACGGAAAGAAGCTTCTGCTTTGAGATCGTTTGATCGAATCAAAAATAGTAACACATTAGTCAGATGGAGATACCATTGACACCTGACTAAGTTTAAAACACCACATTGGTGACTGTTTAAAATGTGGGACGTATTTCTCTCTGTCTCCGTCTCCGTCTCCGTCTCTCTTTCTCTCTTTCTCAGTTTGTGTGTGTGAGTGGGTGTGCTTGTAATTGATACACATAAAATACAAAATTCTAAATGAGAAAATAATGTACGAGGCTCATTAAATAAGTTTCCAGATTTTTTTCGTATGAGCACTTTTATTGATAGTACACACATGAAACTCAAGTCCCCTTCGAAGTAATTTCCTCCGGCTGCAATGCACTTGTTCTACCGTTCCAACAACTTCTGCAAGGCCCCATGGAAGTCCTCTTGTGTGAGCGTGTCAATGACCTTCGTCACAGCCTCTTTCATCTCCTCAGTTGTCTCATAACGACAGCCTCTAAGCTTAGGGAATAACCAAAAGTCACAGGGAACAAGGTCTGGACTGTAGGGAGGCTGAGGAACTGTCTTGATGGCCATCTTGGTCAAATAGTCTATGACAAGGATGGAGTTGTGGGCTGGTGCATTGTCCTGGTGGAAATGCCACAGACCCGATTTGAAGAGTGCTGGCCTCTTCCGACCGAATATCTTGCTTAACTCCCTTAAAACCTCAACATAGTAAACCTAACCCTAACCCTTTGGTCAATCAACTCTGGTCTATTGACTTCCTTACTCCTCGCACACCTCTCATCATCCCTCACAGACTCCCTGTCTTCCTTGAATCTCTTATGCCACTCGAAAACTGATGCTCGATTCATGCTAGATGGTCGAAAAGCAGTCTGAAGCATTCCATACGTTTCTGTGGCATTTTGTCCAAGTTTAAAACGGAATTTTATTGCATATCGTTCTTCTAAAGTGTCATCACATCCAGATTGCATTTTTAAAATTCACCAGCTGTGACAATCAGGTTTTAGTAGGGTGTATTCCAATTGCTGCTGTAGCTGTTCATTTGAACCTGAAATCATAAAAATTGGTCAGTCATCTCATAAGATGTATAGCAATAACGTAGTGAACTTTCAAGAGTCTACGACAATTTTAACTGCCTGTGCAAAAAAAGTTAACCTTAGTCGAGGGCGACCCGAAGACTCTCTTTTCTATAGCTACTACACCGAGGTGTAGGAGAGAGTGCAACTCCTTTCCTGGATTGCTCCATTTTGCCCTTGATCAGTACCTTATAATGCTGAGTATTAAGCAAGGCGGCATCAAGTACTGTTTTTTGAGTCTTTGGTATGACTCGACCAAGGCTTGAACCTCCGTCTCCCGGACCATTGGCGAACACTCTACTCATTAGACCAATGGCCCGGTATATATATCTCAGTTACCGAAATTATTCATTGATATCTATCTATCTATCTCATTCTGTTTCCTATCTATCTATAATTTTGAAAAAAATACTGCTTTTTGAATCTAAGCTGTTGGGGGCCTGGGTAATTTTAAAAATCAGGATTTGATTTTTCTTAAAATCAAAATCTTTTCGGAAATAGTTTTGTATTAAATTTTTTTATTTCTATTTTTTACAAGTCTTGAAAATTTTGGTCATTGAAGATAATGCTGGTGGGTAGGAAGTGGGGAGTTGTTTTTTAATTTCTTTTCGGAGAGAAGATAGGGTGCTTTCTTACCCCATATAAATTTCATCCGGGTGCAGGAAAAAGTAATCATATATCTTTTGGCAAAGAAATAGGTAATCGAACAAAAGAGAAGGACATTTTATTTATGGAGGAACGTATTCAGGTGACAAATGCCAGCAAATCTGTGACTACCCCACCCCTAAAAATTGATTTTCCCTCTTAAAATATCCGGATATAGGGGACTAAATCTGATGCTACTCATCCGTTCTTTTCTAAAAGTAATTGAACAATTAATCGACCAATGATTATTTATTACGAACAAGTCTGTCCTTTTAAACGTGTAAAACCGAGGTTTATATAACACGTTTAACAATAAAAGAAATAATTCTATCTTTGTTGCTATTGTTGTTTTAAAAAAATGCATGCTGTTTGAGACCGAAAAGATGGTATTATTTCACAGTCAGCCATCTTTGTCTTTCAAAAGATTTTTTTCTGTTAAATAATTTGTTAAAAAAAAGTGTGAGAAATGAATTTTTAGTCTTTTTCTCTAAGAGTGCCTCAAACTCTGCATAGATTATATCTGTACGCACCCCCGAGCACGCGTTCTGACACTTATTCAAGCTATTTTAATGAGAGGTGGGTAAAGAAACAATGACCCTATTTAGGGTCGTGCCGAGAAGTCAGTATGATAGCTGCAGGCTAGAGACGCGCCATAATGGTTACAATTCCGTAAAAACAGAAAAAAAAAAACACTTATTTTTTACCTCGTTGCCATGATGGATATTTTCCCCCTTTTGTTCTTGTTGGTCTTGTTTTTTTTTATTTCTTTATTTCTTTTTTCTTTTATTTCTATTTTTATTGAAAAAGAACAAGTTATAGTGACACCAACAAAACGTTTTTAGTGGTCTTGGATGTTTTGGATATTATTTTAGTTATTACCAGTAAAAAAGAAAGTTCAAGACATATCTGAATTACCGAGATAATTTTTTTCCTTCTTTTTTGGTGCAAATACGACGTGAAGAAGAAGCTAGACGGCAATAACACAAGAATGTTGAGAGCAATATTGAACAAGTCCTGGCGGCAACACCCCACAAGACAACAACTATACGGCCACTTGCCTCCCATCACGAAAACTATACAAGTTAGACGAACCAGACACGCAAGACATTGCTGGAGAAGCAAGGACGAACTCATCAGTGATGTACTCCTATGGACCCAGGCATATGGCCAAGCAAAAGCAGGACGACCAGCTCGAACTTGCATACAGCAGCTATGTGAGGATACGGGATGTAGCACTGAAGATCTGCCAGGAGCGATGAATGGTAGGGAGAAGTGGCGAGAGAGGGTCAGGGATATCCGTGCTAGCAGCACGACATGATGACGACGTGAATGTTGTAGTAAATAAGGCATAACGAATCCGTAACAAAAAATGTATTTTGATATGGAAGCCGAGAGGTTTTACGGCTATTTTGATAAAAAAAAAAGTTAATGACGAAAACAATTGTAAATAAAACAAAAATTAAAACAAATAACTGTAGGTTGATTGGTTTTGTTTAGCTTCGTTGTTTAATGGCATATAAACCTTTGTGAGTTTTGTTTGGTTTGGTCGGATAGGGTTTGGTTTGGTTTGGTTTTATGGCATATAAATCTTTGTGAGTTTGTTTTGGTTTGGTCGGATTGGGTTCGGTTTAGTTTAGTTTTATGGCATATCAATCTACGTGGGTTTGGTTTGGTTGGGTTTTATGGCGTATCAACCTTACGCGAGTTTGGTTTGAGAGACTAGGGTTCAATCCCCGGTCGAGTCATACCAAAGACTTAAAAAGTGGTAATTGATACCTCCTTGATTAGCATTCAGCATTATAAGGTACGTATCGAGGGTAAAGTGGAGCAATCCAGGGGAAGGAAGGGCGCCCTCCCCTACACCTCGGTGTAGCAGCTATTGAAAAGGGAGCCTTCAGGTCACCCTCGACTACGGTCACCAACTGTACTGACATACTTACCTTGGTTTAGTTTTATGGCATATCCACCTTTGTGGGTTTGATTTGGTTTGGTTTTATGGTATATTAACCTGCGTAGGTTTGGTCTGATTTGGTTGAGTTTTAAGGCATATCAATCTGAGTGGTTTTGTTTTTGTTTGGTTTGGTTGATTTTTATGGCGTATCAAATGTTGGTTGGGTTTAATTTGATTTAGTTGAGTTTTATGGCAGTAGGTGTTTTGTTTTTTTGTTTTGTTTTTTTGTTTTGTTTTTTTGTTTTGGTTTGGTTTTACAGCATATCAACCTTCGAGGGTTTAGTTTGGTTTTATGGCATATCAACCTTCGAGGGTTTAGTTTGGTTTTATGGCATATCAACCTTCGAGGGTTTAGTTTGGTTTTATGGCATATCAACCTTCATGGGTTTGATTTGATTTGCTTTTATGGCATGTCAACCAACGTGGGTATGGTTGGGTTTGGTTTGGTTGAGTTTTATGGTACGTTGGTTTATTTTAGTTGGGTTGTGTTTTATGACCAATCAACCTATGTGGGTTTGTTTTGTTTTGGTTTGATTTGGTTTTATAGCAGAATAACCTACGTTGGTTTGGTTAGGTTGGGTTGGGTTGGGTTAGGTCTTATGGTGGGTTTCGTTTTGTTGAGTTTTATGCCATATCAACTTTCACGGGTTTGGTTTGGGTTGGTTTGGTTTTATTGTATACCAACCTACGTGTGTTTGGTTTGGTTGAGTTGGGTCAGGTCTTATGGTATAGTAACCTACGGGTGTTTGGTTTGGTTTGGTTTATGGCATATCAACCATTGTAGGTTATTTAATGCCAAATTCTCTTTATACATATATATCAGATATATAGGATTTAGTTTGGTTTGGTTTATGGCATATCAACCATTGTAGGTTATTTAATGCCAAATCCTCTTTATACATATTTATTAAATATATAGGATTTAGTTTGGTTGGGTTTTATGGCATATCAACCATTTTAGGTTATTTAATGCCAAGTCCTCTTTATACATATATATTAATATATCAGTTGTAAACACAGTTTTTTAATATTAATAACTAGTTTGAACAGAGATAAAAACTTTCAAGTATTGCTATCTAATGCAAACAATTTAATTTAAATTTCGTCATTTGTTTTCGCACTGTTAAATGGTTATACATATGTCCCTTGCGAGGGGATTGTTGCTTGGTAATTTTATTTTTGAATGATTTAGGACTGATTTTTTGGATATCCATCGGCAGATTCCTTTCACATGCTGCATAAGTTGCGTGGATGACATGACAATATATACGTGGTGCCTTCAATAAGTTTCCAGACATTTTTCTACAGACATTTAAAATTGTCGTAGACTCTTGAAAATTCACTATGTTATTGCTATACATATCATGAGATGACTGACCAATTTCTATGATTTCAGTTTCAAATGAACAGCTACAGTAGCAATTTGAATACACCCTAGTAAAGCCTGATTGTCACAGCTGGTGAATTTCAAAAATGCAATCTGGACTTTAGAAGAACGATATACAATAAAGTTCTGTTTTAAACTTGGAAAAAATGCCATGCAATGAAAGCTGGATCTACTGCTATGACCCAGAGACCAAGAGACAGCGTTCCCAGTGGAAGCATACTAGCTCTCCCAGACCCAAGAAGGCCAGACAGAGCAAATCCACCCACAAACTTTTGATGATCCCTTTTTTTGACAGCACTGGCATGATCTACATGCACTGGGTTCCCACTTGACTAACAGTCAACAAGGAATACTATGTTGAGGTTTTAAGGGAGTTCAGGAAGAGATTCCTAGGGAAGAGGTCAGCACTATTCTACCAATACGTATATTTCGGGTAAGAAAGAAAAAGAAAAAGAAAAAAGAAAGAAAAAAGAAAAAAGGAAAGTGAAAGAAAAAAGAAAAGACAAAAAAAAGAAAAAAAGAAAGAGAAAAAAGAAAAAGAAAAAAGAAAAAAGATTAAAGGAAAAAGGAAAAAGAAAAAAGAAAACGTAAAAAAGAAAAAAAACGAAAACGAAAAAAAAAGATGAAAGAAAAAAGAAAGAAAAAAGAAAGAAAAAAGAAAACGAAAAAAGAAAAAAGGAAAAGAAAAAGAAGAAAAAAGAAAAAAGAAAAAAGGGAAGGAAAAATAAAGAAAAAAAAGAAGAAAAAAGAAAAAAGAAAAGGAAAAAAGAAAAAAGAAAAAAGAAAAAGAAAAAAGGAAAAGAAAAAAGAAGAAAAAAGAAAAAAGAAAAAGAAAAAAGGAAAAGAAAAAAGAAGAAAAAAGAAAAAAGGAAAATAAAGAAAAAAGAAAAACGAAAGAAAAAAGAAAAGGAAAAAAGAAAAAAGAAAAAAGGAAAAGAAAAAAGGAAAAGAAAAAAGAAGAAAAAAGAAAAAAAGAAAAAAGAAAAAAGGAAAAGAAAAAAGAAGAAAAAAGAAAAAAGAAAAAAGGAAAAGAAAAATAAAGAAAAAAGAAAAACGAAAGAAAAAAGAAAAGGAAAAAAGAAAAAAGAAAAAAGGAAAAGAAAAAAGGAAAAGAAAAAAAGAAGAAAAAAGAAAAAAGAAAAAAAAGGAAAAGGAAAAGAAGAAAAAAGAAAAAAGAAAAAAAAGGAAAAGAAAAATAAAGAAAAAAAAGAAGAAAAAAGAAAAACGAAAGAAAAAAGAAAAGAAAAAAGAAAAGGAAAAAAGAAAAAAGAAGAAAAAAGAAAAAAGAAAAAAGAAAAAAAAGAAAAAAGGAAAAGAAAAAAGAAAAGGAGAAAAGAAAAAAGGAAAAGAAAAAAGAAGAAAAAAGAAAAAAGAAAAAAAAGAAAAAAGAAAAAGGAATGAAGCAAATCATATTTACATATATTAGCGTTGTTGTCTTTTTTGTTTCTCAACAGTTAAATGGTTTCAATTACTGCAATCAAACACAAACAATTCTATTTAATATCAATCATTTTATGTATTCATTGAAGCGGTTTCAAGTATCACTATTCAACACTTATTAGTCAATTGAACACCATTTCTTTGCACGCAGTCAAATGGTTCCAAATATTGCTATAAAATATCAACAATTCTATTTTACATACGGTTTAAAGTATTCCGCAATAATAGTTTTATTTGCACACAGTTAAATGGTTCCTAATATTACTATGTATCACGAACAATTCAAATTAAACCTTATTATTGGCCTAATGAGTAGAATGTTCACTAATGATCCGGGAGACCGGGGTTCAATCTTAGATCGAGTCATACCAAAGACTCAAAAAATGGTACTTGATGCCACCTTGCTTAGCACCCAGCATTATAAGGAAAAGATCAAGGGTAAAGTAGAACAATCCAGGAAATGGAGTAGCGTCCTCCCCTACACCACGGTGTACTAGCTACTGAAAAGGGGGCCTTTGGGTCTCCCTCGACTAGGGGGTCACCAATTTTACTTTACTTACACACAGAGAAAGGATCAAACAGTTCTACTTCTACTAATTCGATTTAATATAAGTCACTTGTTTGCGCACAGTTTAAATGTTAAACAGTTAAATATTTTCAAACATTGCTATCGAACACGAATATGTTTATTCAATCCAAATCATTTGTTAGTAGACAGTGAAGTAGTTTCAAGTATTCTTATGTAATAGCAATAATTCAATTTAGACACAGAGGTAAAGAGTTTCTAGTATTCCCAATCAACACAAATATTTCCATTCAATATTACTCATTTGTTTACACACAGTTTAATAGCCAAACAGTTCTATTTCTAACAACTCAATTTAGCATAAGTCATTGGTTTGCGCAGACTTTAAATGTCAAACAGTTCTATTTGACCCTTACGTAGGACCCTATCAGGTGCTACCACTCCGGGTCAGAGTGGACGTGAGAGCAATGGTAATGAAGGGGTACTCCTCATTCCCCAAATCTCCAGCGTTATTGGAGCCTCACCATCAAATTGCTTAGTGTCATATCTAGAACACTTGTTGTTTGGTTTGGTTTGGTTTGGTTTGTTGGGTTTTATGGCATATCAACCTTTGTAGGTTATTTAACGCCAAATCCATTTTTATGTAAATAATCTGTTGTATTTAAAATAATTCAGTTTAGCATAAGTACACAGTTTAGTTGTCAAAAATATTTCTATTTCAAACTATTCCAGCAGTTATATGTAACAATTCAGTTAAGTGTAAATACAGTTTTAATGTCGAAAAACAGTTCTATTTCAAATAATTCAGTTAAGCCTAGGCACGCAGTTTGAATGTAAGTACGGTTTAATTGTCAAAAACATTTCTATTTCAAGCTATTCAGTTTACTCAAACAATTCAGTTAAGCATAAGTATTCTGTTAGTTCTATTTGACCCATAGAGAGGACCCTATCAGGTGCTACCACTCCGGGCCAGTGTTGACCCGGGAGCGATGGCAATGAAGGGGTACTTTGCATTCCCCAAAGCTCCAGCATTGCTGGAACCTCACCATCAGATTGTTTAGTGTCATACCCAGGACACTCGTTCGGGGGGGGGTCTTACCCCTCCACAGAGAAGCAGCTGGTGTATTCTACAGCCTCAGCCGACTGGGCAAAACACTTGTTGTGATGGTGGGGATCTTACCCCCTAGGCAGAGGTGCAGTCGGTGTATTCTGTTACTGTAGCCGAATGAGATGACACAATTTTAAGGCGATATAAAAGGAAATTATGCTAATTATGCAAATAGTTTTAACCCTAACCGGATGAAAACGGATAATTTGAAAAATAAAATTTGAAAATTAATGTCCATTTATTCTATTTTTTAATTAATTACGTTCTTTGGATTCAATACTTTTAAATATTTTGTAAAGATTTAGGATCCACCGCTGTTAAATATATCCAAGGGTATTAACAAGATGATGGAGGAAACAATGTAAATCTTTTTGTATTTTTTTTATTTTTAAAGGGGGTGGATTGTTAGTTTTAGTTTTTTTTTTTTAAATACTTTCAAATTCAGCATTTGTCGTTTGTTTGTGATATCATTATGCCCGAAGAAAGGGTGGCATAAAAATGAAATTCATTTTTCGTATTGTTTATATAGCATCGACCAGGGAGCAATAGCTGTGAAGGGGTACTCCACAATCTCAGAAACTCTTGGGCTGGAGCCTCATCATCAGATGCAGTTTAGTGTCATATCCAGGACTCATTGAAAGAGGAGGTCTTACCCTTTTGCAGTGATGCAGTCGGCCTATTCTACAGCCTCAGCTGACTGGACTGTCGTTGATTTGATAAATATCCAGTTCGCCTATATATATATATATATATATATAGCGGTTTTTAGGGGAACACTATATTTTTTAGGCACACAAATGAATTACGAAATTTTGCTTTAACAACACAACAACGAAAGTTCTTTATTAGCAGCTTTGAATATTTGGTTTGCTTTTGGTGCTGCCAGACTCGTGGTTTTTAGGCTTGTTGGATGTTTGAGACGAAATGGCTTAGCGGGATGTTGTGATGGCAGCGTGTTGTTGGACTTGTGAGGGATATGTTTAAAGTCACTGTGTATTTTTGTGTGTCTGGTATTTTTGGGGAGAGTGTGCGTTTTCTCCATTCATATGGACCAGAAGTGAAAAGGTGGCTAGTGTGTCGAGAGCGGAGTTACGCTCGGATCGACATAGCCAAGTTTTTGGGGTGACATGAAGTGGTGCCTGTGGAAGGCATGCTGAATGTTTCTAATTTATGTTCAACTGGGATTCCTCGTAAAGAATCTATAAATTAGATGGTTCCCTCGTTGAGTGTCCATGTTGCTGCTGCTAGTGTTAAAGCCACAGTGAGATGTCCACACTGGGTGGCTTGTTTAGCTAAAAAGCATCGCTAAGCAGGGGCGACCAGAGACACGTCTGTTCTGGTCGCCGTCTCACGCCGAAGAGAGTGTGTTTGGACGCTCGCCCGTTTTGCTAGCCGGAAATGAAGGTCAGGGCTGAATAGGATAAGTCATCCTGATTGGGTGAAATTCAGTGTTGAATTAAATTGCGCGCCAAACCAAAATACGAGATTTTCCTCTTCTCTACATATATATATATATATATATATATGTGTGTGTGTGTGTGATGCATCGAAACAGTCTGTCTGTGGATAACAATATATATATATATATATATATATATATATATATATATATTATATATAATTATTATTATTACTCCTTTAAAGTTTTTCACATCAGCGTTAGCTGATGGTTTTTCATTGGAGTTTGAGTGACAGCAAGTCTCCTCAAGTCTCCAGGACTCTTCTCAGTATTCTGGCCGTTTTCAATAATGCTGTCGTTTGGATGGTCTCCACTCGTCAGCCAACTTACAAGTCCTCCAGGCCCTTTAATAATATTTCATTTACTGTGCCAAGAGCACAAATCACAATTGGTACAATCGTCACCCACATGTTCCACAGCTTTTTCAATTCTCAAGCAAGGTCACATTCTTTCAGTGTTATTCCGTGGTCAGCCGGGACAACAAAGTCGATAATTTTGAAAATTCTCTTTTTTGATTATTATTATTATTATTATTATTATTATTATTATTATTATTATTATTATTATTATTATTATTATTTACTCCTTTAGAGTTTTTCACATCAGTGTTAGCTGATGGTTTTTCACTGGAGTTTCAGTGACAGCAAGTCTCCTCAAGTCTCCAGGACTCGTCTCAGGATTCTGGCCGTTCTTAGCAAAGCTGTCGTTTGGATAGCCTCTACCCGTCCGCCAATTTCCAAGTCTTCCAGGCCTTTTAATAATCCTTTAGTTATTGTGCCTAAGGCACCAATCACAATTGGCACAATCGTTACTTTCATGTTCCACAGCTTTTTCAATTCTCTAGCAATTATTATTATTATTATTATTATTATTATTATTAAATAATAATAAAGACAAATTTTGTCTGTATAATTTATTTAAGATCCTTTCAAGTTTTCTGATAAGTCTCTTACACAAGCAAGCAAGTTTTCTGATGTCTTACACAAGCAAGCAACCTCTGATGATGGCCTATGAAGGGTCCGAAAGCGATCGGGACAATTTTGGGAAATTCAACTACCAATTCCAGCCTGAAACTAAGGCACTTATTAAAAACTTGAAAGGATCTTAAATAAATTATACTGACAAAATTTGTCTTTATTATTGAATGAAACATGCTTGAATGAATGACTGCTGCCTAACTACACACACACACACACACACACACACACACACACATATATATATATATATATATATATAAAAATGTTTGTTACTAACCGATAATCTCCAGTTTTATAGCAGTAATTGGTTTAAAATTTTCAGAGAGTATTTTATTCGAATTCAGGAGTGTTTTATATACTTATTATCCAAAAATATTACAATAATTAAAAAATATTTTTAATAAGTTTTCTTCCGACAACAGCCGAACACGAGAAAATAACTTCCGTTTAACAAGAATTTTACACGTGACTTATTTTTTTTCCTTAGTAATTTCTTTCTTTTTCGGTTGACTTAAACAGAGACACTAAACTTCAAACCATATTTCGTTGGTTCAGTAGTAAGTAATTTTTTTTTATTCTAACGAATTGTTTACAAAATATTTTTGCTTAGTCACTTTTCTTTCTTTTTCGGTTGACTTATTTTCTTTTTTCAATATGACATTTTTTTTATCTTAAAGTTCAACGAAAGACATCTTTATAAATAAAAATGTAAATTTTTGTTACTAACCGATAATCTCCAGTTTTATAGTAGTAACTGGTTTAAAATTTTCAGAGAGTATTTTATTCGAATTCAGGAGTATTTTTATATACTTACTCGCTGTACCCGGCCACGCGTTGCAGTGGCTCAGTTTGTTTAAATGAAAAAAAAAAAAAAGAAAATTCATGTTTCTAATATGTTTAATTTTCCAATACTTGGATAATAAGTATATAAAAACACTCCTGAATTCGAATGGTATAAAACTGGAGATTATCGGTTAGTAACAAACATTTACATTTTTATTTGTATAGATTATCCAATTATTGGAAAATTAAACATATTAGAAACATGCATTTTCTTTTTTTTTTTTTCCATTTAAACAAACTGAGCCACAGCAACGCGTGGCCTGGTACAGCTAGTATATATATATATATATATATATATATATATATATATATATATATATATATATATATATATATATATTCTTAATGAGGTGGTGATTGTTTGAATGTTAAATAAGGGTGTATCAACACCTTATAGGTTATTTAATTACAATGAAGGAGTTTACCACACGACCTGGAACTGGAGCTTTACCGTATGCACCTTAATGTCTCACCCCCCCCACTTTTTTGGTTGGGTTATGTTACCCCTCTGCAGGGAAGGCGCTGGGTGTAATCTAAGCCCCACCAAATGGAGGGATTATTAAAGACAGATTTCTTCAGAGCGAAGGTTTAGAGCATTTAATGTCTAATTCGTAAATGATCAATAATTAAAAGATAAACCAGAAAGGCGATCCTTTTTTTTTATTTGTATTTATTTATTTGGCTTGTGGTTGTGGCGAAGAAACGTTCTTCTTCCTTTTTTAAAATCTTTTTTAAAGTGAAATACTTCTCAGGAAAACAAGACAAGTAATCTAAACTGCTTTTATAATGAAAGAACAATCCCGTTAAGTCTATAATTAAAGATGTCTGCTGTTTTCTTTTGTGGGCGAATACTAGTCGTTATAATATCTTTACCGTTAGGAATAACACGCGTCGAAAGAAAAAATCTATGTATTAGACTCAAGTTCATAAAAGAAAGGGAATAATTGGAAAAAGGTCTCCAAAAAAAAAAAAAAAAAGAGGGGAGAATGGATTTGAGTAATAATAAGAGACATGTGCCACAAAAACCACCGTTTTTTTCCCTTTAGTCAGGTTCTAGAAAATATAGAAACCGGAGGGCAATTGAGGATACAATGCGAATCTAAAACAATGACAGATTCGAATATTAGTTTCAACGTCATATCATTGCCATAACTCCCAGGTCCACTCTGACCTGTAATACGTGTTAGGGTCCTATCTATTCGTCAAATAGCTGTTTGATTTGGTTTGGTTTGGTTTTATGGCATATCAACCATCATAGGTTATTTAATGCTAAATCCTCTTTTTACATATATATTAAATATATATGATTTGGTTTGACGAGGTTTTATGACATATGAACGTTTATTGGTTATTTAATGCCATATCCTCTTCATACATATGTATTAAATATACGTGGTGTCTTCAATAAGTTTCCAGACTGTTTTGTACAGGTAGTTAAAATTGTCGAAGACTCTTAAAAATTCAGTATGTTATTGCTATACATCTTATGATATGACCGACCAATTTCTATGATTTCAGGTTCAAATGAACAGTTACAGCAGCAATTGGAATACACCCTACTAAAGCCTGATTTTCACAGCTGGTGAATTTTAAAAATGCAATCAGGACGTGAGGACACTTTAGAAGAACGATATGCAATAAAATTCTGTTTTAAACTTGGAAAAAAAGCCGCCACAGAAACGTATGGAATGCTTCAGACTGCTTTTTGACCATCTAGCATGAATTGAGCATGAGTTTTTGAGTGGCATAAGAGATTCAAGGAGGGCAGGGAGTCTGTGAGGGATGATGAGAGGTATGGGAGGAGTAAGGAAGTCAATACATCAGAGTTGATTGACCAAAGGGTTAGAGTTAGGGTTACTATGTTGAGGTCTTGAGGGAGTTCAGGAAGAGATTCCTTGGGAAGAGGCAAGCACTCTTCAAATCGGCTCAGTGGCATTTCCACCAGGACAATGCACCAGTCCACAACTCCATTCTTGTCACAGAATATTTGACCAAGATGGGCATCAAGACAGTTCCAAAGCCTCCCTATAGTCTAGACCTTGCTCCCTGTGACTTTTGGTTATTCCCTAAGCTCATAGGCTGTCGTTATGAGACAATTGAGGAGATGAAAGAGGCTGTGACGAAGGTCATTGACACGCTTACACAAGAGGACTTTCATGGGGCCTTTTGGAAGTTGTTGGAACGGTACAACAAGTGCATTGCAGCCGGAGGAGATTACTTCGAAGGGGACTAGAGTTTCATGTGTGTACTATCAATAAAAGTGTCCATACGAAAAAAGTTTGAAAACTTATTTAAAGATCCTCGTATATGATTTAGTTTAGTTTGGTTTTATGGCATATCAACCATTGTAGTGTTGTATATTGACCCCGGCCGAGCTGTCAGGATAGGAAATGCACCTGTGTAAATAACAGGTGCATCCGGTCGAAGGTATCAAGGAATAACCTTGACTGTAGACAGGTTGAATTGAGTGAGTGTAAAACAATAACTCGGTGCACAGGAAGTTCGACTTAGTTGGAGATAAGATGCGGTAGAGAGAACCAGCACCCAGCAGAAGGGGGCCCCACGACCCCCGATTGAGCAGTTGGAGTTCAGAGCCTCAGATCAGTTGGAGAGAAGATGCTCGAATGAGGAACATGTCCCAGAGAGGCTGGGCCCCCAGGCCCCCGGTTGAGCAGCCTAGGAGAACGGGAAAGAAACGCTGTTATGGCCATAAGAGTAGGGGTCAATATGTTGCAGTTCTGTTCAGTTTCCAACTCCCTCTCACAGTAAAACCTTTAGTAACCCCTTCGAACCCTTTCAAATAAAGTGAGAGGTATATTTTTCTAAAGAACTGTATCCGCTCATCTTTATTGTGTTGAATATGTTTCTGCATGTATATGCATATGTATAGTTTCTTTGTTTTTTTTAATGGCATATCAACTTTTGTAAGTTATTTAATACCAAAGTCATTCTCCTAGAAGAACAGTAGAGGTATTATTTAACCCATACCTGGGAGGATAAGGGGGTTCATACCTTTCCCAAGAGTATTTGCCCGAATATGAATGTAATAGTGCGACTGGAGCACGAACTCGCTTACTACGATTACACCACGAGGACACCCCCCAGTGTATGTATAGTGGTCATGGCTATACAACAGTAGGCTACTTAATGCCAAATCCTCTTTCTACTTACATATTAATTATAAATGATCTGTAAACCCATTTTGTTGATAACATTTTTAAACGAGTCTGAGCTCATTCTTTTGTACACTGTTAAATGATTTCAAGTATTGCTACGCAACAGTAACAGTTTAACATCAGAGATTTGTTTATACGTATTTAGATAGATATACATATATGATTTCTAAGTGAATTGTTTATAGGTAACTTCATTTTTACATGGGTCACAACTAATTT
The DNA here is from genome assembly GCA_963585895.1 of Sepioteuthis lessoniana. NCBI lineage: Eukaryota > Metazoa > Mollusca > Cephalopoda > Myopsida > Loliginidae > Sepioteuthis > Sepioteuthis lessoniana. Next base: position 38,406,073 of record OY757944.1, on the reverse strand, counting down.
ATTTGAAGACAAGCGTTGCTATTGTTTCTACACAGTGAAATGGTTTTAAATATTACAATCTAACACACGTAGAATACACTGACTGCTTTTCTACAAAGGGGTAAGACCCTCCACCAATGAATGTCCTGCCATGACACTAAACAATTTGACGGTGAGGTTCCAGTGATGCTGGAGCTTTGAGGAATGGCGAAACACCCCTTCATGGCCATTGCTTCCAGTTCCACACTGGCCGGGAATAGTAGCACCTGATAGGGTCTATCTATGGGTTAAATAGAAATAACTGCTTCTCTGCAGAGGGGTAAGACCCCGCCAACAATTGTCCTGGGTATGACACTAAATAATCTGATGGGGAGGTTCCAGTGATGCTGGAGATTTAAGGAATGGCGGAGCACCCCTTAATTGCCATTGCTTTCAGATCCACACTGGCCCGGAATGGTAGCACCTGATAGGGTCTATCTATGGGTTAAATAGAATACAACTGCTTCTCTGCAGAGGGGTAAGACCCCGCAAACAATTGTCCTGGGTATGACACTAAGCAAGTAAGTACCCCTTCATTGCCATTGCTCCCGGGTATACTCAGGCCCGGAATGGTAGCACCTGATAAGACCCAATCTATGGGTTGAATAGGACTAACTGAATACTTTTGCTAAACTGAATGGCTCGAAATGAAACTGTTTTGAAATCTAAACCGTGTCTTTATCTGAATTATCTGAAATAATACTGTTTTCACATTTAACTCTGTATTGCCCTGTCGGCTGGGGTTGTAGAATACACCGACTGCACACCTGCAGAGGGGTAAGACCCCCACCAAAGAGTATCCTAGATATAACACTAAACAATCTGATGGTGAGTTTCCAGTGATGCAGGAGCTTTGGGGAATGCAGGGCACCCCTTCATTGCCATTGCTCCCAGGCCCACTCTGATCCCACCTGATAGGGCCCTATCTATGGGTTAAATAGAACTAACTGCATGTTTCTGCTAAACTGAATTGTTTGAATTATAACTGTTTGACTGAACTGAATAGCTCGAAATAGAAATGTTTTTGACAAACTGTTCTTACATTTAAACAGTGTGCTTATGCTAAACTGAATTGTTTGAAATAGTACAGTTTTTGACATTGAAACTGTACTTACACTAAATTGAATTGTTTAATATAGAACTGTTTTGACAATTAACTGTGTGTAAAGAAAATCTGTACTTATACGAAACTGAATTGTTAGAATTAGAACTGTCAGAATAAACTGAATAGGTGGAAAGAGAAATGTTTTTGACAATTAAACTGTGTACACATGCTAAACTGAATTGTTTGAAATAGAACTAATTATTTACATAAAAATGGATTTGGCTTTAAATAACCTACAAAGGTTGATATGCCATAGAACTCAACCAACCAACCAACCAACAACAATCTAACACTAATAAGTCTACTCAGTATTAATCATTTGTTTTTAGACAGTGAAGTAGTTACAACTATTGCAATGTAATACCAATAATTCAATTTAAGTAAACAGTTAAAGAGTTTCAAGTACTGCTAATCAATTCAAATATTTCTATTCAACATCACTCATTTGTTTGCAGACTGTTAAATACTTCCAGCTATTGCGAAGTAACAAGAACAATTCAATTAAGCCTTAATTATTCATTTACACACAGTTAAATAATCATATATTTCTCTTTCTAACAATTCAATTTTGCATCAGTTACTTATTTGCACATTGTTTAAATAGATAGGACCCTATCAGGTGCTACCACTCCGGGCCAGTGTGAATCTTGGAGCAATGGCAATGAAGGAGTACTCCAAATTCCCCAAATCTCCTGGGTTGGAGCATCATCATCAGATTCTTTAATATCACAACTTGGACACTCATTTGGGGGATCTTAGCCCTCTGCTGAGATGCATTCGGTGTATCATACCACTCCCAAGGAAGGGAGCTACTCATTTCCCCCTACCCCCGGATTGCTCCACTTACCCTTGATTCGTACTTCATAATGCTGAGTGTTAAGCAAGGATGCATCAAGTGCCATTTTTGAAGTCTTCAGCATGACTCGACCTGGGATTGAAATCCGGTCTCTCGGACCATTAGCGAACACTCTAACCATTATTCCAGTGGGCAGGTCTAAAAAAATGAATAAGTTTTCAAAATATGTAAGGATCTGGAAACAGAAATTGCAAGATTGTTGCCTTTTCATCATCATCATCTTGTCGTGCCATCAACACGGATATCCCTGATCCTCTCTCACCACCCCTCCCTATCGTTCATCGCTTCCGGTAGGTCCCCATGTCTACACCCAGTATCCTCACAGAGCTGCTGTATGTAGGTTCGAGCTGGCCGCCCTGCTTTTGCACGGCCATGTGAAGGGGTCAATAGGAGTACATCACTTATGAGCTCGTCCCTACTTCTCCAGCAGTGTCCTACACGTCTGGTTCTTCTAACTTTGATAGTTTTCGTGATGGGTGGTTGGTGGCTGTACAGCTGCTGCTTTGTGCTGTGTTGCCTCCAGGACTTGTTCAATATTGCTCGCAGCATTCTTGTGTAGTTGCCGTCAAGCTTTTTCCCCAGCCATTTAGTTAGCGTCCATGTAGTGCATCCATAAAGCAGTATCGACACGATCGCTGCTTGGAAGAAACTGCGTTTTATTACAACCATCATTCCTAAAGTAATTAGAACATTATCATCAAGTCGTTTCCTGACTTTCTCTCTAACCCCATCCATACCTCTCATCCATCACTCTTATCAGGTTTTCTAGACGGCATCTTGCGTCAGTAAAGAGCTGATGTAAGTATTTACAGATAGGACAATACTAATAATTTTGGACCCAGAAAAATTTCAGGTATTAACACTCCCGGTCAGAGTGGACCTGGGAGTAATGCAAACTAAGAAATGACTCCTATTTCTAAGAAAAACTCTCGTTTCAGATTTCAGGTTAAAGAGAGAGAGAGAGAGAGAGAGAGAGATCTTCAAAGACAAGAAAAAAAGATTTTTACCCCGAAGATTATTATTATTACAGATAACAAAAAAAAAAAAAAAAAAGAAGCCAAATCTTTTTTATCCTAAAATTGGTAGAGTTTGGTAATGAATGTTGTCTAACGATATTCATTTTGATTGTATAATGTTCGACTAGACATAATAAAATCCTGGTATCTTTGGTTTAGAAGAAAATAAACTCTTTATAAAAAGAATTGCTAAGGCTGAACTTATTTATGGGTGATACTGTAATACTTAATATTCATTTTGATTGTATAATGTTCGACTAGAAATAATAGAATCCTACTGGCTCATTGGCCTAGAGGGTAGAGGTCCTGGAGACCTGGGTTCAATCCCAGGTCGCGTCATACCAAAGATTTTAAAAATGGTACTTGATACCTCCTTGCTTAACACTCACCAATATAAGGTACGTATCAAGGGTAAAGTGGAGCAATCGAGGGAAAGAGTAGCGCTCTCTCCATTACTTCGGTGTAGTAGATATTGAAAAGGGAGCCTTCTGGTCGCTTCCCCCCCCTCGACTACGGTCGCCAACTTTACTTTTACTTATATTTGGTTTAGAAGAAAATGAATTTTTTAGGCGCTACTCTATATTGAATAAATTGAACAGATAAAATAAATTTTTATTAGCTGTCACAGCATTTCAAAACGAATATTAGTAAGTATTATTAATTGCCAAACTCTACACCTTTGGAAGCTTGTAACCAAAAGATGAAATTGCTTAGATTTAAAACTCATATCTATATTTAAGTGTTGTGTTTATTTTGTTTCAAATTCATATATTTATTAGAATTTCAATGCTGTGGAACTTGGTATAAAATAATATCTAGTAATATCCGTTTTTATTTCATAATGTTCTTCAAGAAATAGTGTCTTTGGGTAGGAAGAAAATTAACTTTTTATTGAAAAAATTTCTGGGTCCAATTAATTATGGGCGATTCAATAAACATCGTACTTCTCTTTTCTTGCGTGACACGCGCAAACGATGGGTACAAGCGTATTGATATCTCGAGGTTTCGTTTGTAGAGGCAACATTCAAAAAGCCAAATAATCGCTTCCTTGCGATTCTGTTCACGCGCAGTACAGCGACTTATTTGATTTGTTGCCGAAAATCCCTTTTCGTGTGTGTGTGGGGGGGAGGGGATGTGACTAAGCTTATGCCGTTTTGCCTTCGCACTGTCCCGACAACCCAGAGATTAGCCTCTAATGAAGAGCCTTTCTATGAAGACTCGTGTGATGTCTACCTTCTTCAGTGTCTGTGGGTTGCGGGGGACCACTTTTGCCGGATAATTATGATGAAAATCTTCGTAATTATTGGCACTATTCGCCAGAAGCCATAAATATTAAGACCACAGATGATTTCGCCAACCACCCTTTGTAGTGGACATAAAAAATCATCATTATCATATCGTTTATGGTCGTCTTTTCAAATCTCTAAGTCTTTACTTTGAAACAATCATTATTTACTCACATAAGAATGGCAGGTTTATTTATATATAGAATATTGAGCATACATAGATTGTGGAGGTGCCCGTGGTGTAATTATTATCGTCGTAGGAAATGAACACGGCGACACGAGTTCAAATCCTGGACGAGACTGATTGCATTTCACATAGCACTAATACCCTTGGGAAAGGTATGAATTCAATTATTCTCCCTCCAGCTATGGATAAATAGTAGGACAGACTAGGTTCTTCAGCCCTGGTGAGGCAACTAGTCTAGGAGAAGGAAAATTCTGAATTCAAACCTGTTAAACTCCACTTAAAAATTGACCTTGTGTCATATCCTGCCCGAGCGGAGGGGTTGGTAAATAGGATACATACATCCCAATTTCTTAAATGAAAAGTTTATTTTCTAAATGAAAGATACTAGAATTTTATCATTTCTAGTCGAACATTATAGAATCAAAATGGATATTGGAAATCAGACCTGACCGATAAAATCAAACGCAGTTTCTTTCAGGCAGCGGTCGTGTCGATACTGCTGTATGGATGCACTACTTGGACGCTAACAAGACGGCTGAAGAAGAAGCTAGACGGCAATTACACAAGAATGTTGCGAGCAATATTGAACAAGTCCTGGCGGCAACACCCCACAAGGCACAAACTATACGGCCACCTGCCTCCTATCATGAAAACTATCCAAGTTAGACGAACCAGACATGCAGGACACTGCTGGAGAAGCAAGGACGAGCTCATTAGTGATGTACTCCTATGGACCGCCACATATGGCCGCGCAAAAGCAGGAAGACCAGCTCGAACATACATTCAGCAGCTATGTGAGGATACGGGATGTAGCCCTGAAGACCTGCCAGAGGCGATGAACGATAGGGAGAAGTGGCGAGAGAGGGTCAGGGATATCCGTGCTAGCGGCACGACATGATGATGATGATGATGAGGATTACGGTATTGCCGATGAATATGTGCAGACTCAACAAATCTTTTTATAAAGAGTTCATTTTCGTCTAAACCAAAGATACCTGGATTTTCTTATTTCTGGTATTTATCATCCGTCCCACCACCGGACGAATATGGCACAAGGCTTTTTTAAGGTGCGTCCGATCGCAGGGCAAAGCCCACACGCGTCCGACATTGCCAAAAATACCTTCGCCCCCATCGGCATTCCCCTTATTAGGGGTGCCTCTGTCGGGGGAACTCTCCAGTGCTGAGGCACACCCAGCAGAATCGTCCAGAGTTAAAACTGCCTACCGAATGCGACCCAACAACTGGAGAGGTTATTGGACTTTACACTCCAATAATTTGATTTGGGCGGTATGCTACTTGTTCCCACAACAAAGATGGCGGACGCACACATATTCAGTCTCGGGAAACCATTGGCCAGGAGAACCATGTGACCTGCTTAAAACTACGTCCGCGTAAATTTCGTCCTGCGTTTTTTGGAGCCGATTCCAAGACACGTATTTTCTATAAATACGTCGTCTTCAAACACTCTTTGTCTTTTTCCCAATTTCCATTGCAGCGCTGGCACACTCTCTTCAGTGTGACACTCTTCTTATTCACCAACAGAAGTGAAAAGCAAAAAAATGGATGAGCCTCGCAGACATTCGTTTCTTCAATATACATTGACTATGAGACTTTTTCCAGTCTCGGAGAAACCAACTGTTTCGAACCACAAAAAGAAATAGACATTTTAAATATGTAATCAACCTTAATAGGACGCTTTCATCATTAACCTTTTCTGTAGTTTAGTTGTGTTAGTTACACACACACACACACACACACACGACAATTTTACTAATAATGTAGAATTAGCAATATTTTTAATGTATCAATGTATGTTTTGCTATAGATATAAATTTGTTTTGTTTGTCGCCTTGTTTTAAATGTTCTTTTTGTCCGCGCCGTTTCATATCCTTTACTCATTTGTTTCATATATTCATTCATTTGTCTCCATGTGCCTATTCTACCTTTTTCTAAACATAAACTAAACACTATATAAAACTTTAACATAAAATTTTGGGGGACTAAGCATAACTACCAAATAACATGTCCCCCTACAAGGTAAGTTCGCAGAACGAACTCTTATTTCTAGTCAAACATTATACAATCAAAATGGACTTTATCAGAAAATATTTTTTAGCAAAACTTACAATACTGAAATGCTGTAAGAAAAACATGAATATATAGAATTCCAAAAAGGGAGTTATAGATTTCTTTTTCAATATTTTCATAATATTGTTTAATTTCTTTTATTTATCATGTCATATTTTGTAACCAAAAATATGAATGTGTAGCGGTCAAAAAACCGCAAAAATAATCCCATTATTACGTATTACAGATTCACCCAGCAACACTAAAAATATAAATGGTTATGATAGCAATCAAACATTTAGACATGGATCAAACTTTGACATTAGATAACTCATAAGGGGTTGATATGCCATTAAACAAATGAATTAAACCAAACCAGATATCTCGACTGTTTTTAGCCCTTTGTATTTCTGAATATAAAGTAAGGGATCATTTTAGTATTGAAACAAAGTTGTAAAATGATCCCCCATTTCTTGGCCATATTAGCTTCTATTCATTTTTATAATCAACTATATTTCAAGTTTTCCAGTCGGCTGGAGCTGTAGAATACACCGACTGCTTCTCTGCAGAGGGGTAAGACCCCCACCAATGACTGTTCGGGATTTGACACTAAACAGTCTGATTGTGAGGCTTCAGTAATGCTGGAGCATTGGGGGATGTGGAGCATCCCTTCATCACCATTGCACCTTGGTCCACTCTGGCCTGGAGTGGTAGCACCTGATAGGGTCATATCTATGGGCTAATAGAACTCAACTGAACTTTTGCTAAACTGAATTGCTTGAAATAGGACTGTTTTGACATTTAAACTGCGTTCTTATGCCAAACTGAACTGTTTGAAATGGAACTGGTTTAGATAAAACAAAACTGTGTACTTATGCTAAACTGAATTGTTTGAAAAAGAACCGTTTTGAAATTTAACTGTGTGTAAGCAAAATCTATTCTTATACTAAACTGAATTGTTTAAAATTTAATCCGGTATTAAATGACTCGAGAAGGGTTGATACGCCGTAAAACAAAACGACCGACCATATTCTAAGACTGTTTAGGGGTGTCCTCGTGGTGTAATGGTTACAGCGATGAACTGCGGAATCGTAGTAAGCGAGTTCGTATTCCAGTCGTGCTATTACGTTCACTTTCGGACAAATACCCTCGGGAAAGGTATGAACCCCCTTATCCTCCCAGCTATGGGTTAAATAGTACCACTACTGTTCTTCTAGGAGAATGGCTTTGGCATTAAATAACCTAAAAAGAGTTGATATGCCATTAAACAAAGAAACCAAACCAATCATTTTTATAGTCAACAATATTCTGTTTCTGAATAATTTTAAGAAATGATTGCAATGGAATATTGAAAAATGTAAATGTAATCAAAAATTCAGAAATGAATCAAATTTTGGAATTAAATAATCCATAAGGAGTTGATATGCCATTAAACAAGTAAAACAAACCAGATATCTCAAATGTTTTTTATCAATTTATGTTCCTGTATATAAAGTAAGGGATCATTTTAGTATTATAACAAAGTTGTAAACTGATCCCCCATTTCTAAGACATATTTGATTAATTCATTTTTATAGTCAACAATATTCTGTTTCTGAATAATTTTAAGAAATGATTGCTATGGAACATTGAAAAATGTAAATGTAATCAAAAATTCAGAAATTAATCAGATTTTGGAATTAAATAATCCATTAGGAGTTGATATGCCATTAAACAAGAAAAACAAAAACCTCCGACTGTTTGAGGTTGGTTAGTTGGTTGGTTGGTTTTTATGGCATATCAACCTTTGTAGGTTATTTAATGCCAGATCCATTTTTATACAACTAATCAGTTCTATTTCAAACAATTCAGTTTAGCATGAGTACACAGTTTAAAGTGTCAAAAACGTTTCTATTTCTAGCCATTCAGTTTAGTCAAACGGTTCGAAATTAACTAATTCAGTTTAGTATAAGTATAATTTTTGTTTACACACAGTTAAATGTAAAAAACAGTTCAATTTCAAACAATTCAGTTTAGCATGAGTATGCATTTTAGTTCTATCTAACCGATAGATAGGGCCCTATCAGGTTCTACCACTCCGACCCAGAGTAGAGCTGGGAGCAATGGCAATAAAGGAGTACTCCGCATTCCCCAAAGCTCCAGCATTATTGGAACCTCACAATCAGATTGTTTAGTGTCATATCCAGGACACTTGTTGAGAAGAGGGTCTTACCCTTTTGCAGAGGTGAAGTCGTTATATTCTGCAGCCCCAGCTGACTTGGCAAGGCTGAGGTATTTTTGTTTATGAATATAAAGCGAGTGATCATTTTGGTATTAGAACCAAGACATAAACTGATCCTCCTTTTCTTGACCATCATCTTTATTTTAAGACTTTATGTATTATTTAAGAAATGATTGTATTGGAACTTTGATAAATATAAATGGTTATGACTGTAATCAAATATTCAGAAATGAATCAGATTTTGGCCTTAAATAATCCATAAGGAGTTGATATGCCATTAAACATAAGACAAACTAAACTAATTAATAAGTACTGGTACCTGTTTCATAATTGGAGTAGTGTTGGGTTTAATCAGCAGTCAAATGGGTGACTTCCAAGTTGGTTGGTTTGGTTGGTTTTTATGGCATATCAACCTTTGTAGGTTATTTAACGCCAAATCCTTTATATACATATATATTAAATATATAGGATTTGGTTTGGTTGGCTTTTATGGCATATCAACCTTTGTAGGTTATTTAACGCCAAATCCTTTATATACATATATATTAGATATATAGGATTTGGTTTGGTTGGCTTTTATGGCTTATCAACCTTTGTAGGTTATTTAATGCCAAATCCATTTTTATGTAGATAATCAGTTCTATTTAAAACAATTCAGTTTAGCATGAGTACACAGTTTAACTGTCAAAAACATTTCTATGTCAAACTATTCAAGCAGTTATATATAACAATTCAGTTTAGTGTAAATACAGTTTTAATGTCAAAAAAACAGTTCTATTTCAAATAATTCAGTATAGCATAAGCACGTAGTTTAAATGTAAGTACAGTTTAATTGTGAAAAACATTTCTATTTCAAGCAATTTAGTTTAGTCAAGCAATTCTAATTGAGCTAATTCAGTTTAGTAAAAGTACAGATTTTGTTTACACACAGTTACATGTCAGAACACTATTATATTTATTCAGTTTAGTGTAAATACAGTTTCAATGTCGAAAAACAGTTCTATTTGAAATAATTCAGTTTAGCACAAGCACATAGTTCAAATGTAAGCAAGGTTCAATTGTCAAAAACATTTCTATTTCAAGATATTCTGTTTAGCATAAATATGCCGTTAGTTCTATTTAACCCATTGGTAGGTCCCTATCATGTGCTACCATGCCGGGTCAGAGTGGACATGGGAGCAATGGCAATGAAGGGTTGCTCCGTATTCCCCAAGGCCCCAGCATTACTGGAACCTCACCATCAGATCGTTTAGTGTCATATCCAGGACACTCGTTGGGTGAGGTGGGGGTCCTACCCCTCTGCAGAGGTGCAGTCAGTGTATTCTACATTTTGAACCATATAAATATTATATAAATATAAATTATACATTCGAATCAATTTCAAATAATGCTTGACGAACATGAAAAAAAAAATCGTATTTTCCTTTTTAAAAATAGTTTCATTATTTATTGAATTGGCCACGTACTATGGTTTTACTATAAAACTAAAAATATTATAAACATTCGACCTTATATATATATATATATATATATAATATGAGAGTTGTTCAAAAACTGATGAGTTAGACCACCCCAATGAGTGTCCTGATTATAACACAAAACGATATGATGGTGAGGTCCCAGTTATGCAGGGGCTTTGGGGAATACAGAGCACCGCTTCATTGTCATTACTCTCAGGTCCACTCTCGCCCGGCATGGTAGCACCTGATAGAGCCATATCTATGGGTTAAATAGAACTAACGGCATACTTATGCTAAAATGAATTGTTTGATTAAACTAAATAGCTTGAAATAGAAATGTTTTTGACAATTAAACCGTACTTACATTTAAACTGCGTACTTATGCTAAACTGAATTAGTTGAAATAGAACTGTTTTTGACATTGAAACTGTTCTTACACTAAACTGAATTGCTTAATATAGAACTATTTTGACATTTAACTGTGAGTAAATAAAATCTGTACTTATAATAAACTGAATTTGCTAAATAAGAACTATTTGAATAAACTGAAGAGTTTGAAATAGAAATATTTTTGACAATTAAACTGTGTACTCGCGCTAAACTGAATTGTTTTTAAATAGAACTGATTATTTACATAAAAATGGATTTGGTGTTAAATAACCTTCAAAGGTTGATATGTCATAAAAATCCAACCAACCAACCATCAAAAACTTATATACATTATCCACTGTTGTATGGTACTCGTCTACAAAGAAATTAGGAGAGAATTGGTTTTTCACGTTTTATAGATTTTAATCTATAAATCGAATGCAAATGATTTTACTAGAAAAAATTAATTAAACGTTATTTTAATGTGATACGCAATACGATGATTTTTACTATAAAAAAGCATTGGTCAATGATTTTTATTTCAAAAATTCATTTTAAATGACTTTTGATAAAAAAAAAAATGCATAGGAAATAATTGCTACAATAAAAATAAATTGACTGAATATTTTTACTTTTAAAAGGCATTTGCCGAATACTTTTACTATAAAAATGCATTGGAAATAATTTTTCTATAAAAATGCATTGGAAATGATTTTTCTATAAAAATGCATTGGAAATAATTTTTCTATGAAATGTATGTGAAATGATCTTTATTATAAAATTCATTGAAAATGATTTCTACTACTGGAAACGATGACTTTTACTATAAAAATGCATTGGAAATGTTTTTAATTATAAAAATACATTGAAAATTAATTTTTCTATAAAAATGAATTGGAAATGATTTTTATTATAAAAAATTCATGTGAAATGATTTTTACTAGAAAAATGCTTTGGAAATGATTTTTACTATAAAAAGGGATTGGAAATGATTTTATTATAAAAATACATAGAAAATGATTTTACTATAAAAATGCATTTGAAATGATCTTTATTATAAAATGCATTGGAAATGATTTTTACTATAAAAATGCATTGGAGATGATCTTTATTATAAAAATGCATTGGAAATGATTTTTACTATAGAAATTAATTGAAAATGATTTTTACTATAAAAATGCATTGAAAATGAGTTTTACAATGAAAATTAATTGAAAATGATTTTTATTATAAAAATTAATTGGAAACGATTTTTATTATAAAAATGCATTGGAAATGATTTTTACTATAAAAATGCATTGAAAATGATTTTTACTATAAAAATGCGTGGAAAATGATTTTTACTATAAAAATGCATTGAAAATGATTTTTACTATAAAAATGCATCGAAAATGATTTTTACAATGAAAATTAATTGAAAATGATTTTTATTATAAAAATTATTTGGAAATGATTTTTACTATAAAAATTCATTGGACAATGATTTTAATACTCTGACCGTTTTTTAAACGAAGAATGCTGACTATATTTTTATCGCGTAATTAACGAGAGAGTTCATGCCTTTTCAAAAAGTATTACCTTTAAATTAAAAATCATTCGGTCTCAGTCCATTTCCAATGACGATACTCGTTACGCAAAACACTTTTTCTTCCCCTGTTTTGTCTCCCATGTAAACATACGCAACATAACAAGCTTTCGTTGGATTTTAATGAAGTGCCTTTCTCGCAAATTTTCTCCAACGAAGACGAATTGACTATAATGTTTAAGACGTATTTAATACGCCCTTCCCTCTTTTTTTTACGTCTGTTAGCGTATGCGTGTGTACATACACGTGTGCATTTACTGGTCCGAGTACTTATTAACGTGGCTAGGGTATTCCTTCTTGCTTACTTCTATAAAGAACACTAGGGCTCAAAAATTTTCGAACATCTTAAAAAGCCTTCTTCATCTCAAGTAGATTTAAGTGCGGCCTGTAAGCACGCGACGGCCAGAAGAAGCGCCAAAAGTAACTGGCCTGAAGCCAGATAACAACTGTTCTATTTTTCCTGTCAAATAAATTTAGTCTATTTATACGTCACCCTTAGTAGTGGCACAAGGCCAGAAATTTGAGGCACCCATTGGTAATCGAATTCACTAGTACGGTGATACGAGTTCAAATCCTGGACGAAGCTGTTTGCATTTCACTTTGTTTTGATTTTCTTAAAAAAGGCATGAAACCAACTCTTCTCTGTCACAGTTATATGACTGGTTGATTTTAAAGCATATCAACCCGTCTAGGGTTATTTTATACTTAGGGAATCGCATTTATTGTATATTGATATTTACATTTTTGTACCGTTATTTCTTTAGGGATTTTTTTTGCACACAATCTTATCGCATACAAATAATTTTTAAAAAGATCTATTTGACTCATAGACGGGTCTCTAAGAGTTACTAACACTCCAGGTCAGAGTTGACCTGGGAGTAATGGCAATAAAGGAGTACTACTCAACGTTCCCTAAATCTCCAGGATAGGAGCTTCGCGATAGGAAATCAACTGGCTTCTATATTTAAAAAAGTGTTAATTTTTGTGTTAAAAATAAGCTCCAGAAGCTGTATTTTTGTATCTGGACTTGCTTTTATTAACCAATCAGCGTGAACGTGCTAGTTTAAAATTTGTTCGAGACTTACAGTGAAAAATTTGAAGGATCAAAACAAAAAATTATTTAAGAAAACTTTTCCTTCCTTGATTGTTAAAAATACATTTTTCAACCAATTCGAATCATTTTTTACGATCTAAATACAAACCTCAATTTTATAAATAGCTTAAAAATAATAGCATAAAAATAATACTTCTTTAGTTAGTAGGAAATAATTCTGTATCAACTCAGCTATCGTTCGGTTTATTTCTTTCGAGTGAAAAATTTAGCATTCTTTTCCTTTGAGATTGCATTTAATTTCAACGTCGTTTCTTAAATTGAACGAGTATATTACTGTTTCAAATAGATTCATTTGTGCTATTAGCTATCACAGCTTACGCTTGTTGATTGAACAATTTCAGCAACTACCACATATACATTTAACACATGAATATATTTTCTCTCTCTCAAATAGTGACATACAGGATGGAACGATAAAATTGTCGCCCTAGTGTACATGGGACGTTCGTGACATATATACATAGAACATAGGAATATCGAAACACGAAAAATACTTGACGACTTCTTTGTTTAGGTACGAAACTTTTTATTACCTTTGAGTTTAAAGGTTCTTCGACATAAGGAGAGAGAGGCACAGTCTTTCTATCCTGGCTTTTTCATCCGCACCCCACTCCAACAAGTGTGGCACCCGCCACAAAGGTCTCTGCGAGCAAGCGAAAACCAACCGTCTTCTCCCGAGGCAGGTCTCATCTCAACTCTCTGACTTTTTCAAAATCTCCCAAAATCCTCCGCCCGGTTCCGGCGCGTGACGTCACCCGCACTCTGTAACCCCCGTTTCCCATCTCGGGCTATTGTGACATCTCTGAGTGACACGTCCGCTCTGCGCACGCGCGCGAACACCTGTGTTAATGTTGCACCTAACTAACCCATATGCTGAGCCGAAAGGTTCTCAGCCTAACTAAACCCAAAGGCATAAACCGAAATCCCTCGGCCATTATATTACATTGGCACAAGGCTACTATTATGTTGTGAGTTCTCAAAGAGTTTGGTTAAAGAAAACAACGAGGAAACGAAGTGGTCATCATTTGATCCAGATGTCAAAACAGAAAAAAGAATAAGCTAATATGTGAATAATTCCGGCCGGCCATTTTCGCTATTTTCCAGACCGTCTTTCACACAGATAAGGAAATTATCGTGATGTTCTAAGGGAAATATCGAAACCCCTTAAAGGTGGTGTCTAAAACGTCAAGCTCAAAAACACTCCTCCGATTTGTAACAGATCAGAAATCCAACCCATAAAACTCAAAACTTAAAATTTCTCATTACTTGCTTTAATCAAAAATAACTTTTATCTCCATCTATTCGTCAAATACTTTCACACTTCTGTTTGCATCGTTAGTGGGGATGGAGAGGCTATTAAATAGCACAGGTTTGGGTGCACCTACTGAATATTAAACGTGCTATTTACTCAGTGGTAACTCGTCAACGAGTTTAGCTTGTTGACCGTTACAGCACAACGAAGCATCACAAGATGGTGTCACTGTTGCTTTTGTTGTTCTCTGTGTTTCGACCGATTTATTCCACAGCTCTCAACGCAAGTACAAAGATACCGTCTGCGGGGGATAATTATAATTGATTCCGGGCCAGAGTAGAGTGTTCGCTCAATGCTCCGAGAGACCTAGGTTCAATCCCAGGTTAAGTCATACCAAAGACTCACAAAATGGTACTTGATGTTGCCTTGCTTGGTACTCAGCATTATATATAAGGTTGGGATCAAGTGTAAAGTGGAGCAATCCAGAGAATGGAGTAGCGCCCTCCCCTACAACTCGCTGTGGTAGCTATCAAAAAGGGATTGGTTTAATGGCATATCAACCCTTGATGGTTAATTAATGCCAAATTCTGTTTTAAAATATCATAACATTTTAAAACAAGCTAGAGCTCACACAGTTAAATAGTTTAAAGTATTTCTATTTATTGCTTGCATACAGTTAAATGGTTTCAAGTATTCCTATCTAATACTAATAACTCTATTTAATATAAATCATTTGTTTGCACACAGTTAAATGGTTTCAAGTATTCCTATCTAATACAAATAATTCTATTTAATATTAATCATTTGTCAGTTTCACATACAGTAAATGATTAAATAATTCTGTTTGACGCATAGATGGGACCCTAACAGGTACAACCACTCTGGGTCAGAGTGGACCTGGGAGTAATGGCAATAAATGGGTACTCTGCATTCCCCAATGCTCCAGATGGCTAAGTGTCATATCCAGGAAACAGGTTGAGGGTGGGGTCTTACTCTTTTGAAGAGACATTGGTGGTATATTTTAATGTCCCGCCAGACAGGGCTAAAATTTATTGGAGTTTGATTTTATAAATAGTCAAAGGTTATAAAATTTCAGTGAGGTTAGAATCAAGATTTAAATCGTCAATCAAATAACTTTCAAGTTACTTTTATTTCTGACTAGAATACACCCGTAAATGATGACAGTGGAATTTTATATAAATTATCTTTTTTATCATCCAAATTAAAAAGATTTAAAAGTCTAAAAAGAATAAATCAATAAATGAAAAATGTTTTTCGTAAGTTATTGTAATAAAAATCACAACTTTTATATAGCAAACTTAAAATTATCCGAAAAGTCAAATTGTCAGTGTCGTCAATAAATGGAGACTCTCTCACTTTCTGCCTCTTTCTTTCTCTTCCTTGTGGCTGTCAATGTAGATTCAAGAGATACACAGACAAGCAGACGACACTTAAAAATTGAAGAAACCTTTCTGTTGTGACGTCAGCCTGCTTTCCCAACAACTTGTCTGCTTTCTTTTTCTTTCTCTTCCGATATGGCTAGCCACAAATCCCATGATTCATTCTTTCTTTCTTTCTTTTAAGATTTTTTCTTTCTTTACAGATTACCACAAAAACATCAGAGATTTCACCTTCCGTTCTTTCTTTCTTTCTTTCTTTTGAGTATTACGTGTACAGGCATACAAATGAACACGCAGAACGCTACATTTGTGTTCTGTATTATTAGGAGATCTTGTGCCATATAAGAACAGTAACCTGTTTATATTCAATAAACTGTGTCAGTAAACTGTCATCACACCTGATGTATGTAATCTTTCTTTAAAATCGGGGGAGGGTGTCCTCGTGGTGTAATGGTTAAAGCGATGGACTGCGGAATCGTAGTAAACGAGTTCGTACTCCAGTCGTGCTATTACGTTCACATTCAGGCAAATACCCTTGGGAAAGGTACGAACCCCCTTATCCTCCAAGCTATGGGTTAAATAGTACCACTACTGTTCTTCGAGGAGAATGGCTTTGGCATATAATAACCTACAAAGGTTGATATGCCATTAAACAAAGAAACCAAACCAAACCTTTAAAATCAGAATGACATTAGCCATATATGAAACAGAAAAATCACATTAGAACTTATATTCATTTGAATTTTCAGTCTATTGTAATGACATGATGTTGTTCAGATAAACAACATACCGTAGTTGTCTGACTTGCCGTCTGGATGCCGTGACGTTCTGATTAGAGTTCAAAATGGTTTATGATATAGCGTTATATATACGAGGTGCATACGATAAGTTTCCAGACATTTTTCGTATGGACATTTAAAATTGTCGTAGACTCTCGAAAATTCAGTATACATCTTATGAGATGACAGACCAATTTTTATGGTTTCAGGTTCAAATGAACAGCTACAGAGGCAATTGGAGTACACTCTACCAAATCATGATTGTCACAGCTGGTGAATTTCAAAAATGCAATTTGGACGCGAGGAAGAACGATATGCAATAAAATTGATTTAAACTTGGACAAAATGCCACAGAAACGTACGGAATGCTTCAGACTGCTTGTGGACAATCTTGCAATCGAGCATGGGTTTTTGAGTGGCATAAGAGATTCAAGGAAGGCAGAGAGTCTGTGGGAGATGATGAGGGGTGAGGGAGGAGTAAGGAAGTCAATACACCTCAGTTGATTGGCCAAATGGTTAGGGTTTGGGTTACTATGTTGAGGTTTTAAGGGAGTTAAGCAAGAGATTCCTTGGAGAGAGGTCAGCACTCTTCAAATCGGATCAGTGGCATTTCCACCAGGACAATGCACTAGTCCACAACTGCATCCTTGTCACAGACTATTTGACCAAGATGGGCATCAAGACAGTTCCTCAGCCTCCCCAAAGTCCAGACCTTGCTCCCTGTGACTTTTGGTTATTCCCTAAGCTCAGAGGCTGTCGTTATGAGACAATTGAGAAGATGAAAGAGGCTGTGACGAAGGTTATTGCCACGCTCACACAAGGCACTTTCATGGGGCCTTCGATAAGTTGTTGGAACGGTAGAACAAGTGCATTGCAGCCAGAGGAGATTACTTCGAAGAGGACTTAGTTTCCATGTGTGTACTATCAATAAAAGTGCCCATACGAAAAAAGACTGGAAACTTATCGTATGCATCTCGTAATATTCGATTTCTATTAAAGTTTTATTAACCTCTGTGTTAAAGCCCAGTCAGCTGGGGCTGCAGAATACACTGACTGCATCTCTGCAAAGGGATACGACTTCTCCCACAAGGCGTGTACTATGTCCTAGTAAACTGGGGCTGCAGAATACACTGACTGCATCTCTGCAAAGGGATAAGACTTCTCCCACAACTAGTGTCCTATGTCCTAGTAAACTGGGGCTGCAGAATACACCGACTGCATCGCTGCAGAGGGGTAAGACCACCTCCCAAATGTTTGCCATTTAAAGTGAGAGCAAACAAATGACTTATGCTAAATTGAATTGTTTGAAATAGAACTGTTAGATCATTTAACTGTGTGAAAATAAATGGCTGATATTTAATGGAATTGTTAGTGATTGATAGCAATACTTGGAACTATTTAACTTTGTTTACTTACGCTAAATTGAATTGTTAGAAATAGAACTGTTTGATCATTTAATTGTGTATAAATAAATGACTGATGTTTAGTTGAATTGTTAGAGATACATAGCAGTACTTGAACCATTTAAATTTGTTTACATATGCTAAATTGAATTGTTAGAAATAGAACAGTTGGATCGTTTAACTGTGTGTATCTAAAAATGTGTTTACAAATCCTATGTTTAATATGTATGTAAAAATAGGATTTCGCATTAAATAACCAACAATGGTTGATATGCCATAAAACCAAACCAAACAGAAAACAAAATAACAACAATAATAACAACAATAATAATTTTAGAAAAATAGGAGGTACCTGTGGTGTAATGGTTATCGTCGTAGGAAATGGACACGGTGACACGAGTTCAAATCCTGGACTAGACTGATTGCATTTCACATAGCACTAATACCCGTGGGAAGGGTATGAATCCAATTATTCTCCCTCCAGCTATGGGTAAATAGTAGGGAAGACTAATCTAGGAGAAGGAAAACTTTGAATTCAAACCTGTTAAAGTCCGCTTAAGAATTGACCTTGTGTTATATCCTGCCCGAGCGGAGGGGTTGCGTAAATATGATATATATATATATATATATATATATATATATATATATATATATATATATATATATATAAGGTTATTAAAAGAAGTAGAAGTAGGAACATTACAGGATTCAGTTTCGCCAACGGCAGAAATGTCAAGACAAACGTTGGGAGAATATTCTTCCAATTAATTTTTTTTAAATTCGAAAAATCTACAACATTGTAGAAAGAATTCAACAAATGTCACGTGATTAAGTAAACGGTGGATGGCAGCACATCAGGACAGTCGGGTCCAACAAATGTGTAACCGGAAGAAGACCACGGGATGAGAACCACGCGGACAGATTTAAACTTAGCGCAGAGAATCGAGAGTCGAGCGAGGGATACGCAGCCTGTCAGAGACATTAGGTCATCTCTGATGATACGGCTTGCAAGGGGGTGCAAGCGTTGGCACACCCTTGCCCCCGGAAGATGGTATGGGACAAGAAAAAGTCCCCTCTCTAAGTATATGTCTCTCCATCTATCTCTCAAACTAAAAACAAAATGTGGGCCCTTTTCGAGAATGAAATGAGAAATATATTTTTATATATACGATGTGCATACGATAAATTTCCAGAATTTTTTCGTATGGGTGTTCAAAATTGTCGTAGACTCTGGAAAATTCAGTATGTTATTGCTATACATCTTATGAGATGACTAACCAATTTTTATGATTTCAGCTTCAATGAACAGCTACAGCACGAATTGGAATACACCCTACTAAAGCCTGATTGTTACAGCTGGTGAATTTCAAAAATGCACCCTGACACTTTAGAAGAACGATATGCAATAAAATTCGGTTTTAAACTTAGAAAAAATGCAACAGAAACGTATAGAAGCTTCAGACTGCTTTTGGAGAATCTTGCATGAATCGAGCATCAGTTTTTGAGTGGCATAAGAGAGTCAAGGAAGGCAGGGAGTCTCTGAGGGATGATGAGAGGTGTGGGTGGAGTAAGGAAGTCAATACACCTCAGTTGATTGGCCAAACGGTTAGGGTTAGGGTTACTATGTTGAGGTTTTAAGGGAGTTAAGCAAGAGATTCCTAGGGAAGAGGCCAGCACTCTTCAAAATCGGCTCAGTGGCATTTCCAGCAGGATAATGCACCAGTCCACAACTGCATCCTTGTCACAGACCATTTGACCAAGATGGGCATCAAGACAGTTCCAAAGCCTCCCTAGAGTCTAGACCTTGCTCCTTGTGACTTTTGGTTATTCCCTAAGCTCAGAAGCTGTCGTTATGAGACAATTGAGAAGATGAAAGAGGCTGTGACGAAGGTCATTGAAACGCTCACACAAGAGGACTTCCATGGGGCTTTCCAGAAGTTGTTGGAACGGTAGAACAAGTGCATTGCAGCCGGAGGAGATTACTTCGAAGGGGACTTGAGTTTCATGTGTGTACTATCAATAAAAGTGTCCACACGAAAAAAGTCTGGAAACGTATCGTATGCACTTCGTACGTTATCCTCGTTGTTCATAAAGACACAGATGAGTATACAACGCAAAAACAGTTTACAAATGTAATAAATAAAAGATAAATAGAATAATATCTGATTTTAGCGGCTAAAACAAACTGTATATATGTACCATACCCATGATACGGATATGTGAAACGTACATAGAATGTTCATAACATATATACATAGAACATTGGAATTCCGAAACACAAAAAACACTTACGACTTCTTAGTTCAGGTGCGGAACTTTTTATTACCTTTGAGTTAAAAGGTTTTTCGACATAAGGAGAGATGCATAGTCTTCTCTATGCTGGCTTTTCCATCTGCCCCAAAACACGTGCGCACCCGACGCAAGGCCTCGGTGAGCAAGCGAAAGTCAACCGTCTTCTCCCGAGGCAAGATCTCAACTCACTGACTTTTCTCAAATCTCCATCCACGCTTCCGGTGCGTGACGTCACTACTCACATCCCTACTCACATCCTCTATATGGGATTTTTATTGTGATATCTCTGAAAGAAACGTCCGCTCCGCACGCGCGTGAACTCCGGCGATCATGTTTACACCTAACTAACCCATGCACTGAGCTGAAAGGTTCTCAGCTTAACTAAACCCAAAGGCAAGATGTATAAAACGAAATCCCTCCGCCATTATATTACAGATAGTGAATCATCGAAACTTTCCAAGACGAATCAACATAAATGGTTAAATCTTAAATAACTTACGAATGTTGGTTGGTTGGTTATATAACCCATGTACTGAGCCGAAAGGTTCTCTGCCTAACTAAACCCAAAGGCAAGATATAGGTTATTTAATGCCAAAGCCTGTTTATATATATATGTATGGTTTATTAACACATCATTTGATGATACCATACTAAAACCAAACAACTTATTTACTCGCATACGAGTAAATATTTTCGAGTGTTTTTATATAACATTAGTTTATTCAGTGATGATAGTTTGTGTTTTTTAAATTATTTCTCACAACTATTTCTACTAACACAAACATAATAGTATTTCTATTCAGCAATAATTTGCTTTCAGTTGATTAGTTTGTTGTGTTTTCAGGATTGTAACCAAGTCTATATTTTCTGGTACAATCGGGTCTCTTTCAAGAACGACAAAACATCATCCATGTGGACGTTCTCAACTAAGTCCTTCATGGCATTTGCGTGGAAATAGCGCTTTCTGGTGTTATTAAAACTGGAGTTCGAACCCACTTACTACGAATCAGTAGTTCAGCACGTTAACCATTACGCAACGAGAAATCCCTCCAAACTGATTTCAACTGCTGTTTAAAAAATTTTTGTTTTTGTGCGAAAATTGAGGGATCATTTTGGTATTATAACCATGTTGTGAACGGTTTCCTCATTTCTTGATCATTAAATTTCATTTATTTTTATTATCGAGTATAATTTAGAAGTTAGTCAAATTTTGGCATTAAATAACCCGAGGCGTTGATAAGCCGTTAAAGAGGGCATTTTGGGGAGGGGAATAACTAAACAGAATTTGATATGTAAATAGATATTTCTTCTCTTTATTTAATGGCCAATCAAACTCCGTGAAGCCCAGTCGACTTGGGCCGTAGAATAAGCCGAATCTACGTCAGCAGAGAGGTAACACCCGCTGTTCCCAACAAGTGCTCTGGATATGACACTAAAAATATCTGATGGTGAGGCTCTTGTCTACGGGCTTTGGGAAATGTGGAGTACCCTTTGATTGCCATTACTCTCAAGTCCACTCTGACCCAGATTTGGTTTGGTTTGTTTGAGTTTATGGTATATCAACTTTTGTAGATTAATGCCATAACCATTTTTATACAAATAAACAGTTCTATTTCAAACAATTCAGTTTAGCATAAAAGTAAAGTTGTCTCCCTTTAGTCAAGGGCGACCAGAAGGCTCCCTTTTCAATAGCTACTACACTGAGGTGTAGGGGAGGGCGCTACTCCTTTCCCTGGATTGCTCCACTTTACCCTAGATACGTACCTTATATTGCTGAGTGTTAAGCAAGGCGGTATCAAGTACCATTTTAAAAGTTTTTGGTAAGACGCAACCTAGGAATGAATCCAGGTCTCCCGGACCATTAGGCGAACGCTCTACCCACTAGGCCATACTGATTAATTGTCAAAAACATTTCTATTTCAACCTATTCAGTATACTCAAACAGTTTTATTTCAGACAATTCAGTTTAGTATTAGCATTACTTTTTGTTTACACACAGTTAAATGACAAAACTCTTCTATTTTAAACAATTCAGCTTAGCGTAAGTACAGTTTCAATGTAAAAAACAGTTCTATTTCTAACAATTCAGTTTAGCATACAAAAACAGTTCCATTTCACAAAATTTAGTTTAGGATAAATACGCAGTTTTAAAGTAAAAACAGTTCTCTATCAACCAATTCAGTTTAGCATAAGTACACAGTTTAGTTCTAGTTGACCCATAGATAGGACACTATCAAGTGTTACCACTCCGGCCCAGAATGGAGCTGGGAACAATGACGGTGAAGGGGTACTCTGCATCCCCCATTTAACTGTGTGCAAACAAATAAGCCCTGTCGCATGTAAAATTATAAGCTGAAAGGTTTCGTCGATACAGTATTTCCCAACGTGGGACATATCCCCTACCGATGGGGCCTGCAATATTTTTGTCGGGCTTTTTTAGAGGCCTATTGAGTTTTCTTTCTCGAGAGCCTACTTATTCCCCTAATTATGGGTTAAATAGTACCAATACTGTTATTCTAGAAGGATGAAATAACTTACGAATGTTGGTTGGTTATCTGATGGTGAGGCTCTTGTTTAGGGACTTTGGGAAATCTGGAGTACCCTTTGATTACCATTACAGCTTTTTACAGCTTATCAACCCTTATAGGTTATTTAATGCCAAATTCTGTTTAAACAGCTAAATCAAATCAGTGGTTCCCAACCGATTTTGAGCCATGTCCCACTTTGGTATTTCTAAAATTCTGCCCCCCCCCACGTAATATTCAATTCTTAAATATTCAAAATTTTACACCTATTCACATGAAGGAAGCTTAAAAAGGCCATTAAGTTGGTCTCTAGACAAGCCTCACAAAAATATTACCATGACCCACGAAAATATTACCATGAACCCCACATTGGGAATTACTGATTTAAGTATATATAAATAATGAATCCCAGTTATTTTGAATAAGAGATTTTTCGCACCAATCTAATCAAATAGAGACATATTGAGAAAACACTGACTGTATGAGGGTTTAAAATGATTCTAGATTCAACAATTTTCCTCTATTTTTATTACATATATAATAAGAGATTTTGTAACTTTTTAGCACCAATCTAATCAAATAAAGACATATTGAAAAAAAAACAAAAAAACAAAACAGGCCCTGTTTGACTGTATGAGGCTTTAAAATGATTCTAGATTCAACAATTTTGGCCGTTTGATCAATGAATCAGCGTTCGTTTCTTTAAAATACGTCACTTGACATTAGAAACATTGTACAGAATCCACGTTCCGTTAGTTTATCGTGAGATTTCGAATCATTCGACGAAATTTAAAAAAAATACAGATTTATATGATTTGAATTTCGTCGAAAACAAGGAATGATTCGAAATTTTTCGATGAACTAACGTCATGTCAGGTGACGTATTTTAAAGAAACGAACGCTGATTCATTGATCAAACGGCCAATTTTTCTTGTCATAAACAGCCAACTTTTCTTGTTGTACAACTTTTCCAAATTTTTATATATTTTTACACTTTTTATACATCCATCTACACTTAACATCACTAATAAAACCCCTCACAGCCCTGATGATGGTTCAGCAGAACCGATACGCTATAGTGTCGACTGACTTTGTTTCTCTATAAATCCCTACTTTCTATTTGGATTACTTGTTGTCAATATATATATATATATATATATATATGTTGTTTAAACACATTTTGTATATAACATTTTTAAACGAGTTTTAGCTCATTTTTTTCACACAGTTAAATGGTTTCACTTATATCTAACCTCGGAAGCAGCATCTCATCTACGCAAAATGACATCAATACGCGACAAGCGAAGTATGGACAGCTATCGATAGGCTACCGGTCAAATGGAAGTCAGTCCTATCCGATAAAATAAAACGTAAGTTTTTCTAAGCAGCAGTCGTATTCAGACTATTGTATGGATGAACCACTTAAACGTTGATTGACAGGAATGACACAAGGATGCTACGGGCTAAACAAATCCTGAAAGCAACATCTCAAAACAGCAGTTGTACGACCACCTTCTAACCATCTCAAAGAGAACTCAAAAGTGACTGTTTCCTATGGATCCCTACACGGCCACTTACTCCCCATCTAACAAACTACCCAAATAACACGAACAAAACATTGGGGACAATATTGGAGAAGTAAGGACGGACTCATAAGCAACGTTCTCCTATAGACCCTTTCACACGGACGCGCAAGCGTAAGACGACCAGTTCGAACTTATTAACAACAGCTCTGTACCAACATAGGATGTAGCCTGGAAGACCTGCCTGAAGCGATGGATGATTGAGGCGGGTGTCGAGATAGATTGAGCAACTCGACATGGTGATGATGATTTTGATGATGATGATGATGATGATTAATCATTTGTTGGCACACAGTTAAATGGTTCCAAGTATTGCTCTGTATCGCTCACAATTCAATTAAGCAATCATTTGTTTACACACAGTTAAATGATCAAACAGTTCTATTTCAAACAATTCATTTTAGCATAAGTCAACAAAGTTAAATAGTTCCAAGTATTGATATGTATCACTAACAATTCAATTAAACATCAGTCATTTCTTCACACACAGCTAAATGATCAAACAGTTCTATTTCAAACCATTCATTTTAGCATCAGTTAAATTTAAATGGTTCCAAGTATTGATATGTATCACTAACAATTCAATTAAACATCAATTATTTGTTTACACATAGTTAAATGATCAAACAGTTCGATTTCAAACAATTCAATTTAGTATAAGTCATTTGTTTGCATTCAGTTTAAATGTCAAACAGTTCTATTTGACCCATAGATAAGACCCTATCAGATGCTACCATTACGGGCCTCAGTGGACCTGGGAGCGATGTCAGTGAAGGGGTACTCCGCATTCCCAAAAGGTCCGGCATTCCTGAGCCTCACCATCAGATTGTTTATGTCATATACAGGACACTCGTTTGGGAAGTCTTACCCCTATACAGAGATGCAATCGGTATATTCAGCAGCCTTTGCCAACTGGGCTAAGGATGGACAGACTTAGATGGACACATAAACTTTAGGTAAACAAATTCCTGGTTAAGTCGTACATTTAACCTCCCTATCTTCTAAATGAAGAGCTCAGTGCAAGGTGTCTGCGATAGTTAGTGTCTTATCAAGTCATTTGATGATACATGAATACCAGAAAATAATTTTCATTCAACGATTGGATATATACGACGTCTCTAATTCATTTGGTACTTATGCATCTATGTTACCGCAAAAAAGCCGAACTTTCCCGAGCGTTTCCGGGCAGATAAAGGAAAGAAATTTCCGGAACGTTTCCGGGCAGATAAAGGAAAGAAATTTCCGGAACGTTTCCGGGCAGATAAAGGAAAGAAATTTTTGGAGCGAAATTTAAGCAAGCAGACGATAAAATAAGTCAACCAATTTGTTGACAAAACGCATGAAGACCAAAAAAGAAAAAAAAAATAAGAGAAAAAGACAATTTTTAATGGATAATGTTACTCACCTTTTCAGGAGAAAAAGAATAAATCAACAGTCAATGTATGGTAATTTTAAATATGAAAAATAGTTTTAATTTTATTTTATCTATTGGGGGTGGTTATAATTTTTTTTGTCTTTTTAAATATTTTTTTTTTCGTATTAATGCACTTATTGTACCGTGCAGAAGTAATAACGTGTTAATTTAGAAATCCATTCTTACCATGGGGAGGGGGAGTGTTTTGTAATTATTCTGTACTTTCACCTAACAATTTAATAATAATACAGGTCCTGCATTTGGTGTTACGGCATCTCCAAGCATAACTTTTCCACGTTTTTTTTTAGGTAACAAGGATGCTCACATGCCTGGCAACTTTTAATTTTGCCAATAAGGTTTTTTTCTTGGCAGAATTGGATCACCATTTCTGCACATTGTAGATTTTCGTTTAGCAGCGATAAATTCATGTTTACACTTTTTTGTAACTTTGTAAACAAATTGATTGAATTATCTTATCTTAAATTTGATTAGCTAAGCGTTTCGGCATATTCTGATTCTTTGGCTTTTTTGCTGTAACATAGATGCATAAGTACCATTCATTTTTCGTCGCTTCTCCTAGATAATATGAATTCTTTAAAAAAAACCTTTTAGTTTGGTTGTTTAATGGCATATCAAGCTTTGTAGGTTATTTAATGCCAAAGCCATTCTCCTAGAAGAACAGTCGTAATTTACTAAGCATTTTGCTTAGATGTAGCACAAGGCCGCATGAATGGGGCAACCAATGAGAATCGAACTCTACTCATGCAGGTTTGATAGTCTACCTTGCAAACCATTACACCAACCGAGGTGCCCTCCTAGAAGAACAGTAGTTGTACTATTTAACCCATAACTGGGACGATAAGGGGTTTCATACCTTTCCCAAGGGTATTTGCCTGAAAGTGAACGTAATAGTGCGACTGGAGTTCGAACTCGCTTACTACGATTCCGCAGTCCATCGCTTTAACCACGAGGACACCCCAAAAAAATCTTTTGAGACTTTCTTAAAAAGCTTTACTTAATAAAAAAAAAGCTTTTTCTAGCGATGACCTACGGTCTAAACAAATTGGGAATAATCAAGAATAACGCAAAAGAAATATTCCTATATATTTTAATACTTTTGCTCATCTTATATGTATATTTGTGAGTGTCTGTGTGTGTTTGTGTGTCAGTGTGTGTTTATTTGTGTGTGTATTTGTTTGCTAATCAAACATCAAAGATTATAAACAAACAGCTCTTTTTTACAATCAATCAAGAAGAACAGCAGATTTAGCAAACGTATAGGAATATATATCTAAAAAATTCCTTCACTTATACTGAGATGTAGATAGCTCAAGGGAAGATAGCCGACTGACGTAAAATCAGCCGGGTTTCGAATGCAGCTTGAAGCATCTCGGTGTCTAGCCACACAAAAGAGGTGTGATATAACGAAATAGTCAGTCTGTGGATGATAATATATATATATATATATATATATATATATATATATATATATATATATATATAATTAAAAAAATTGGGTTTGATTGATCGGTTGGTAGGGTTTCATATAATATCAACCTTTGTAGGTTATTTAATGCCGAATCTATTCTTATACAGAAAATCAGTTCTATTTCAAACAATTCAGTTTGGCGTAAGTTCAGTTTCAATGTCAAAAACAGTTCCATTTCAAACAATTCAGTTTAGCATAAGTACACAGTTTAAATGTAAGTACACAGTTTAATTGTCAAAAACATTTCAATTTCAAGCTATCCATTTTAGTCAAACAGTTCTAATTCAAACAATTCAGTTTAGTATAAGTATGGTTTTTGTTCACGCACAGATAAATGTCAAAACAGCTCTATTTCAAACAACTCAGTTTAGCGTAAATACTGTTTCAATATTAAAAACTTCTATTTCAACTATTTCAGTTTAGCATAAGTACGCATTTTAGTTCTATTTGACCCATACGTAGGGCCCTATCAGGTGCTACCACTCTGGGTCAGAGTGGACCTAGGAGTGATGGCAATAGAGAGGTACTTTATATTCCCCAATGCTCCAGTATTACTGAAACCTCACCATCAGATTGTTTAGTGTTATATCCAAAACACTCGTTGTTGGGAGGGGTTTACCCCTCTGCAGAGAAGCAGTCAGTGTATTCAGTGTATTCTACAGTTCTAGCCGACTGGGCAAAGATTGGGTTTGAGAGCGTCTTTCATTATATATATATATATATATATATATATATATATATATATATATATATATATATAAATTGGGACTTGTTTGTCCGATCATCACGTAGGCGAGAGAGTGAAAGTCTCTAAACAAATTCACTATATCTGCGGACGCGTGCGCACACACACACTCACACACTTATATATATATATATATATATATATGGAAGAAAATAATGGATAGTAATCCGACAATTTGTGAAGAAAAATTGACAACAAGTAATCCAAATAGAAAGTTGGGATTTATAGAGAAACAAAGTCAGTTGACACTATAGCGTTTCGGTTCTGCTGAACTATTATCAGGGCTGTGAGGGGTTTTATTAGTGATGTTATATATATATATATATATAAGGGTAATTTTGTGTATGAAAAATTAGATATCTTTCGGGCGTTAAAACGGCAAATGCCTGCTAATATTTCTTCTATACTCTAAAATTGATAAATAAAAGAAATCGTTCTGTGATCTTCAGTTTTTAAAACTGTCCGCTTTCCGCTAGACAATTCAATTCTACTCCTTGTGGTTACGATAAAGCGTTCTTCTTCTAATAAGGCTATTCTCCTCACTCCCCTAACTTTCAGTATGGCTGCCCCGTGATGGCAGAAGGTGAACCATTATATTCACAAGCACCAACCAACGTCGTCCGTGCATGCACGTGACCAGGAGCAGCGTCACATTTTCCCGCCAAGCTGTGCGCTAAATTTTCAGCAGATGGTAACGCCACCAACAAACAGGTTTGGGATGTGTTATTTTTTTGTCTTTTTTTTTTTTTTTTTTTAGCTTTTTTGTTGTTTTTATGTTGGGTGGAATTTTTTGTAATGTTTTTTTTTAAAAAGATACTCTACATCGGTGAATAAGACAGCGAATCGTCCTTCTTTCCGATCATCTCATTCAGTTTTGTCTCAGCTCATTTACACCCTACCCTCGCCACCAAAGTGAACCCAGCTTCTTTTTGCTTCTTGATATCTTAAGCGGCTAAAGAAAGTTAAGTACGGTCAGGCATATGCCTCAGTACTTCGAGTACCGTTTGTACTTTAGGGAGAAACACAAATCCGGCTTCTAGTGGGGTCTGGAAATGTCAAGCATCAGACGCCGGTCAGATAAACAGTTCTATCGTTGGGATCCTGTGGATTTTACAAACACCGAATTAGTAGGAAGAATTCTTCATTCGCTTTGATGCAATTATCAGGGATTTGTTTTGCCCCAATTATGAAATACGTTATATTCTGGTTAATTGGGACGGTTGGTTGATTGGTTGGTTGATTTTATGGCATATCAACCTTTGTGGGTTATTTAACGCCAAATTCATTTTCATGTAAATCTGTTCTATTTAAAACAATTCAGTTTAGCATAAGTACACAGTTTAATGGTCAAAAACATTTCTATTTCAAACTATTCTAGCAGTTATATGTTACAATTCAGTTAAGTGTAAATACAGTTTTAATGTCGAAAAACAGTTCTATTTCAAATAATTCAGTTAAGCATAAGCATGCAGTTTAAATGTAAGTATGGTTTAATTGTCAAAAACATTTCTATTTCAAGCTATTCAGTTTATTCAAACAATTCAGTTTAGCATAAGTATGCTATTAGTTCTATTTAACCCATAGATACGGCCCTTATCAGGTGCTACCACTCCGGGCCAGAGTGGACCTGGAGCGATGGCAATGAAGGGGTACTCCGCATTCCCCAAAGCTCCAGCATTACTGGAACCTCACCATCAGATTGTTTTGTGTCATTTACCAGGACACTCGTTTGGCGGGGTTACCCCTCTGCAGAGGTGCAGTCGGTGTATTCTACAGCCCCGACTTCTTGTGGGGTCTGGAAATGTCAAGCATCAGACGCCGGTCAGATAAACAGTTGGTTGGGTTTATGGCATATCAACCTTTGTGGGTTATTTAACGCAAAATCCATTTTTATGCAAATTGTTATATTTCAAACAATTCAGTTTAGCATTAGTACACAGTTTAATTGTCAAAAACATTTCTATTTCAAACTATTCAGTTTAGTCCAACAGTCCTAATTTAAACAATTAAGTTTAGCATAAGTATGCAGTTAGTTCTATTCAACCCTTAGATGGGGCCATTCCGGGACAGAGTGGACCTGGGAGCAATGGCAATGAAGGGATGTTCTGTATTCCCCAAAGCTCAAGCATCACTGGAACCTCACCATCAAATTGTTTAGTTTCATATATCCAGGACACTCATTGGGAGTGGTCGGTGTATTCTACAGCCCCAGCTGACTGGGCAATAAAGAGTATCATGTTGTAGATTTTGACCATAATTAATATCTAATAATATCGGTTTTGATTGTATAATATATCACTAGAAATAATCATTGTCATTGGTTTTATTGGCAGGTTCAATCAAGAGGATAAATCTGGTTATATGAATTTTGACCCTTGCATTTTTAGATTCGATATTTGCTGCACTAGGTTTAGTTTGGCACAAGGCTAAAGTACTGCAGCGCTTTGCAAGGATTTAATTCCTTATTACAGGAACACTCCGATGGACTATTTCACTAATGACTCCTCATAGCGAGTGTGTATCTGTGTATGTGCAGATACTTGTTAGTTAGTGTCTACATATTCGTATGCCGTTAAGTTCTATTTAACCCATAGATAGGACCCTATCTGGTGCGACCACGCCGGGCCACAGTGGACCTGGGAGCCATGGCAATGAAGAGGTGCTCTGCATTTCCCAGTTCACTAATGACTCCTCATAGCGAGTGTGTATCTGTGTGTGTGCAGATGCTTGTTTGTTTGTATGTACGTATTCCTATATATGTATGCATCATCATCATCATCATCATGTCATGCACCAGCACAGATATCCGTGACCCTCTCTCGCCACTTTTCCCTACCGTTCATCGCCTCTTGCAGGTCTTCTGAGCGACATCCCGTATCCTCACATAGCTGCTGTATGTATGTTCTAGCTGGTCGTCCTGCTTTAGCTCGGCCATATGTGGGGGTCCATGGGAGTACATTACTTATGAGCTCGTCCCTGCTCCTCCAGCAGTGTCCTGCATGTCTGGTTCGTCTAACTCGGATAGTTTTCGTGATGAGAGGCAAGTGGCCGTATAGATGGTGCTTTGTGGGGTGTTGCCGCCTGGACTTGTTTAGTATTGCTCGCAACATTCTTGTGTAGTTGCCGTCTGGCTTCTTCTCCAGCCGTTTTCTTAGCGTCCAAGTGGTGCATCCATACAGCAGTATCGACACGACCGCTGCTTGGAAGAAACTGCGTTTCATTTTATCGGTCAGGTCTGATTTCCATGTGCGTATTTGTGTCTGTATGTGTGTGTGTCTGTATGTGTGTATGAATGTGCCTGTTTATGTACGTATGCATGTATACGTAAGTGTATGTATGTGCGTATATTTGTGTGTGTATGTGTACGTATCACAGTATGCATGTGTGTGTGAGTAAATGTGTACGTATTGGTGTGTGCGTGTATGTCTATATTTGTGTATATGTGTGTATGTGTATTTGTGACAACGTATTTATTTGCCCAAACATGATTTCTTTACGTGTGTACGTGTATATATGTGTTTGTATATGTATGTGTATATGTGGTTTAGTTTGGTTTCTTTGTTTAAAGGCATATCAACCTTCGTGGGTTATTTAATGCCGAAGCCATCATTGTAGAAGAACAGCAGTGGTACTCTCAAGCCCATAGCTTGGGAATATCAAGGTTCATGCCTTTCCTAAAAGTATTCATCCGATAGTGATTGCAACAGCGTGAGAAGAGTTCAATTCGCAGTCCAGCTCGTTTACCATTTCATCATGGAGACTCCCGACACATTATAGAAAACACGCTTCTTTAGTCTTAGATAAATCAACTCAGAACACGTGGATAGGAATATCCCCCCCCCAAAAAAAAGGGTCAAAATCTCACTTACATAGAATCTATACTCTTATATTTTTAAACCAATCGGCGAAGGACACATAGAATAGAATATTCTAAAAAAAAAAAGCGGTGAATTATAATTGCGGAGGGATCTCGTTTTATATATCTTGCCTTTCAGTTTAGTTAGGATGAGAACTTTTCGCTTTGTGCATGGGTTAGTTAGGTGCAACATTAACGCAGGCGTTCACGCGCGTGCGGAGAGGATGTGTCATTCAGAGAGGTCAAAATAAAAATCCCAGGTAGAAATTGAGACCAGGAGATGGGAGTGACGTCACGCACCGGAAGCGTCGGCTGAGGATTTTAGGATTTGAGAAAAAGCAGAGAGTTGAGTTCCTGCCTCCGAACGAGAGAGTCGACTTTCAGACCTGGGCGAAGCCAGACGAATTTGTACGCTACAGGCGCCGGGCGTTGGTTGGGTTGAGAGCTGACAATGTAAAAGAAGTCAGCATGGAAAGATTGTGTCTCTCTCTCCTCATGTCGAAAAACCTTTAAACTCAAAAAGGTGAATAAAAGTTTCGTACCTGAACCAATTTCGTGTTTTCGGATTCTTATATATGTTTATGAACATTTTGTGAACATTATGTCTATTTCACATATCCGTATCATGGATATGTTACAGCGGATCAAAAACTAACTTGTAGAAAAACTAATTAAAAACATAGTTAGGTTCCAAAATAAATACGTAATTTCTGTGAATCTGATTGGTTAAGACAGGTCACGGGTTGCGTTTTTGCTGACGTCCGCGCATTTGAGCTTTAGTTGACCTGTAATAAACTTAAAACATTTTAGTTTGATCCACTTTTGCGTATTTTATCCAAAAGTATAACTAGCGAAGTTTTTTAGTTCAAAGCAGAGAGAGAGACCGACAGATCCGCAGACAGGCACATCACAGCACGATAAATTGACGCCAGATGACCCGCTGATATACACTACGGTTAAGAGAGTGGCTGAAAACGCATACATACCAAGACTCACGCGTATATACACACATACTTGTATGTAAGTACAAACCTATCTTCTCTCTTTAGTTCGGACATACACATATACACACATTAAATTTGACTGACTAAAGATGTGTAGCAGAAAGAATTTCGTATTTTTGTTTGGTGCATAATTTAATTCGACCGTTAGGGTCGACGCACAATTTCACCCAATCAGGATGACTCACCCTATTCATCTCGCACCATCTTTCCGGGCAGTACAAACTGGGGAAAACTGCCAAACACTCTCTTTCGCAGAACTTCGTTCAGGACAGACGTCTTATTGTCTGCTCTTCAATAGCAGCATCAGCATCACACCAACATGAGGAAAGCCGTCAAATTTATGGACCCCTTGCGTCTATTCTCTTAGACCAAGGGTTCCCAGTTGAATATGAATTAGATGAACTCAATACGCCACATACAGGAACTACTTTTAGTCGCCTCCAGTATTGGCTATGTCGACTGCGATGCAAAATCACGCTCCGGCGCCTAGCTACTTCACCTCTGGGCAACATTTTCACGCTTCTCCCCGAAACAACCCGAACCACAAACTCACGGTGACTACAAACGTTTCTGTCCTCAAACAGCAAACACGACTTTTGCTACACTATAGCGAACATATCTCCCTCAACACATTGACCAATGCCTTAACCTAACGATGCACTTTTCGCTCTGGCATTTAGCTGCTAAAATGCTTTCTCAACTCTATCATAACTTCATTTCGTTTCCTTACTTCTTTCTTTCCTACGAGACTTGCAGCATAAACGTAAAACCTTTATTCCATGCTGCCATTAAAAACCTTCATATAAAACCTTACAGCATCTTCGTCTGCTTACTTCTTCATCCTGCTTTATTTTCCAACAACACTTAGCGAGGGAACAACGTAACCAACACGCGCAAGAATACATAATAACAACATTTTCTTCGCTAAAAATTATAACAAAACATATTCTTCACTAAAGATGGAATATATTGTAGCTATTTTATAATGGATTTTAGTTAATACATTCCACATATACTTTCTCTTTTTCTTTTTGTCTTTCTTTTTCTGCCTCTTTTTGATTCGAAATCTTTCTCGATAAACAAACGGAACATAAATTCTATAAAATATTCCTAATATATCAAATGACTTAATTTAAAACAACAAACGCTGATTCACTAATTAAACGACCAAGTTTTTCTACTTATACAAATTTTCCCCAAGGTTTTTGTATTTTGCATTTTTAAAGATCCATCGTTTATTTAACATCACTAATTTGGCATTAAATAACCTACAATGGTTGATATGCCATAAAACCTCGCCAAACCAAATCATATATATAGATAAAATATATGTATAAAAAGTATTTGGCATTAAATAACCTACAATAGTTGATATGCCATAAAACCTAACCAAACCAAATCATATATATATATATATATATAGGATTTGGCATTAAATAACCTACAATGGTTGATATGCTATAAAACCAAACCAAACCAAATCTTATATCAGACCTAAGCGATAAAATGAAACGCAGTTTCTTCAAGGCAGCGGTTGTATCGATACTGCTATATGGATGCACCACATGGACGCTAACTAAACGGCTGGAGAAGAAACTAGACGGCAATTACACAAGAATGTTGAGAGCAATATTGAACAAGTCCTGGTGACAACACCCCACGAGACACCAACTATACGGACATTTGCCTCCCATCACGAAAACTATACAAGTTAGACGAACCAGACACGCAGGACACTGCTGGAGAAGCAAGGACGAGCTCATAAGTGATGTGCTCCTATGGACCCCCACATATGGCCGTGCAAAAACAGGATGACTAGCTCGAACTTACATACAGCAACTATGTGAGGACACAGGATGTAGCCCTGAATACCTGCCGGAGGCAATGAATGATAGGGAGAAGTGGCGAGAGAGGGTCAGGGATATCCGTGCTGGCGGCACGACTTGATGATGATGATGGTGATATGTATAAGGAGGATATGGCATTAAATAGCAAACAATGGTTGATATGCCATAAAACCCAACCAAACCAAATCTTAATATATATATATATATATATATATGTGTGTGTGTGTGTATAAACAGGATATGGCATTAAATAACCAACAATGGTTGATATTCCATAAAACCAAACCAAACCAAATCTTATATTTAATATAAAAGGTTCATTAAATAAGTTTCCAGACTTTTTTCGTATGGGCACTTTTATTGATAGAACACACGTGAAACTCTAGCCCCCTTCAAAGTAATCTCCCCCAGCTGCAATGCATTTGTTGTACCGTTCCAACAACTTCTGGAAGGCCCCATAGAAGTTCTCTTGTGTGAGCGTGTCAATGACCTTCGTCACAGCCTCTTTCATCTCCTCAATTGTCTCATAACGACAGCCTCTAAGTTTTTCCTTGAGCTTAGGGATATGTATAAAGAGGATTTGGCATTAAATAACCTACAATGGTTACTGTGCCATAAAACCTAACCAAACCAAATCCAATATATTTAGTATATATGTATAAAGAGGATTTGGCATTAAATAATCTAAAATGGTTGATGTGCCATAAAACCTAACCAAACCAAATCCAGTATATTTAATATACATGTATAAAGAGGATTTGGCATTAAATAACCTACAATGGTTGCTGTGCCATAAAACCTAACCAAACCAAATCCAATATATTTAGTATATATGTATAAAGAGGATTTGGCATTAAATAATCTAAAATGGTTGATGTGCCATAAAACCTAACCAAACCAAATCCAATATATTTAATATATATGTATAAAGAGGATTTGGCATTAAATAACCTACAATGGTTGCTGTGCCATAAAATCTAACCAAACCAAATCCAATATATTTAATATATATGTATAAAGAGGATTTGGCATTAAATAATCTAAAATGGTTGATGTGCCATAAAACCTAACCAAACCAAATCCAATATATTTAATATATATGTATAAAGAGGATTTGGCATTAAATAACCTACAATGGTTGCTGTGCCATAAAATCTAACCAAACCAAATCCAATATATTTAATATATATGTATAAAGAGGATTTGGCATTAAATAACCTACAAGGGTTGATATGACATAAAACCTAACCAAACCTAAATAACCAGTAAGGGTTTAATATGGCGTAAAAAATAAACAAAATGACCAACCAACCAACCAACCAACCAAACCCAATAAATAAATAAATAAATGCATAAATAAAAACTCTTCAAAATAACAACACAAAAATGTGACAATAAACATACAATGGATGCGATTCCCTAACCTGCAAGCACAAAATAACCCCAGACGGGTTGATATGCTGTTAAAACCAGTACTTGGCCTACCCATTGCTTAAGTATGCTTTAGGCCATACACCCTATGATCCTCATTTATAATACACACACACACACACACACACACACACATATATATATATATATATATATATATATATATATATAATAAAAATCATTTCCAATGCATTTTTATAGTAAAAATTATTCCCATTAAAATTTTATAATAAAAATCAATTCCAATGCATTTTTATAGTAAAAATCATTTCCAATGCATTTTTATGATAAAATCCTTTCCAATGAATTTTTATAGAAAAATAATTTCCAATGCATTTTTATAATAAAAATCATTCCCAATGCATTTTTACTATAAAAATCGTTTCCAATTTGTTTTTATAATAAAAATCATTTCCAATGCATTTTTATGGTAAAAATCATTTCCAATGCATTTTTATAATAAAAATCATTTCCAATGCATTTTTATAGTAAAAATCATTTCCAATGCATTTTTATGGTAAAAATCATTTCCAATGCATTTTTATAATAAAAATCATTTCCAATGCATTTTTATAATAAAAAATATTCCCATTCAATTTTTATTATAAAAATCATTTCCAGTTTATTTTTATAATAAAAATTATTTCCAATGCATTTTTATAGTTAGAATCATTTCTAATGCATTTTTAGAGTAAAAATCATTTTTAATGCATTTTTATGGAAAAACTTATTCCCATTCAATTTTTAATGTATAATGCAATTTGTTTTTTTTGAGATAAAAACTTAAAGATAAGTCGTGATGAAAGGCAGTTAAATAAACGCTTAGATTTTCCCCGGAAATATTTTTGTTTGTCTGTTTGGTTAGTGTTACTCTCATAAATCCTTAACTTTGAAATCAATTTGCAGGCTTTTATGCTGGTTTTGATATAATGGACACGCCACTCAACCGACCCTAGATATCAGAAAATCTTCTAAAGCTTCCATATCCACCTTGCGACACGATTTGACTCACATTCAAACCCCACCTTTCAATAAGTGCTGCGTTGATTCTAACAGAAATCTATTCTTACTCACGTAAATATAACATCACTCTTTCGCCATTTGTTGATTTGTTGTCGAATCATCTTCAGTTATTTTATGCCAAGAGGTTAGGGAATTGTATTCCTTGTTGATTTTTATTTACATTTTTGTTTAATTGTTTCATAAGATTGTTTTTTTTTTTCTTCTTGGCACACATGAATACTTGATATCAAGTATGGAAATCAGACCTGACCGATAAAATAAAACGCACTTTTTTCCAAGCAGGGGTCGTGTCGATACTGCTATATGGATGCACTACATGGATGTTAACTAAACGTATGGAGAAAAAGCTTGACGACAATTATACTAGAATGCTGCGAGCAATATTGAACAAGTCCTGGTGGCAGCACCCCACAAAGGTGCAGTTGTACGGACACTTACCAACCATCATGAAAACTATCAAATTTAGATAAAGCAGAAATGCAGGACACTGCTAGAGAAGTAAGGACGAACTCATAACTGATATACTCCTGTGGACCCCTTCACATGGACGAACAGAGGCAGGACGACCAGCAAGAACCTATATACAACAGCTCTGTGCCGATATAAGATGAAGCCTTGAAGACAAACCGGTAGCGGTAGACGATAGAGACAGGTGACGAGAGAGGGTCAGGGAAATCCGTGCTAGCGGCGCGACATGATGTTAATGATTCCTATATAATACAAATAACTTGCAAACATTTATATAGTGTTGTATAGGAGAGGAAGATGATTGTACTGATATATAAAATTATAAGCTGCTTCATTTATTTCTTTTATTACCCAAAATGTAGCTAGGCAAGAGGGTGGCGGGAGAAGGCTGAGCTGCACACACAGGGGCCGAGATTTGAATTTTTCAGTGGACACCCTTTTTTCTTCCTCGTTATTTCAAATGCCGGACGCACATGTTAATTCTCGTGGTCACAATTCCTCCTGCCTGCTGTTTACACGTTGCGTGTGGACATGCCTTGTCCTAGTAAGCTACCCACGCAAATTCTCATGGTCGCTATTCTCAACCTGCCGCCTACACAATACAAGTGATCACCACCCACGCAATTTATGCGGCATTTCCACTGAGAATACTTGTTTACTTTAGGTACCAGGTGCTTTTCCTGTTATTTTCGTTCCATCATGCTCCAACGGAGGTGCCCGTGGTGTAGTCGTTATCGTCGTAGGAAATGAACACGACGACTCGAGTTCAAATCCTGGACTAGATTGATTGCATTTCACATAGCACTAATACCCTTGGGAAAGGTATGAATCCAATTATTCTCCCTCCAGTTATGGGTAAATAGTAGGACAGACTAGGTTCTTCAGCCTTGGTTAGGCAACTAGTCTAGGAGAAGGAAAACTCTGAATTCAAACCTGTTAAACTCTGCTTAAAAATTGACCTTGTGTCATATCCTGCCCGAGCGGAGGGGTTGGTAAATAGTATCATGCTTCAACTTCTGCAGCTGCATCGACAGATATCAAAGGGGACTTCAAGTCAATATCCAACAATAGCATTAAATATTCTTATCTAATATGAATATTATGACTTTAAAAAATCATTTTTATTCAATAAGATTCATTTGTTTGCACACAAATTTCAAGTAATTAATTATAATCCTTAGTGAACAATTACAGCTTCAAGTAACTATTTTTAATACAAATAATTGACTATCATATTATATCAAGTATTCCTATCTAATACAAATAATTTGTCCACAATCATATGCAGCCGAGTCAGCTGGGGCTGTAGCATACACCGACTGGATCTCCACAAAGAGGCAAAACCCTGCCCAACGCATGTCCTGGATACAACATTAAACAAAATGATAGAAAGGATCCAGTCTTGGAGCTTTGAGGAATGCGGAACCCCTTCATTGCCAGTATTCCCATGGTACCAAGTATTCCCGTCTACTTTAGATAAGTTCCAATTAATTTTACAGTACCAAGTATTTCTATCTAATACAAACAATTGGCATAGACTTATATGGTTTCAAGTATTCCGATCTAATACAAATAATTCATACACACTTATATAGTACCAAGTATTCCTATCTAATACAAATAATTTATAGACAATTATATGGTTTCAAGTATTCCTACCTAATGCAAATAATTTGCGCACAATTATATGGTATCAAGTATTCCTATCTAATACAAATAATTTATAGACAATTATATGGTTTCAAGTATTCCTATCTAATACAAATAATTTATAGACAATTATATGATTTCAAGTATTCCTATCTAATACAAATAATTTATAGACAATTATATGGTTTCAAGTATCCCTATCTAATACAAATAATTTATAGACAATTATATGGTTTCAAGTATCCCTATCTAATACAGATAATTTATAGACAATTATATGGTTTCAAGTATTCCTATCTAATACAAATAATTTATAGACAATTATATGATTTCAAGTATTCCTATCTAATACAAATAATTTATAGACAATCATATGGTTTCAAGTATTCCTATCTAATACAAATAATTTATAAACAATTATATGGTTTCAAGTATTCCGATCTAATACAAATAATTTATAGACAATTATATGGTTTCAAGTATTCCTATCTAATACAAATAATTTATAGACAATCATATGGTTCCAAGTATTCCTATCTAATACAAATAATTTATAGACAATTATATGGTTTCAAGTATTCCGATCTAATACAATTAATTTATAGACAATTATATGGTTCCAAGTATTCCTATCTAATAAAAATAATTTATAGACAATTATATGGTTTCAAGTATTCCTACCTAATGCAAATAATTTGCGCACAATTATATGGTATCAAGTATTCCTATCTAATACAAATAATTATAGACAATTATATGGTTTCAAGTATTCCTATCTAATACAAATAATTTATAGACAATTATATGATTTCAAGTATTCCTATCTAATACAAATAATTTATAGACAATTATATGGTTTCAAGTATCCCTATCTAATAAAAATAATTTATAGACAATTATATGGTTTCAAGTATCCCTATCTAATACAAATAATTTATAGACAATTATATGGTTTCAAGTATCCCTCTCTAATACAAATAATTTATAGACAATTATATGGTTTCAAGTATTCTTATCTAATACAAATAATTTATAGACAATTATATGATTTCAAGTATTCCTATCTAATACAAATAATTTATAAACAATCATATGGTTCCAAGTATTCCTATCTAATGCAAATAATTTATAGACAATTATATGGTTTCAAGTATTCCTATCTAATACAAATAATTTATAGACAATTATATGGTATCAAGTATTCCTTTTTAATACAAATAATTTATAGACAATTACATGGTTTCAAGTATTCCTATCTAATACAAATAATTTATAGACAATTATATGGTTTCAAGTATTCCTATCTAATACAAATAATTTATAGACAATTATATGGTTCCAAGTATTCCTTTCTAATATAAATGATTTATAGACAATTATATGGTTTCAAGTATTCCTATCTAATACAAATAATTTATAGACAATCATATGGTTCCAAGTATTCCTATCTAATACAAATAATTTATAGACAATTATATGGTTTCAAGTATTCCTATCTAATACAAATAATTTATAGACAATTATATGATTTCAAGTATCCCTATCTAATACAAATAATTTATAGACAATCATATGGTTCCAAGTATTCCTATTCCAAAAAATTGTAAGTTTTTAACTGCCTCTATCGGCCTGTTCGTTCAGTGGAACAGCTTATGTACTTTTTTTTAATACTTTTGGACGGTATGTCATGTTTCTTAAATACGTACGTATACTATGTATGTATATGAATATATATCGTTGTAGTCTAAATAGACTTTGTTTTTCCTTACCTAAACAGTCTGTGTTGGTTTCTCGTTAGATAGACTAATGCATTAAGGAAAAGGCTAGTGGTTGTCTCAATGAATATCACACACGTTATTAAATTCTTATAACAGTCATACAAGTTAAATTTATTGTTGGGTATCACCTACCTTTTCAGCATAATGAACTGTTCCATCTGCCATATATGGCAGTTGCGGAAATCGGTCTGAGAATAAGTCTACGAGTCAGACCAGAAGAGCCG
Organism: Sepioteuthis lessoniana; assembly: GCA_963585895.1. Taxonomy (NCBI): domain Eukaryota; kingdom Metazoa; phylum Mollusca; class Cephalopoda; order Myopsida; family Loliginidae; genus Sepioteuthis; species Sepioteuthis lessoniana. The sequence continues at coordinate 38,364,626 of OY757944.1, read as the reverse complement.
TTCCTATTGTTGAAGTATATTATTACTCTATCACTAATCCTTTGTTCTTATTACTAACAGTCTCTCACTTGTAAATACTCTTTCCTGTAAATATAACTATTTTCCTCACATATCGTGGTTTGTCTTATTATTACTACTACTTGTGTTCACTAACCAGAACACAACACTTATTGATAAAAATAATCGACAAAACAAATAGAATTGGAAAGATGAAAAATAATACTAGTCAAACTTATTGGAAAGCAATCATGGAAAAGTCGGAGGATGACAGATAATACAAATCAATATTACAAATAAAAAGCGAGCAGAGTTAGAATGATGAAAGATAATATGAGTCAAGTAAGTAGAATTAGGATGATGAAGGATATTGAAAATTATTAATAAAAATGATCGGCAAAGCAACTAGAATTGGAAAGATGAAAGATTGTTATATAATCAAGGAATGATTTCTTTATATTAATCATTTTTCGATAATTATATTTTATCATTCAGTTTGGTTGAGCTTTGAACTATTCGGCTCTTAGTTCAGGTGCATAGCATTGGGCACAGCTTACGCTCGCACGCAAAGGATATGACAATCACAATTGTCATAATAAACCCCAGATAGGAACTGAGGCTGGAGAGTGAATGACGGCATGCCCGGAGAGAGGGCCCTGAGAAATTGATGATTTTGAAAAAGAGTCAGGTTGACATTGGACCATGTAGGCAGAAAGTTGGGTTGTCTGCCATTGAAGCAGACAGTAAAGATTGAGTTCCGGCCATGATGTTGTGAAAGTTGGGGCCCGCCCATGGTGTTGAGAGGTTGGGGTCCGACCATGGTGTTGAGAAGTTGGGGTCCGAACAGGCAGTTGGAATTTTGAGGTTGGACCATGGAAGACGATAGTTGAGTTCCTACCATTGGGGCATAGAGTTGGATTTCGGCCATTGAAAGATGCAGTTAGCATAGTATGATACGAAAGACTTTTAAGAATTGTGTCTCTCTCCTCGTGTTGAAGAACCGAAGTTAGTAATTAATAAATGGTTCGTACAGGAACAACAGAGTCCGCCTGTGTATTTTGTACTGTGTTTTGTATTTTCCTGTATTTGCATTTGTATATGTACTGTTGTAATATAATGGCCGAGGGATTTCGTTTTAGTTAGGCTGAAAACCTTTCACTTAGCGCATGGGTTAGTTAGGTGCAACATGAGCGCAGGTGTTCACGCGCACGCGGGGAGGATGTGTGATTCAGAGACGTCAAAATAAAAATCCCAGATAAGAAATGAAACCGGGGGATGTGAATGACGTCACGCACCGGAAGTGTGCGCGGAGGATTGGGGGGATTTGAGAAAAGTCAGTTAGTTGAGTTTTAGCGTCCGAAGAAGACGGTCGACTTTCGGGGCTCGCCGAGATCAGACCAGTAGTTTGCGGCGGGGTGCCGGGCGTGGTGGTGGGGGGCAAATGGAAAAGTCAGCATAGAAAATTGTGTATCATTCTCCTTATGTCGAATTAACTTTGACTCAAAGGTAAAAAAAAGTTTCGTACCTGAACTGAGAAGTCGTAAGGGTTTTTCGTGTTTCGGGATTCCTATGTTATCTATATATGAGTTATAAACATTCTATGTACATTTCACATATTCATGTATGGCTATGTAACACTGTCGGATCGATATCATTATGATTATGGCTATACAACCTGATAATACTTGTCAAAACTTAAAGACAATCATAATAATTGACAAGGCTTCATCTAAAATAGAAAAACTAACGATCATACTCTTAACATTTCTTAGTAAGACAGTAACAATAAACATGGCGTCGTTACTGTAACTGTTTTAGAGAATCGTGAAGTCTAAGTTGATAAAAGTCTTATTTTTACGCTTGTGTGTGAGTGGTTAAAACCGCGGATAATTGATAACCATTGTATATTGCGTTGGTTGGTGACTGGCCACTGGTCTGAGAGACCATCTTCCTAATTTGTCTGTCCGTAAACAGAACGGCAAGCGAATAATTCGAGGACACGTGCAACCATAGCTGAGTGAAGAAAGGTCTCTTGATTCCACTACAAATTTGCAGAGAGAAGGAGAGAGAGAGAGAGAGAGAGAGAGAGAGAGAGAGAGAGAGAGTGGGGGGTGATAAGGTGGTTGATTAAGTGGCTGGACGAAGCCCTGGAGAATAAGAACGAACGAGGATACGGGTGGCGGTACCAGAGTTTGGTACTGGTAGATTGAGTCCTATTAATATCAGGATTAAGATTTTACACACACACATACACACACACTCTCTCTCTCTCTCTCTCTCTCTCTCTCGCTCGCTCGCTTTCTCTTGTCAACCTAACATTACCAATTGTATTACTTTCAAGTCCCAAGTCTTTTACTTGTACAATGTTTAATGATCGCCAATTTTAAAAGGGGTGTAATGGTTAAAGTGATGGACAGCGGAATCGTAGTACGTGAGTTCGTACTCCAGTCGCGCTATTACGTTCACTTTCGGGTAAATGCCCTTGGGAAAAGTATGAACCCTCTTATCCTTCCAGCTATGGGTTAAATAGTACCACTACTGTTCTTCTAGGAGAATGGCTTTGGCATTAAATAACCTACAAAGATTGATATGCCATTAAACAAAACATCAAACCAATTTTAAAGGTCAATAAATATTAATTAACAATAATACTTTCTTTTGGAAAATACCCATTGTTATTTATTAAGATGTGCTTAGTCCGTTATCAAGATTTCATCCATCCAAGTAGTGACCAGGCTCATCATTGCTTAACTTGTCATTTACAAAGCTTTGTTTAGGCAGGGACACAGACATCATGTTGTTTATAGTACGTGTTGCAACTAAGTGATCTCCGATATATCACTAATCTAAGTAGCAACCAGTCTCACTACTGCCTTAACTTATTTAACATTTGTTAAACTACTTCCTGTTCCTAAGCGGTCACCCAACTATATTGTGACCATACTTATCATTGCTTAACTTGTTATTTACTAAGCCAAGTATCAACCAGTCTCACTACTGCCTTAATTTATTTAACAATTGTTAAACTACTTCCTGTTCCTAAGCGGTCACCCAACTATATTGTGACCATACTTATCATTGCTTAACTTGTTATTTACTCATCTTAAGTTACAACAAGCCTCAATACTGCCTTAACTTATTTAACATTTGTTAAACTACTTCCTGTTCCTAAGCGGTCACCCAACTATATTGTGACCCTACTCATTATTGCTTAACTTGTTATTTACTAATCTTAAGTTACAACCAGACTCAATACTGCCTTAACTTATTTAACATTTGTTAAACTACTTCCTGTTCCTAAGCGGTCACCCAACTATATTGTGACCATACTTATCATTGCTTAACTTGTTATTTACTAATCTTAAGTTACAACCAGCCTCAATACTGCCTTAACTTATTTAACATTTGTTAAACTACTTCCTGTTCTTAAGCGGTCACCCAACTATATTGTGACCATACTTATCATTGCTTAACTTGTTATTTACTAATCTTAAATAACAACCAGTCTCACTACTGCCTTAGCTTATTTAATATTTGTTAAACTACTTCCTGTTCCTAAGCGGTCACCCAACTATATTGTGACCATACTTATCATTGCTTAACTTGTTATTTACTAATCTTAAGTAACAACCAGTCTCACTACTGCCTTAGCTTATTTAATATTTGTTAAACTACTTCCTGTTCCTAAGCGGTCACCCAACTATATTGTGACCATACTTATCATTGCTTAACTTGTTATTTACTAATCTTAAGTAACAACCAGTCTCACTACTGCCTTAACTTATTTAATATTTGTTAAACTACTTCCTGTTCCTAAGCGGTCACCCAACTATATTGTGACCATACTTATCATTGCTTAACTTGTTATTTACTAATCTTAAGTAACAACCAGTCTCATCACTCCTTTGCTATTTAGCAATCATTGCTTAGTCTCGAATATCGGCTTCAAGTTGCTAACAGTACCGTCTATGTGGTCACCCATCTAAATAGTGACCATACGCATTATTGCTTAACCTGCAGCTTAACTTTGGTAATCTGGTGAGACAGGTGCTTTCAGCGTGATCTGATCGATAAGAATCAACATCACAGCTCAGTGTTATATAACATGAAGAAGGAAGATACCATAATGGAGGAATTAACATAACACCTTTTTGTTGGAGGTGCCCGTGGTGTAATGGTTCTCGTCCTAGGAAATGGACACGACGACACGAGTTCAAACCCTGGACGAGACTGATTGCATTTCACATAGCACTAATACCCTTGGGAAAGGTATGAATCCAATCATTCTCCCTCCAGATATGGGTAAAATAGTAGGGCAGACTAGGTTCTTCAGCCTTGGTTAGGCAACTAGTCTAGGAGAAGGAAAACTCTGAATTCAAACCTGTTAAACTCCGCTTTAAAAAATTGACCTTGTGTCATATCCTGCCCGAGCGGAGGGGTTGGGTAAATATGATAACACCTTTTTGTTTTGTTTTTTTTTATAAAAATTTACATCTCTATTTCTCTCGAAAGGAGATCGAATCTTCTGTTGTGAGAGAGAGAGAGAAACAGAGACAGAGAGACGGATATAGGGAGACGAAGACATACGGAGGACTCGAAGGACTTGGACACGGCTAGATTGGCCCTTATTTTCTTATTAGCCGCGTTGTCCTGCAATCACTTTGTTTACACATCTGGAACATCTGCTCTGTCGAGGGTCAATATGCAACACTCAATCAAAGGTTCTGCATCCTAACAGATCACTTAAAGAGGAGCCGTGGGAGCATTTCTGATTCATTTCAGTCTCAGATTACCCTTTCCTTCTCTCTCTCTCTCTCTCTCTCTTCACCACTGAAGATCGAACCAGTGACCCCCAGAATATATATATATATATATATATATATCCACAGAGTCAATGAGCCGAATACATATATATATAAGGAATTGTCTGCTGCCGCTCGCGTAATGCAAAGCACCTCGAAAGAATTGAGCACTCTGGTAGCCGATAGGGTATAAAAATTTAAACAAACGGCTGCTGCTGCTGTTGCTAAATAAATACCTTAAAATTCCCTTAGCCAACGTGGTCCGCTTGTCGGCCGAGAGGTCTGAGATTTAGTCTAACGTAAAGTTGGATGGGTTTCGATCCCGGCTTCGAGCGTCCTACGTGTCTACCCACACTGAAGAGTTCTGATAGAACGAAACAGATCTGTCTGCGGATGACTATATATATATATATATATATATATATATATATTGTCATTGGCTTGACATACTAGATTCCCGTAGCTGGGATCGAAACCCGGTTGACTCAAACGCCAATCCAAGACTCTGCCACGAGGAAACCAGCAGCCTCGAAGTAAATTTTAAACGGTTATGAATCAGAATTACTATTGTTTACATACATCTGCTTAACGGCAACCGCGCCTCAATTCATAGGAAGAGACTTGTATATACGCTAATGGCAACGCGATTACTTCATTCGCTAGAGAGCTCAATCCTACGAGGGTAGGAGAGCATATACATCGGCTCATTGGCTGGGTGGGTATGCACACACACACACACACACGTATATATATATATATATATATATATATATATTGTATGGTCGGTGATTCGATTTCCTGTGATGGAGATCACTGTATACACTACTGATGAGATCTAATAAGGTCGAAACAGCTATCCAGTGCTTGCCAGATTTTTTAGTCATGGTAAATCAATTTATAATATATAATTCCTCGATCTAAAAAGCTGTATATCTATTTCCTTCCCCATGAGGTTATGTGTACGTGGATGCGTATCTCCAACTTGGGAAGACGTAGCCCAAGAGGTGACCTTGTCCTCTGTGAGAGTTCGGATGTACCTACAAGACAAATAAAGTTAAGTGGTCGCGCATTTACGATGACTAGTTAATTTGGGGTCGTTTGCGTGCGACGTGGATCAGTGGTTAGTGTTAGAGTCTCGGCTCTGCATTCTGTAGTCGTTGGTTCGATCCCCAATTGTGGAGATCATAGTATACACTGCTGATGAGACCTATTTACGTCGAAATTGCTGTCCAGTGGTTCTGTGTGTCGCGCTAAGTGCTTGCCGGATTTTTCTAGTCATAATTCAATTCATGATATACATACATACATATATATATATATATATATATATATATATATATATATATATCAGTAAACGGAAGTAAATTTGACGGTATGAGACTACGAATATGAAAAAAAAAATTTAGAGGATAATTCTTTCTGCCAACGTTTTTTTCTTTTATGTCTTTTTTGTTGTTTTTTTTGTTTTTTTCTTACATGAAATTTTTTTTCTTGGCGTTTATATATTTGATGATGCATCTGAAATTTATCTAAAATTGTATAAGATAAATTCAAATAAAATTGTTTATCTAAATACAATTTGGAACGTTGGCATATAACACAACTATAAGTAAAATTATCCTTTGAAGATCTACTGTTTTTTTTTTTTTGTTTTTTTTAATATTTACACACACACACACACAAACACACACACACACACACGTTATGATGTGAGTAAAAATGTGTATCGTTGCTATGATCAATCATATTGACACAGATGACATTGCGTTACCGAGGAGACACATAGCCGCATTAAGAGATTTCTCCAAGAAACTAACAATATTATCCATAATTTCTGATAAAAGTGGTGTTGCTATTGTTGTATACTGCACATATACAAATGCAAATACACAGGCAAATACAAATACAGGCGGACTCTGTTGTTCAGGTAAGAACGGTCTTATTAACTTCTGACTTCGGTTCATCGACACGAGGAGAGAGACACAATTCTTACTATGCTGACCATACTATCTGACCCTCCAAACGCGCTGCGCATTCCGTGATGTTCAGTAGAGATCTGAAAAAACCAACTATATCTTCAATGGTCAAAATCCAACTCTCAACTTCCAACAACAAAGAACTTAATCCTCTATCTCCATTTTCCAATGTCAAACTTCAACTTCAAAATCCTCAAATTCTCAGGACCATCGATTCCGGGCATGACATCATCCACACTCCAGTCCCATTTTCTGTCTGGAGGTTTATGATAATGGTGCCCGTGGTGTAATGGTTATCGTCGTAGGAAATGGACACAGCGACACAAGTTCAAATCCTGGACGTGACTGATTGAATTTCACATAGCACTAATACCCTTGGGGAAGGTATGAATCCAATTATTCTCCCTCCAGCTATGGGTAAAAAGTAGGATAGACTGGCTTCTTCAGCCTTGGTTAGGCAACTAGTCTAGGAGAAGGAAAACTCTGAATTCAAACCTGTTAAACTCCGCTTAAAAATTGACCTTGTGTCATATCCTGCCCGCGCGGAGGGGTTGGTAAATAGGATTATGATAATGATGATTGTCATATCCTTTGCGTACGAGCGTAAAACTGTACCCAACGACTGTACACCTGAACTAAGAGCCGAATAATACAAAGCCCTACCAAACTGAATGATAAAATATAATTAACGAAAGATGATTAATATGAAAAAATCATTCCCTAATTATATAACACCATTATAGATTCCACTTATTATAACAATAACAACAAAAATAGAAAAAGAACATAAGGAAGAAGAAGTTTTTCAACAAACTATGAATAAAAATATAGACATTTTTAAAAAGTTCTATAAAAAACTAATCGCTAAAAATGACAAATTCTGGTCTTCCTCAATTTATTATATTGGGAGAGTGGAGACCAGAAAATCAAGAAGAGAACAAGTTGTTATATCCCGATTGCGAATTGGTCATACCAGGCTTACTCACTCTTTCATTTTGAAACAGGAAACACAACCACAGTGTTTGATCTGTTAAACGACTTGCACGGTTAAACACATTCTTATAGAATGCAGAACTTTCGCTGTTATGAGAAAGCGATTTTTCAAAGTAAATAACTTAACCGATCTGTTCGAGAACGTCAAAATAGATGACATTCTGTCCTTCTTGAGAGAGACAGAGTTGTACCAAAAAATATGACAACTTAAAACTGGTTAATCTTGTGCAAACAAATAAAATCCTACAAATAGAAAATTTTACCTACCTAAGTATTCGTTTTAAAATCTTTGGTTGAATATGTGTGTATATACAGACAGAATTTGGCGTTAAATGACCTACAAAGGTAGATGTGCCATAAAACCCAAACAACCAACCAACCAATCAACTTACTATCTTGCCCAGTCGGCTGGGGCCGTAGAATACACCGACTGCACCTCTGCAGAGGAGTAAGACTCCCCGTCACAATGAGTGTTCTGGATATATGATACTAAACAATCTGATAGTGAGATTCCAGTGATGCTAAAACTTTGGGGAATGCGGAGAGCCCTTCATTGCCATTGCTCCCAGGTCCACTCTGGCCCGGCGTGGTAGCACCTGATAAGGCCCTATCTATGGGTTAAATAGAACTAACGGCATACTTATGCTAAACTGAATTGTTTGACTAAACTGAATAGCTTGAAATAGAAATGTTTTTCACAATTAAACAGTACTTACATTTAAACTGCGTACTTATCCTAAACTAAATTGTTTGAAATAGAACTATTTTCATTAACTGTACTTACATTTACATTGCGTGCATATGCTAAACTGAATTGTTTAAAATTGAACTGTTTTTGACATTTAACTGTGTAAACAAAATCTGTACTTATACTAAACTTAATTAGCTGAATTAGAACTATTTGACGAAGCTGAATAGCTTGAAATAGAAATGTTTTTGACATTTAAACTGTGTACTCCTGCTAAACTGAATTGTTTGAAATAGAACTGACTATTGGTATAAAAATGGATTTGGCATTAAATAACCTACAATGGTTAATATGCCAAAAAACCCAAATCAACCAACATCAATTTATTATCACTCCACGATCCTTAGAATTTATTGTCTTCTTAAAATCCACAAAACTAGAATTCATTTACGGCCTATTATTTCTGAGATTAGATCAGGCCCCTACCTCATAACTTCGCAAAATCTTTAGCCAAAATGCAATCTCCTCTTTTCGGCACGATTAGTACATCAAAAACTCGGGTGAATTACTCAACAAATTCAATTGTAAGTTTTAAAACTTTTTGCTTCGATGTGGCACAAGGCCGAATAAATGGGGCACCCAATCAGACCCGATCTCACTCGTGTAGGTTTGCTAGTCTAGATTGCTAACCATTACATCACCCAAGGTGCCTAACTCTACAAATTCAATAATTTAAGCATGAAAAAACAAATTTTAGCCAGTCTCAGCATAAAATCATTATACATCAATATTCCTGTTAAAAAAGTATCAAATTCGCTTCAAGAAAAAAATTATATTACCTTTACTTATACCAAAATTTTCTAAGATTTGCAAATTTGTAATATAATGGCCGAGGGATTTCGTTTTATATATCTTGCCTTTGGGTTTTAGTTAGGCTGAGAACCTTTCGGCTCAGCCCATGGGTTAGTTAGGTGCAAACTTGAGCACAGGTGTTGACGCGCGCGCGGGGAGGATGTGTCATTCACAGATGTCAAAATAAAAATCCCAGATAGACAATTGTGATTTGGGGATGTGAATGACGTCATGCACCGGGAGCGCGCGCGGAGGATTTGGGGGACTTTGAAGAAAGTCAGTTAGTTGAGTCTTGCCGTCCGAAGAAGAAGGGTGACTTTCGCTAGCTCGCAGTGGCCTTGTGGCGAGTGCCACACGTGTTGGGGGGCTGATGGAAAAGCCAGAATAGAAAGAATGTGTATCTCTCTTCTTATGTCGAAGAACCTTTAAACTCAAAGGTAATAAAAAGTTTCGTACCTGAACTAAGAAGTCGTAAGTGTTTTTCGTGTTTCGGGATTCCTATGTTATATATATATATATATATGTTTATGAACCTTATATGTACATTTTACATATTCGTGTATGGCTAAGTTACAAATTGAAATACCATGACCAGAAAATCCGGCGAACACTTGCGTGCGACATACGGAAACACAAGACCGCTATTTCGACAACCAGCAACCACAGAATGCAGAGTCGAAAGTCTACCACTGAACCACAAGTTCACGTAGCATGCAAGAGACGCCAAATCAACTAGTCATGGTAATTGCGCGGCCAATTAACCTGAATGTGTCTTGCAAGTTACATCCGTACTCTTTACAGAGGACAGGGTCACCTCCAGGGCAACGTCTTCCCTGGAGGATTGGAAATATGCTTTCGCATTATTATTATGACCTCAAAGGCAAGGATATAGATGTACATTTAGAGGAAGTTCAGGTCATGGTAATTTAATTAGATATAAAATTTCTCTACTTAAAAAAATATAAAATAAAATGTACATCAAATTTGCACATTATGCACAAAACAATGCTTATATATATATATATGTATATATATAGTATTCTTGGTCCAGTTAAACCGGAGTTGGGAGTAATTCCATCAGGACAAGAAATTATTCATGAATGAATATTGAAAATTTTCCTGGTAAAGAGCTCAAGAAATAAACTAATAGCTAGGTGTAAACATAGGGCTAAATTTAAACTATAAATATTTAACCAAATTTTTTTAAAAAAGCATAGAGTTAACTTTGAGAATTAGAGTTAATTTTGAGCTTAAATAAAATAAATTGTTATATAGAAAATTGTGAAAAAGCATATAATACATACGTACTACGCATAAAAAGTGGAAATGATTAATGCTTTTTAAATAGTTTTGAAACTTTAAAATATAGTAAATAAATTAAATATTTGTTTTTGTTTTTAGTTTAATATATCTATTGCTGTATCTTTACGTGAGGTTATTAATTAAAGCTTAAATCTAATTCAATAAAAAATCTGTAATTTAGGTCTAAATGTAATTAAAAAAATTATTAATTAAAGAAATTAAAAAAAAAAAAATTTACTTCATTGCTAACCGAAATTTAAATTTAAAACGGAAGTGGGCTTAGTGAAGAGGTAACTCTTCACCCTTCTTCTATCCCCTCCCACTCTTTTGTGTCTATTCTAGTTTTTTTATCAAAAGGATCTGAAGAAGTCCTGTTAATTTTTTTCCTATTTTTGGAAATTTCAAAAATGCGTAACAGGATGGAAATAAATTTATAATCCTATGTGACCGGTTTCATTGTTTTTTCTTAAAGTATATATATATATATAAAATAACAGGACTTCTTCAGATGTAATGGATAAAATAAAAAGAAGTCCTGTTATTTTTGGTTGGTTGGTTGGTTGGTTTGTTGGGTTTTATGGCATATCAACCTTTGTAAGGTATTTAATGCCAAATCCATTTTTATATAAATAATCAGTTCTATTTCAAACAATTCAGTTTAGCATGAGTACATAGTTTAATTGTCAAAAACATTTATGAACAACAGTAGTAAGAGTATTTAAGCCATAACTAGTATATATATATATATATATATATATAGATTTTTTCATCTAAAAGATCTGAAGAAGTCCTGTTAATTTTTTTCCTATTTTTGGAAATTTCAAATATGCGTAACAGGATGGAAATAAATTTATCATCCTATGTGACCGGTTTCGTTGTTTTTTCTTAAAGTATATATATATATATATATATAAGCAATGTTAAAAGCCCTCAAGTGCACATGTAAACAAAAGTAAAATGATAGATAAGTGTTGAAATCCCTTCGTTTACGCTAAGTTTGTTGATGGCTCTGCGGTAAGATATCTGACTGGTCTAGAGACACCCGGGTTTTGATTCCAGTTTGAAGTATCTCGCGTGTTTAGCCACACGGATGAGTTGTGATACAACGAAACAGTCTGTCTGTGGATGACAATATGTATATATATTTCTATATGTGTGCGTATATATATATATATATTAAATAAAAGCAATGTTTAGTGCATATCTTATTTATTTTGTGGATAAGTAAAAGTAATGTAATCTTTGATTATATATATATATATATATATATATATGATATCTATTTGGCATCCAACCAAATGTGGCACAAGGCCGTTTCAAAGTGGGTGCTCCAGACAGGTCAAACATTACGAGGTGGGAACAAATTTTAATGAGATGATTTCATCTCTCTCTCACTTTGTGTGTGTGTGTGTGTTTGTGAATATATATATATAGATAGATAGATATGTGTGTGTGTATGTCATGCATCATCAAACATTCTGTCGAGCAATATCCATTCGGTTTAGCATCAGTAAGCAGTTTCAATGTCAAAAACTGATCTATATCAAAACAATTCAGTTCTGCATAAGTAAACAGTTTAGTTCTATTTAAAAAAACAGCTCTATTTCAAACATTTCAGTTTAGCATAAGTACGCAGTTTCAATGTCAAAAACAATTCTATTTCAAACAATTCAGATTGCTTAGTGTCCTATTCAGGACACTCGTTGGGGGGGGATCCTCCCCTCTGCCGAGAAGCTAGATGACAACATCCTGGAATAGATAGTTTATCACTGAGAGACGCGGTCTTTTTTATCCGCGGGGTGACCGATTGTCGTAATATATCATAAAATATAGCTTTCATACATGATTTGGGTACATTTGATTCTTTCTGCAAAGAATTCATAAACAGAGAATTTAAATAATGTTTTGAATTATTTAATAAATTTATGGCTTTCGAATTCAAAGGAGTACGGAGTACGCTATTACGTTCACTTTCGGGCAAATACCCTTGGGAAAGGTATGAACCCCCTTATCCTCCCAGCTATGGGTTAAATAGTACCACTACCGTAATCACGTATGCATATACACGGACATGTGGAACCATCATTAACTGGTAATGAAGTGCCCGTGGTGTAATGGTTATCGTCGCAGGAATTCGACAAGGCGACACGAGTTCAAATCCTAGACGTGACTGATTGCATTTCACATAGCACTAATACTCTTGGGAAAGGTATGAATCCAATTATTCTCCCTCCAGCTATGGGTAAATAGTAGGGCAGACTAGGTTCTTCAGCCTTGGTTAGGCAACTAGTCTAGGAGAAGGAAAACTCCGAATTCAAACCTGTTAAACTCCGCTTAAAAAATTGACCTTGTGTCATATCCTGCCCGAGCGGAGGGGTTGGGTAAATATGATTAACCGGTAATGACGACTTCAATAACGAACAAATACACGTTTTACAAAAATATAAACCTCTCACACTTTATTCTCGAAAGGGTGATGTTGGTTGTGTGTGAGAGATGAGCTGGAGACAGGGTCAGACTGCTATATTGACCCAAGTTCTTCTCGCGATCATAGCAGCACTTCTTTCTCATCTTGGCTGGGGTTGCTCAACCGTGGGTTACTGAGGGCCCAAAGCCCTCTGTCTGCTGCTGGCTCTCACTTCGGCATCTTGTCTCCAACTGACTCAAGCCGTCAAGGCATTTGGTTATATTATTGTTTATCGCTCACCTGCTTCCGCTGTTCCTCCGCTTATTTACACAGGTGCATCTCTTGATTGACGGCTCAGTCGAGGGTCAATATATAACACTTGGGAAAGGTATGAATCCCCTAATCCTCCCAGCTATGGGTTTAATAGTACCACTGCTGTTCTTCTCGAAGTATGGCTTTGGCATTAAATATCCTACGAAGTTTGATATGCCATTAAACAAAGAAACCCAAACCCTTCAAAGGAGTCCGACGTGCTTGTGGTATACTCATAATACGTATACATATACAAATATATGCGGAAATATAGTCAACAATAATGACGACTTCAATGAACGAACGAACGAACACACTTCTTTATAAAAATATATCTCTCACCCTTTATTCTCGAAAGGGTTGATGTTGATGTTGGTTGTGTGTGAGAGGTGAGTTGGAGACGGGGACAGACTGCTACATATTGACCCAAAGTTTTTCTGAACATAGCAGAACTTCTTTCTCATCTTGGCTGGGTTGCTCAACCGTGGGTCACTGAGGGCCCAAAGCTCTCTATCTGTCGCTGGTTCTCAAACGAGCATCTTGTCCCCAACTGACTCCAACTCCAACTGAAACTGCCCCAAGCCGTCTGTGGCACCTGCTTATATAATTGTCTCACCTCCACTTGCCTCCGCTGTTCCTCCGCTTATTTACACAGGTGCATCTCTTGATTGACGGCTCGGTCGAGGGTCAATATATAACAGTGCTTTCTCGAAGCTTCAAAGAAAAGTAACAAGAAAAATAAAATAAAAATGACCTTATCAACGGATTCGATGCAAAACTATATTTCACACCGGTTGAGAGGGGTGTGGGAGGAAGGAACAATCAAAAAATTGTTTAACGTCATAATTTTAATCTGAAATAATATAAAACGTAACGATTTTTCTCTTCTTTTTATTCTTCTTCTTTGCGTTGCCCGTTATAAAATTTAAAAAAAAAAGACTATCTAAAAAAAAAAAAAAGCGAAAACAAAAACAATCACACACACACACATACACACACACATACGAATAAGAAAGTTTGGTTTGGTTTTATGGCATATCAACCATTGTTGCTTATTTATTGCCATTTCCTGTTTTTACATACCAGGATCATTAAATAAGTTTCCAGACTTTTTTCGTATGGGCACTTTTATTGATAGTACACACATGAAACTCTACTCCCCTACGAAGTAATCTGCAATGCACTTGTTGTACCGTTCCAACAACTTCTTGAAGGCCCCATAAAAGTCCTCTTGTGTGAGCGTGTCAATGACCTTCGTCCCAGCCTCTTTCATCTCCTCAACTGTTTCATAACGACAGCCTCTGAGCTTAGGGAATAACCAAAAGTCACGGGGAGCAAGGTCTGGACTATAGGGAGGCTGAGGAACTGTCTTGATGCCCATCCCTAACCCTAACCCTTTGGCCAATCAACTCTGGTGTATTGACTTCCTTACTCCTCCCACACCTCTCATCATCCCTCACAGACTCCCTGGCTTCCTTGAATGTCTTATGCCACTCAAAAACCGATGCTCGATTCATGCAAGACGGTCGAAAAGAAGTCTGAAGCATTCCATAGGTTTCAGTGACATTTTTTCCAGGTTTAAAACACAATTTTATTGCATATCGTCTTCCTCACGTCCAGATTGCATTTTTGAAATTCATCAGCTGTGACAATCAGGCTTTAGTAGAGTGTATTCCAATTGCTACTGTAGCTGTTTATTTGAAACTGAAATCATAAAAATGGGTCAGTCATCTTATAAGATATATAGCAATAACATACTGAATTTTACGACAATTTTAAATGCTCATACGAAAAAAAGTATGGAAACTTATTGAAGACACCACGTATATATTAAATATATGATTTGTAAACACATTTTATAGATACACACAGTTCTATTTCTAACAATTCAATTTAGCATAAGTAAACAAAGTTGAATGGTTCCAAGTATTGCTTTGCATTACAAACAATTCAATTAAACATCAGTTATATATTTATACACCGTTAAATGATCAAACAGTTCTATTTCGAATAATTAAATTTAGAATATGTCATTTCTTTGCACTCTGTTTAAATGTCAAACAGTTCTACTTAACCCATAGATAGGACCCAATCAGGTGCTACCACTCCGGGTTAGAGTGGGCCTGGGATCGATAGCAATGAAGGGGTACTCCGCATTTCACAAAACTCCAGCATTACTGGAACCTCACCGTCAGATTGTTTAGTGTCATATCCAGGACATTTGTTGGGGGGAGTCTTACCGCTCTGCAGAGATGTAGTCGGTGAATTCTGCAGCCCCAGCCAATTGGGTCACGGAGGCACTTGTTGGGAGGAGTATTACCCTTCTGCAGAGATGCAGTCAGTGAATTCTGCAGCCCCATCCTATTGGGTCACGGGGGCACTTGTTGGCTGAAGTCTTACCGCTTTGCAGAGATGCAGTCGGGGAATTCTGCAGCCCCAGCTTACTGATCTGGGGAAAGAATGAGGAATATAAATCCATAGATGGTGATAGAAAGAAAGAGATTGCGAAAAAAAGGACTCGTAACGAAACTGAGAGAAAATGTGTATATGTGTCTGTGTGTGAGAGAGTGAGAGAGAGGTAAAAAAAAAGGAAGAAGATGAAAACTTAGAGGGAGGCAGAAAAAATAGATATAGAAAAATAGAAAACAAGAAAGGAAAAAGAGAGAATATGTATGCGTATGCATGTGTGTGTGTGAGAGAGAGAGGGAGAAAGAGAGAGAGAGAGAGGAGAGAGAGAAAGAGAGAGAGAGAGAGGGAAAAAGATGAAGACGTGGAGACAGAAAGAAATAGATCGCGAAAAAAAAAACACTGAGAGAGAGGGGGAGGGAGACAGAGAGGGGGAAGGGAGACAGACAGACAGACAGACAGATAGACAGACAGACGGATTGACGGAGAGGGAGAGCGAACCTAAAAGAAAGCAAGGAAAAGAATGACAAATTCTAAGACAGGAGATAGAAAGCAAGAAAAAGAAAAAGAGAGAATGTATGTGTGTGTGTGTGTGTGTGTGTGAGTGGGAGAGAGAGATTGATAGATGGGGAGAGAGAGAGAGAGAGAGAGAGGGGCAGAGAGAGAGAGAGTGAAGTGGGTGGCTGGGTTTGCCGAAAAATTTTTTTTTAAATGCCATCGATCCCGATCCATCAAATCAGCAGTCTTCCAACTTTCCGCTTTTACAATGTTCTATTCTTTCTGATATGGAAGGCTTTCGTGATAAATCCTATCAAAATCAAGTTATAAAATTCACTCGTTCAGCAATTGCTCCCACCACCACCATCATACACACACACACACACACACACTCACACACACACGCACACACGCACACACACATCGCTCCTGTAATACTACCGGCTCAACACGCCTTGCAGAAAAAGACGCTCTACCGAACTTTGCGTCTTCCTTTTACCCCGGGGGAGCGAAGACGCTAACGACAGACTCGCACCGGGGGGAAAGGCGACGTGTTAGCAGCGAGACGCAGGGAGGAAGGGAGGGAGGGAGGAGGAGGAAGACTGTAACGTTACGCACCCCACCCATCACCCCGAACTGTCAGTTTTATTCTGTTCTCAAGGTTTATTAATTGATCATTCCCAACTTGCGGCTTCGTGAAAAGACGCAGCCGTGACGACGACGGTGTGTTTGTGGTGGTGATAGGGGGAGGTAATCGCACACACACACACACACACACACACACACACACATACACACACACACACACACACACACACACACACACATATGTATATATGCGTGTTTGTGTGTGTATATATATATATATATATATATATATGTATTTCTTCCCAAAGACTATATTTCAAGATTATTTTTGAATTCACGTTTATAGAAAAGCTGTTTAGTGATTAGTGATTAATTCATATAGATATATATATATATATATATGTTTATACGTATAATATGATTAATTCATATGTATATATATATATATATATATATATGTTTATACGTATAATATGAATAATTCATATGTATATATATATATATATATATATATATATATATATATATATATATATAAATTAATCACTAAACAGCTTTTCTATAAACGTGAATTCAAAAATAATTTTGAAATATAGTCTTTGGGAAGAAATAAATACATACACACACACATATATATATATATATATATATATATATATATATATATATATATATATATATATATATATACACACACATACACGCGCACACACACACACATATATACATATATATATAGAGAGAGAGAGAGAGAGTGAAATAGATTGATAGATAAATGAAATAGACGCTTCCTTAAAATCGTGAACTTAACTGTTATTCTTAGATATTTTGTCGAAATAGATGAATAAACTAATGAAGCATGAATGTCTCTCTCTCTCTCTCTCTCTCTCTCTCTCTCTATATATATATATATATATATATATATATATATATATATATATATATATATATATATTTATATATATATATAACTCTGAGTTTACTGTCCAGACAGGCAAATTATTATTTGAAGCTAAAGTGAAGTTGGGGGTCAAAATGCGTTTACTCAGTGTTTCATTTTTTTTTTTTTTTCAAAAAGTCCTCATCTACCTTAACGACAGGAGATATGTACCAATATCAAAGATAATCGTCAATAAGCTGATCTTCCCAACAATGAGTTAAGAGCTCTTCACACACACACACACACACACACACACACATATATATATATATATATATATATATATATATATATATTTTAAATATTTTAATCTTTATACCTAATTCTACGTTTAGGGGCGTGAAAAAAAAAAAAAAACGACAACAGATGATGCAATTTGTAAATAAAAAAAATCACTAACTGATATCTGGAGAAAATAAATTCAAAAAGAAAAGACTAAAAACATTCGTCCTGCCTGAAAAGAATCAAGCAGCACCGCAATGTCTAGAAAAAAACCCGACAGAATTACCTAAGCTAATACGTAACAGATCCACACACACACACACACACACACATACACACACACACACACATATATATATATATATATATATATATATATATATATATATACACCGGAAATAGCGGCGTATAAGTCGATGTGATATATAAGTTGACCTTAAGATTTTTCGGTCGACATTAGGGGTTAAACCATTTTCTGATACATAGGTCGGAGGTGCCCGTGGTGTAATAGTCATCGTCGTAAAAAGAATTTCACATAGCACTAATACCCTTAGGAAAGGTATGAATCCAATTATTCTCCCTCCAGCTATGGGTAAATAGTAGGATCTCCCTGACCCTCTCCCGCCACCTTTCTCTATTTTCCATCGTTTCTGGTAGGTCTTCGAGGCTACATCCTGTATCGGCACAGAGCTGTTGTATGTAGGTTCTAGCTGGTCGTCTTCCCTTTGATCGTCCATGTGAGGGGATCCACAGGAGTATGTCATTAATGAGTTTGTTGTGCCATATGAAAGTAAAGTTGGTGACCGTTGTCGAGGGCTACCCGAAAGCTCCCTTTTCAATAGCTACTACATCGAGGTGTAGGGGAGAGCGCTACTCCTTTCTCTGGATTGCTCCACTTTACCCTTGATGTGCCCGTGGTGTAATTGTTATCGTCGTAGGAACTCGTCACGGCGACACGAGTTCAAATCCTGGACAAGACTGATTGCATTTCACATAGCACTAATACTTTTGAGAAATTATTCTCCCTCCAGCTATGGGTAAATAGTAGGACAGACTAGGTTCTTCAGCCATGGTTTAGACAACTAGTCTAGGAGAAGGAAAACTCTGAATTCAAACCTGTTAAACTCCGCTTAAAAATTGACCTTGTGTCATATCCTGCCCGAGCGGAGGGGTTGGGTAAATAGGATAAGTAAGTAAAGTTGGCGACCGTAGTCAAGGGTGAACCGAAGGCTCCCTTTTCAATAGCTACTATATCGAGGTGTAGGGGAGGGCGCTACTCCTTTCCCTGGATTGCTCCACTTTACCCTTGATACCCTTGCTGAGTGTTAAACATGGAGGTATCAAGTACCATTTTTTAAGTCTTAGGTATGACGCGGCCTGGGATTGAACATATATATATATATATATATGGACGCGACGACACGAGTTCAAATCCTGGACGAGGCTGACTGCATTTCACATAGCACTAATACCCTTTGGAAAAGTATGAATCCAGTTATATATATATATATATATATATATATTAGGTCAATTGGTCGCGCATTGTTACCATAACTAGTTAATTTGGTATCGCTTATATGTGACATGAACCGGTGGCGCAGTGGTAGAGTGTCGTATCATGCAAACTGTGGTAGTTTGTTCGATCTCCAGTGGTGGAGAACACGGTGTGCACTGCTGATGAGACCCAATAAGGTCGAAACAGCTGTTCCGTATGTCGCATGTAGGCGTTTGCTGGAGTTTCTAGTCATGATAATTCCCAAATATATATGTTATATAATTAAGGAATGATTTTTTTATATTAATCATTTTTCGTTAATTATATTTTATCATTCAGTTTGCTAGGGTTTTGAACTTTTTGAGTCTCTTAAATTCAGCTGCATAGTCATTTGGTGCACAAAGGATATGACAATCACCATTTGTTATAATAAACCCCCAGACAGGAAATGGGCTGGAGTCTCGATGATGTCATGCCTGGAAGAGATGGTCCTGAGAATTTGAGGATTTTGAAAAGACGTCAGTTGAGATTGGACCGTTCAGGCAGAGAGTTGGGTATTTGGCCGTTTAGGGTTGGATTTTGACTGTTGAAAGATGTAGTTGGGTTTTTCAGATCTCTACCGACAGAGATCTTAAATATCACAGGATGCGCTGCGCGTTGGAGAGGAGGTCAGCATAGTAAGAATTGTGTCTCTCTCCTCGTGTCGCCATGAACTGCAGTCAGGAATTAATAAACGCGTTCGTATCTGAAACAACAGAGTCCGACTGTATTGTATTTTTTATCTGCATTCGTATATGTATTGTATTACTGTTGTGATATCATTATCATTATGATTATGGCTATACAATATATATATATATATATATATATATATATATATATATATATTTGACATTTGAATAGAGGAATTTTATTATGTGAAATCTAGTTCCTACCCATGAGGTTAAGTCTACGTGGATACGTATGACCGACTTGGGAAGACGTGGCCCTGGGCGTGACCGTGTCCACCGTAGGGATAACAACTTACCTTCAAGACCCATCAGGTTAAGTGGTCGCGCATTTACCATAACTAGTTAATTTCGTATCGCGTCTGTGCGATGTGGACCGATGGCCCAGTGGTAGAGTTTCGGCTCTGTTGCTGGTTCGATTTCCAGCGGTGGAGATCATGGTATGCACTGCTGGTGTGACTTAATAAGGTCAAAACAGCTGTTCTGTATGTCGTATTGAAGCGCTTGCCAGATTTTCTAGTCATGGTAATTCAATTAACATATATATATATATATATATATATATATATATGTGTGTGTGTGTGTGTGTGTGTGTGTGTGTGTGAGTATATAAAACTTGACGTGAACTTCTAGATTTCTGCGTGCTATCTGAAACAAATCCTGGAAGTGAAACTTCACAAAGCAGTAGCTTTACAGCTACTTTGTACATGAAAACACACACACACACACACGCACACACACACACATATATATATATATATATATATATATATATATATATCAGTGGCGACTCTAGCCTATTTTTGCTACTCGTGCCTCCCCCCTCTGTCAACTTCAGTTCCCAACCCGTGGTCCTTGGACCCAAAGTAAGTCATCATAGTTGCTATTGCGTGATTCTCCATTGTATAGCACAGATTGACTAACGTACCTTGCATGGTGTCTTTTTTTTTTTTTTTGTAAACTATCAAGATACTATATAATTTGTAGTCTTGTTAATACAACAGAAAAGATAATTTTTTTCCTTTCAAAAGTATAGAAGAAAAGAGAAGATGTTCATTACTATGACGAGAAAAATATGTTTATTAGAATAAAGAAATTGATGACAATGACAACTAACCAGGTTAGCAATTAAATCCACAACTCTCCAGGTCATTTGTCTCATGGAATTATAAAATAATTAAATGATTGATTTTTTATTAGCACTTCACAATCGTTTTTTTTTTTTTTTTTTTTTTTTTTATTAAGGAATGGTTTATTCGTGAATTTTGAATCATAGAAATCTACGAAAAATACGGGTTCAAACCCTCAAACCTCGGAACCTTCGTAGAATTCCATAGTAGTACGTAAATACTTTTGCATTTTTTTTTTCATAAAGATTCTGTATGTAACTTTTTTTGCTGCATCATTTCACAGCCAGTGTTCGTCTATAAATGCCTTTTTTTTCTGTTTATTGTATTCGTTTTCTTTTCAGATTACTGCTGGGAAATTTCACCGAAATATGGCAAAATTCTGCCTTGGACGATGGAGTAGATCTGAGAACATAATACGAAATTAAGTCTTTCAATATTGCTCTTGCAAAATACAGGAGGAAATTCAATTTCAGCACATTGCCAAACTGGAGTCATGTTTTGAAGTTGGCCAGGAACTTTGAAGCTCATGACACTTGTGAAGATCGTAGGGCAAAGGGTTCCTCACCCTCTGGGTCTCTGAGCACCCCGGGAAAAATGTGGATGCGTTGTCAATAACTTTGCACGCCGCATTTATCAACAGTAGCTTCAACTAAATGGCGGAACATGTACTCTGCAGCTCTTGTAGACCTTTTTTGTTCAGGTTTTAGGCAAAATAATTGCAGATTCTAAAATATTATTTTTTTTTACCTTTCAATAAATTTAATTTTTGTTACTCTACTATTTGTGTTTTTTGATGTGTTGCCAATCAATTTGTTTAAAAGATAGTGAAACGTCTGCATATATATATATATATATGAAAAACTTTTGTTGTAGGTCCAAAGAGAGAAAGAAATATTTTAAAATGAGCAAGTCCACAAAGAGGTTTGTATATTTTTTTGGATTTATTTATTTTTTCTTACATGTGTATGTTTCCAGCTTGTTGCCTTCGTCAGAGAACATGTATAGCAAGGCCTTATTGATGGGAGACTTGAACTCAGCCGTGTTTGCAGTTTGAATGGTTTTTCAGTTGGTTGTGGGTTTTTATGAAGGTTACTCCCCTCTTTTTCTTAGAGTACAGCAGCTGCTTTGTGGAATGCTGCCTCCAGGACTTCTTCAATACAACACACAGCATTCTAGTACAAGTGTTGTAGAACTAGTCCACGCAAAAGCAGTAATACAGTCCTCATACAATTGGGTAACCTCAATTGACTAAAAATAACAACACACGCGACGAGCAGCCCTTCCTCATTATACCTCTGATCAACTCGTTCATTCTGTCAGTCAGTCAGTCAGTCAAAAAAGCAGTTCACAAAGAACAACAACAACCCCGCTCCTGCTGCTGGCATGCTCTTTTTTATGCAAGTTCCGGCATATAGAAATTTACATGCGAGGTAGATTTCTTCTCGTGAGAGACGAGGTCGGCACATTAATTATAACTTCTGCCTCCAGAAGTGGACATACTTTTTACTGCTTGACAAGCAAGGCATAGTCTTACGCGCTTTGATCCAGGAGGTAAGTTTCTTCTCTCGCTACAGCAAGATCGTCAAGCTTTCTCTCTATACGCTCAGTCAGCGTCTATGTGGTGCATCCATACTGCAGTTTGATACGACTGCTGTTTGTTTAATCTATCAGTAGCTGTCCAAGCCTCCGCTAGTCGCGTGTTGATATCATTTTCGGTAGATGAGACGCTGCTACCGAGGTAGTGAACTTGTACACGAGTATTAAAGATCTTCCGTATAGTGTGGAGATATCATCTATTTGATTAAAGCATAAGAACTGTGTTTTGTCTGCGTTGACATGGAGACCTATACCACTAGCTGCCCGTTCCAGACTATGCAGCAGGGATTGGGCCTGGGTGGGTGTATTTGCCAGAGGCGCTTAGTCATCAATGCAGTCAGCGTCCGTAATCGTTTGCGTGGAGTATCTTCTGTTTCTTGCCTTTGCTAAAGTAAAGCTATTTTCTTTCATTAAATCTTCCGACGTTCTAAGCACGTAGGTTTGGCAGATAATTGACAGGTAGGGGGCTAATATGTCCCCTTGAATCACACCTGCGATAATGTCAAAGACGTCTGTGTCTCCATCAGGTGAGCGAACTTTTACTTTCGTGGTTTTATATAGCATCATTATGGCAGCGACAGTTTCTTTGGGGAGACCGTAGGCCAGAAGATTTGGTTTGGTTTCTTTGTTTAGTGGCATATCAACCTTCGTAGGTTATTTAATGCCAAAGCCACCCTTCTAGAAGAACAATAGTGGTACTATTTAACCCATAGCTGGGAGGATAAGATTGTTCTCCTGTGTAAGGAGTCAAATGCCTTGGAGAAGTCTACAAATAATGGTGTCGCCTCGAGGTTTTTTGCACGAACACTTTCCAATATTCAACGGATTGTCAAAAACTTGTGACGTCGTGGATTAATTTCTTCGAAAGACATTTTGGTTCTTCCTAAGAATTTTCTCAATTTTAGGTTCTATGCGGTTGAGTTTAGTTTAGTTTCTTTGTTTAATGGCATATCAACCTTTGTAGGTTATTTAATGCCAAAGCCATTCTCCTAGAAGAACAGTAGTGGTACTATTTAGCCCATAGCTGTGAGGATAAGGGGGGTTCATACCTTTCCCAAGGGTATTTGCCCGAAAGTGAACGTAATAGCGCGACTGGAGTACGAACTCGCTTACAACGATTCCACATCACTTTAACCATTACACGACGAGGACACCCCCTCTATGTGGTTGAGTAGCATAATTATTTGAACTAATAGCATTAGATAGCAATACTTAATACCATTTAGAATTATTAGTGTTAGATTAGAATACTTGAAACACTTTTACTGTGTGTAAACAAATGAGTTCCAGTTCGTTTTTAAATAATGTTACCTATAACCTATTCACTTATAAATCATTATATATATATATATATGTGTGTGTGTGTGTGTGTGTGTGTGTGTGTGTGTGTGTGTGTGTGTGTGTGTGTGCCTAAACAGGATGTAGTATTAAATAAACAACAAGGGTTGCTATGCCATAAAATACAATCAAACCAATATTGTGGTCCGGTCATTTAACGCAAAAAGGGTTTACACCATTGAGTCAACGGTTTCTTTAACGAAAATGTTGACAGGGCACTTCAGCGTAATCTGGAACAGTACAAATATCAGAGAGAGCAATGCACGCAGAATACCTGCCTGTTTGATTGGTTTGGTTGGATTCTATGGCACATCAACCATTGTAGGTTATTTAAAGTCAATCCATTTTTATGCATATAAACAGTTATATTTTAAATGATTCAGTTTAGTAAAAGTATACTTTTTTGTTTACACCCAGTTAAATGTCAAAACAGCTCTAGTTCAAACAATTCAGTTTAGATTAAGAACATTTTCAGTGTCAAGAACAGTTCTATTTCAAACAATTTGGTTTAGCATTAGTACGCAATTTAAATATCAAAACAGTTCTATTTCAAACAATTCGGTTTAACATTCAAAAACAGTTCCATTTCAAACAATTCAGTATAGCATAAGTACTCAGTTTAAGTGTCAAAACATTTCTATTTCAAGCAATTCAGTTTAGCATGATTACACAGTTTAATTCTATTTGACCCATAGATAGGTGTATTCTGCAGCCCTAGCCGACTGGGCCATCGGATACTGAGGCTTTATTGCTTTTTGGACCACTGCATATCTGAGTGAATTCAACTTGTTACAAGAAGAAAAGCAGAAATATACGAAGAGGCCCCTAGATCAGGCCTTAGCTGCATCTGTACGGATATGGTATTTCCCGCCTTGAGATGTAAAAGCAACAAAACCAGGTGGTATCTTACATTACTGACTTGGCATCCTGTTTCAGTGATGATGATACTTTGACCCGATACCATGCCAGACCAAATATTCATCATCTGATGTAGACTCTATTAATGCCATTGCTGCTGTTGTCTTTGCGTTGCCAATGTTGATGAATTGAATAAATGATTGATTTTAAAGGCATGTAAACCCTTCTTGGGTTATTTCATGCCTAAAAATTGAGAACTGCACTAATTGTATATTTTTCTCCCCACTGTGTCGCAGTTTTTTATACAAATAAATTTCATCGATTTGTATGGTTTCAAGTATCTAATACAAATAATTTGCACACAGTTCTATGGTTGCAAGTATTCCTATCGAATACAAATAATTTGCACACAGTTCTATGGTTGCAAGTATTCCTATCTAATGCAAATAATTTGCACACAGTTCTATTGTTTCAAGTATTCCTATCTAATACAAATAATTTGCACACAGTTCTATGGTTTCAAGTATTCCTATCTAATACAAATAATTTGCACCACAGTTCTATGGTTGCAAGTATTCCTATCTAATACAAATAATTTGCACACAGTTATATGGTTTCATGTATTCCTATCTAATACGTATAATTACCGTATTTGACGGCATATAAAGCGCACTTTTTTTTTACTAAAAATATGTTTTAAGATTCCCTTACGTTCTATATGCCATATTTAGGTTTAAAATTCGCTATAATCGGCCGAAATTAGCCACGTGGTAACTCCTATTAGCTTAGACTTTAGAGTAACTTTCATATACCTATTGTCATTATTTAAAAGTCTATTATACAGATTAGGTATTATCATTGATAATATTCATTATATTAATTTCATCACGTTTAATATTAATTCTTTGTTTTTTCTTAATTCGCCCAGCCGAAAATGGTTTGGTTTGGCATGATTTTATAGCACCTCAACCATTATAGGTTCTTCTAGAAGAACAGTAGTGGGACTATTTAACCCATAGCTGGTAGGATAAGAGGGTTCATGCCTTTCCCAAGGGTTATTATTAAACAAAGAAACCAAACCAAACTATGAATTATATATCTGCAGACTTCCTTGGATTTTATTATCACTTCTTGCATTTTTGCTCAGTGTCAGAGCATCATTACACGGCTTTAGGACTGAGATCAGTGTAGTATCTGTGCACTGCCTATTAGTCTTTTTCTCAGCTTACCTCAGTAAGACATTGGAAGTGGTTTAAATATAAAGTTTTCTTTTTCCTTGAATGGTTGAACAACCAACATTGGAGAGCATAACCTTCCTACTATTATAGCCAGAGCTGTTGATTAGATTAATTCATGCCCGTCCAAAGCGAATTAGAACGATGTGATTCGAACACGTCTTACCGGCGCCAGTTTTCGTGACGATATCTATTACGCCACACATGTAAACTGCTTAGATAGGTGATCTGTTTTGGGAAGCCGTTGAAATGAACTTCTTCGCTAGCAAATCCAACGTTCGACGTTATCTTCGAAGGCGCGACCTTGTATACATCTATATTTGTGATCGATATATTTAAACAAGCGCGGGGGGGGAGATGACCCCAAAGTGCGCGCATGGTTGTACAAAAGTTTATCTTAAAACGAGTGCCTCACCCTACTCCCCACAAAACCCCATAAGTAATCAGATGCACAGACCAGCTAGCTTACCGATTTTTAAAAATCAATTTCCGATGAGTATTGGCAGTCGGGTTTCAGTCCCTGGTAAAAGCCAATATTTTGTAGCATGCATTGCAATATATATATATATATATATATATATATATATATATATATACTTGAATATATATATATATATATATATATATATATATATATGTATGTATAAAGCTCAGTCGGCTGGGACAATAAAATACACCGTCTACATCTCCGCAGAGGAGTAAGACTCTCCCAATGAGTGTCCTGGATATGACACTAAACAATCTGATGGTGAGGCTCCAGTAATGCTAGAGTTTTGGAGAATGCGGAGTATCCTTTCATTGGCATCGCTCCAGAGTGGTAACACATGGCCCATGGGTTAAATAGAACTGTTTGAAATTTAAACTGACAGCAAACAAATGACATATGCTAAATTGAATTGTTTGAAATAGAACTGTTTGGTCCCTTAATTGTGTGTAAACAAATTGCTGATTTTTAATTGAATTGTTCGTGATACATAGTAATACTTGGAACCATTTACCTTTGTTGACTTATGCTAAATTGAATTGTTAGAAACAGAACTGTTTGATGATTTAATTATGTGTATCTACAAAATGTGTTTTATATTTAATATTTCTATAAAAACTAAATTTGGCATTAAATAACCAAAAAGGGTTGATATGCCATAACACCAAACCAAACCAATATTGTATATATATATATATATATATATATATATATATATATAATGGAGGCGCTCGTGGTTATCGTCGTAGCAAAAGGGCGCGGCAACTCGAGTTCGAGGCCTGGATGAGGCTGTTTGATTTTCTCCTAGAGCTAATACCCTTGTGAAAAGTGAGCATCTAACAATCCTTGCTCCAGCTATGGAAAATAGTAGACTAGGCTCTTTGACCTTGATATGGCAATCTATCTAGGAGAAGGAAAACATTGAATAAAATTCTGTTAAACTTTGCTTGTGTCAAATCTTGCTCGTGTAGAAGAGTAATATATATATATATATATATATATATATATATATATGCAAATTTCATTGAACATAATAGACATTTTATGCCTACATATTCTCTTTTGGATCTGTTCGAATTCCCGTATTACTTTTATCGTATTCGGGGGGAACTGATTAAGGTATTGTCCATAGTTGTATGTATCCCTAGTACTTTCTGCCCGACTTTGGGCCATCATCAGGGGAGAATCTGTTACAAAAGTGATGTAACTTTTGGACAATACCTAAATCAATTCCCCCGAATACGATAAAAGTAATACGGGAATTCGAACGGATCCAAAAGAGAATATGTAGGCATAAAATGTCTATTATGTTCAATGAAATTTGCATTAAGGAAGAAATGCTGCCTAAATATATATATATATATATATATATATATATATATATATATATATCATTACTGCTTTATCTTGACCGATTATGTTACGACTTGAACATCCTGATAAATAACTAATTCAAATTGTAAAAAATATACAAGATACAGAAGATGATACTGTAGTAAGACATCAGTACGCCGTTGGATTATAGTGACATCCGTTTGTATACCACTCTCTGGGTCTACATAGCTACTGCCCCGTAACAAATATAGCAAGATAACTGGTGACTAAACAAACAGTAGGTTTTATTTTAGAGTATCTTCTCTTAAACTTTTCCCACTAAAGGATACTTACAAGTCAGCAGAGGTTTGATACTGGAATTTCTTTCTATCCGGAGGTAATCTCTAGCAGAGTTGCTTTCGTCACGGCTTTGTCAGTAGCCTGGAGACTTATCTATCCCATATATATCTATATATATCGGTCTCTCTCTCTCTCTCTCTCTCTCTCTCTCTCTCTCTCTCTCTTTCTACATATATATAGTCATCCACAGACTGTTTCGGTTGGTTGGATTTATGGCTTATCAACCTTTGTAGGTTATTTAACGCAAAATCCATTTTTATGTAAAAAAATCAGTTCTATTTCAAACAATTCACTTTAGCATGAGTACATAGTTTAATTTTCAAAAACATTTCTATTTCAAACTATTCAGTTTATTCTAACAGTTCTTATTCAGCTGATTCGGTTTAGCTCAAGTAAAGATTTTGTTTACACAGTAAAAGGTCAAAACAGTTCTATATATAACAATTCAGTTTAGTGTAAGTACAGTTTCAATGTCAAAAACTATTCAATTTCAAACAATTCAGTCTAACATAAGCATGCAGCTTAAATGTAATTACAGTTTAATTGTGAAAAACATTTCTATTTAAAGCTATTAAGTTTAGTCAAGCAGTTCTAATTCTGCTAATTCAGTTTAGTATAAGTACAGATTTTGTTTACACACTGTTGAATGTCAAAACAGTTTTATATTATATATAACAATTCAGTTTAGTGTAAATACAGTTTCAATGTCAAAAAACTGTTCCCTTTCAAAAAATTCAGTTTAGTATAAGCACGCAGTTTAAATGTAAAAGTTGGCGACCATAGTCGAGGGTAACCCGAAGGCTCCCTTTTCGATAGCTACTATACCAAGGTGTAGGGGAGGGCGCTACTCCCTCCCTGGATTGCTCTACTTTACCCTTGATCCGTACCTTATAATGCTGAGTGTTAAGCAAGGAGGCATCAAGTACCATTTTTTGAGTCTTTGGTATGACTCGACCTGGGATTGAACCCAGGTCTCCCGGGCGATTGGCGAACACTCTAACCCCTAGGCCAATGTCCGGTGTACGGTTTAATTGTCAAAAACATAGTTCTATTTAACCCATAGATAGGGCTCTATCAGGTGCTACCATTCCGCAGAGCCCTCAACCAGCACAGCGTAAGCGCAGGAATTTAACGTATATGTATTATTTTTTTATTTACATAAACGTTTAACGGCTACGGAGTACTCAGTGCATTAGAAGAGATTTGCATTATGCAAGTGGCAACCGGTAATTCTTTCGAGAGGGTGCACAACCCCCGGGAAGGAGCATATGCTCTTTGCACGAATATACGCAGATAGATCATTGTCCTTGTTAAAGATCTATCTCGGGGTCATATAGATCTGAAATAATGAAATATTTACCTGTTTAAAAATAATTGAGAAGATTCGTTTCTGTATGATATGTAATTAGAAGAAATTAAATCGGGAATAATCGATCTGAAAAACCCAAAACTTGGAAAGCACATTTTCAACGCGAATAAACTGCGACACCTCAATGAATGTTGATTTTGTTTTACAGCATATCAACCCTTTTCGGGTCATTTAACGCCGAATTAAATTTCAAACAATTCAGTTTAGTGGAAGTATAGATTTTGTTTACAAACAGATTTCAAAAGAGTTCTGTTTCAAACAATTTAGTTTAGCATAGAGTACACAGTTTAATTCTATCTAAAAACAGTTCTATTTCAAGCACTTCAGATTTGTATAAGTACGTGGTTTAGTTCTGTTTCACCCATAGATAGGACCCCATCAGGTGCTACCACTCCGGATCAGAGTGGACCTGGGAGTGATGGCAATGAAGTGATGTTCCGCATTCACTAAAGCTTCAATATTACTTGAGCCTCACCATCAGACTGTTTAGTGTCATATCCAGGACACTCATTGGAGAGGTCTTATCTCTCTGCAGAGGTACTGTCGGTGTATGTGTATGCTATATTCGTCAGCATGGTTGGTTGATAGGTTGGTTTCTTTGTTTAATGGCATTTCAACCTTTGTGGGCTATCAAATGCCAAAGCTATACTTGTAACTCGAGTTCAAATCCTGGACGAGGCTGCATGCATTTCATATTGTGCTAAATACCCTTGAAAAAGGTGTGCATCCAACTATTCTCCCTTCAACTATGGGTAAATAGTAGGGCAGACTGCGCCCCGAATAGATGATTTGGTTGGTTATTTTGTTTTACAGCATATCAACCCTTTTCGGGTCATTTAATGCCGAATGAAATTTCAAACAATTCAGTTTTGTTTACACACAGTTTCAATGTCAAAAACAGTTCTATTTTAATCAATTCGGTTTTGCATAAATTCACCGTTTATAGAAAGTGCCTGTGGTGTAATGGTTATCGTCGTAGGAAATGGACACGGCGACACGAGTTCAAATCCTGGACGAGACTGATGGCATTTCACGTAGCACTAATACCCTTGGGAAAAGTATGAATCCAATTATTCTCCCTCCAGCTATGGATAAATAGTAGGGCAGACTAGGTTTTTCAGCCTTGGTGAGGCAACTAGTGTAAGAGAAGGAAAACTCTGAATTCAAACCTGTCAAACTCCGCTTAAAATTTGACCTTGTGTCATATCCTGCCCGAGCGGAGGGGTTGGGTAAATATGATAAATTCACCGTTTGACCCATAGATAGGACCCTATCAGGTGCTACTATTCCTGGCCAGAGTGGACCTGGGAGCGATGGCATTGAAGGGGTACTCCGCTTTCCCTAAAGTTCCAGTTTTATTGGAGCCTCGTCATCAGATTGTTTAGTGTCATATCTAGGACACTCGTTGGGGAGTCTTACCCCTCTGCGGAGATGTAGACCTCTCCGAAGAATCTGACACAAAATCAATTTTTTGAGGAGTAAAGCTGATTTAAATTCAGAGTTTACCAAGTTGAAAAAGAAATTCAGTCTGCTCTACGATTTTCCTTTTTATGGGGGAAGTTAAAGCAGATGGATTCATGCCTTTCCCACGAGAAACGTAAATAGCCCCGTCCAAAATTTGAACTTGGTTCGCCTGATCCATTTTTAGGAGCGAAACCATCTTAAAAAAATGCAAATTTTAAAGTTAAGCTCTCAACCGCGCTGTTTTTACCGGAAACATTTTCATCCTTCATTAAGCTTTTTCTTTTCTTTTTACTTCATTAAACTCTCTCTCTCTCTCTCTCTCTCTCTCTCTCTCTATCTATCTATCTATCTCTTTATACATACAAACACATATATATATATATATATATATATGTATATATGTATGTATTATTCAGTCCAGTTAAACAGGAGTCTGGAATAATTCCGTCAGGACAAAAAATCATTCAACATAGATAATGTTTAATTAACCAAAACAGGATTAATTTGAAATTTGAGGTGAAATGAATAAAATAAAATAAAATAAAATAAAAAGATGAGAAGATACCACGTGACGTGTACGTACTTATCAATGGAAAGTTAACTGAATTAATAGGCTCGAATATTAATTTTGAATTTAAAATTTTAATTCTAAATTTTGATATAAATTTAAGATAAGTATTACTGTATCCTTACGTAAGGTTATTAAGGAATATTGTACTTCCCTAGATTATTATTAAATCTGGAGTTTTAAGTTGAAATGTATTTAGAATTTAAAAATTTAAAAATTTAATTTACTGTAATTCCAACCGGTAATAAAAACTAAAAACGGGAAGTGGGCGAAATGGGGAGGAAACTCTTCACCACTCTTCTACCCATTAGATCTGAAGAAGTCCAGTAATTTTTGGTGTTAGTGATTCATATCAATACCCATAACAGAATGGAAATAAATTTATAATCCTAATGTGACCAGTTTTTTGTTTTTCTTAAAGAAATATATATATATATATATATATATATATATATATATATATATATATATATATTACGTCTATGTTTGATTTTGATACGTTTTCTCTTTTTTAATTATTCGTTCAATTTATAAGGAATGTATTAAAAAAATGATTCCTCTTATAATTTTAAAAACAGAACATTTTGTATTTTCGTATTTATCACTAGGTCTGGTCTTCTGGCCGAGATTAGATGGTCCGTTTGTATTTCAAAATCCCAGAGAAGTTAGTGCATCTTATTCTCCCGGACTGATTCTGAGTTCTGCACATATCATTTGTTCGTATGGTCAAATTTAAACTTCTTGCTCAGTTCCTGGTGTAGATACCTTTCCCACTCTGTCGTGTCTAGTCTTATACACTTTTTGCGCTAATTTACAGCATTCGCTTATTATATGATTGATCGTTTCATCTCTTTCAACGCATAACCTACATTTGCTATTTTGTTGCCTCTTGTCTCTTCTTGTTTTGACATTGAAGGTCCTTATGGCGTTGTTCTGTGCTGCTATTGGAAGAGATTCAGTTTCTCTCTTAAAGTTTTCCTTTCTTAACCATATCCAAGTTTTCTTATGTGAGATTTCGCCTGTTTGTCGCTTGAAATGTCCATACATTTGTTTCCCCTCCCCCATTTTTGTTTTGTTTTGGTTTCTTTGTTTAATGGCATATCAACTCTTTTTAGGTTATTTAATGCCAAGGCCATTCTCCTAGAAGAACAGTAGTGGTACTATTTAACCCATAGCTGGGAGGATAAGGGGGTTCATACCTTTCCCAAGGGTATTTGCCCGAAAGTGAATGTAATAGCGCGATTGGAGTACGAACTCACGTACTACGATTCCGCAGTCCATCGCTTTAACCATTACACCACGAGGACACCCCCCCCCATTTTTGTTTTCTGGTTATTGTTGTTCTGATGATCCTCTTCTTTATTTCCAAAAAGAGAAAATGAAATTTTACAATTTTTGGCGAGCACAAGGCTCAAAGGGAGGGGAAAGAAAAAGAAAGAAGACAAAGAAAACATTGTTGTCCATGGTGCCCTAGCTAGTTTCTTTCACGACCAGTCACACTAGAATTTATTTAACCATGATTTATACCCATTCATCTCTAACACGCAACAGTCACCAAGATGAAAAAAACTACTGAAAGCCGATGAGGAGAAAAGTGATGTATGTACAATAATGATGAGGAAGAGATTCTATGGAGGTAAATTGTAAAAAAAAAAAAAAATACAGTTGTTTTTATTTCCTTATTTTTGTTTTCAGGTTATAGTTGTTCTGAATATCCTTGTGGTGTTTCTGGTAGCTGAAATTAGCCTTTTTTCGCCCTCTTTTATGTTATTTTCGTATCGACACTATCTTCAATGCTGGTAAGTCCTCTCTCTCCTTCTTTTCTTGGTACATAGAGTCTGTCCGGAGTGTAAGGCCTTCTACACCGTCACTACCCCTTCTTCTTCTTCTTCTTCTTCTTATTATTATTATTATTATTATGATCATATTTACCCAACCCCTCCGCTCGGGCAGGATATGACACAAGGTCAAATTTTTTTAAGCAGAGTTTAACAGGTTTGAATTCAGACTTTTCCTTCTCCTAGACTAGTTGCCTCACCAAGGCTGAAGAACCTAGTCTGCGCTACTATTTACCCATAGCTGGAGGGAGAATAATTAGATTCATACCTTTCCCAAGGATATTAGTGCTTTGTGAAATGCAATCAGTCCATGATTTGAACTCGTGTCGCCGTGTCCATTTCCTGCGACGATAACCATTACACCACTGGCACCTTCTAATTATTATTATTATCATTTACTCATTAGAGTTTTTTCATATCAGCGTTAGCTGATGGTCTTTCACTCAAGTTTAAGTGATAGAAAGTCTCCTCAAGTCTCTAGGGCGGGTGTTCTCGTGGTGTAATGGTTAAAGCGATGGACTGCGGAATCGTAGTACGCGAGTTCGTACTCCAATTGTTCTATTACGTTCACTTTCGGACAAATACCCTTGGGAAAGGTATGAACCCCCTGATCCTCCCAGCTATGGGTTAAATAGTACCACTACTGTTCTTCAAGAAGAATAACTTTGGTATTAAATAACCTACAAGGGTTGATATACCATTAAACAAAGAAACCATTATTCTCAGTATTCTGGCCGTTCTCAATAATGCAGTAGTTTGGATGGTCTCCACTCGTCCGCCAACTTCCAAGTCCTCCAGTCCCTTTAGTAATCCTTTGGTAACTGTCCCAAAAGCACCAATCACGATTGGTATAATTGTCGCCTTCAGGTTCCATAGTTTTTTTCAATTCTCTAGCAAGGTCGAGGTACTTATCCTTCTTTTCACATCCTTTCTGTTTTATTCTGTGGTCAGCCGGAAGAGCAAAGTCGACAATTTTACTATTTCTCTATTATTATTATTATTATTATTATTATTATTATTATTATTATTATTATTATTATCGACATTGCTTGCAAGTTCTCACATCAGATCTAACGGGTGTGTTTTCACTGTAGTCTGAGGAATAAAAATCTCATCTCGTCTCCGATACTCTCTTTAGCATCTTAGTTGATTTTGGTAATGCTGCAGTTTGGTTGTTCATTATTATTCCACTAATTGCCAGTTCTTTGAATCTCTTTTCCAGATTTTAGGGGACATTTTTCAAGGGTCTATATTACGATTGGGATCACCTCACCCTCATCTTGCACTGTTTTTTTTTTGGGGGTTTGTTTTTTTTTAGTTCTGTGGCAAAAGTCCAACTCACAGAGCGTATAAATTTATTTGGGCGTAGAATATCGTTATACGCTTCCTCTCATCAGATGACTTACCCCCCCCTTTACTTTCGCCCGAGAATTTAAATTTATACAGGCTTCTTTCTTTCTTTCTTTCTTTCTTTTTTTTTTTTTTTTTTACATACATATATATAGACTGTAATCCAAGTTTACTGCTTTTCAATCTCAAATTAAACGTGTGGAGTCGAAGAGGATATTCTTCGCCGAAATAAATTAATAAGGATGATTTAATCAGGTTTAAGTTTTCTTCGAATTGCATTATATATATATATATATATATATATATATATATATATGTGTGTGTGTGTGTGTGTGTGTGTGTGTGTGTGTGTGTGTGTGTGTGTGGTTTTAGATTGGTTTTATGGCATAGCAATCATTGTTGGTTATTTGATACAAAATCTGTTTATTCATATATCATCATCATCATCATCATGTCGCGCTGGTAGCACGGATATCCCTGACCCTCTCTCGCCACTCCTCCCTATCGTTCATCGCCTCAGGCAGGTCTTCAGGACAACATCCCGTATCCTCACATAGCTGCTGAATGTATGTTCGTGCTAGTCGTCCTGCTTTTGCACGGCCATGTGTGGGGGTCTATAAGAGTAC
>OY757944.1:38322780-38325280 GCA_963585895.1 Sepioteuthis lessoniana | reverse complement strand
TATATATATATATATATACTGAGAGAAGTGCTAATAAAGACGAGGGTAGATTAATTGAATCTTAGCCCGACAGGGTAATTTATATATGACATTATTTAATAAGAAAACTGGTGGCATTAATATACATGTATACATTGATAAGAAATGCGATTATGTCGAAAAATATATTTTGGAATATACACTGTAAAATATATGTGTCTACTATAATTTGGGATTAATTGCAATACATATGCAGTTATGTGTTATGTAATCATATAAAGAATTCAATTACATATATATATATATATATATATATATATATATATTTAGAGAATATTGCTTATTTTCACACACACACACACACACACACACACACACACACCCGCACATATATATATGTGATATATATATGTGTGTGTGTGTGTGTGTGTGTGTGTGTGTGTGTATTTGCATGTGTATCTGTGTGTACGTATATATATATATATATATATATATATATATATATGTGTGTGTGTGTGTGTGTGTGTGTGTGTATGAATATATATGTATATGTGCATACATATACATATATATTTATATATGTGTACGTGAATATATATGTATATGTATGTATATACTACATATTCATATATATGCATATATATCCGTAGTATATATATGATGATTGCAGCATCTCCACGAATGATTACCGTCTCAAGTTTCATGTTCCGCATCAAATAGCCCCTCATGTGTCCTCAGGTATACATACACACACACACACACACACACACACACACACACACACATATATATATATATATATATATACGATGGAGCAAAGTTTATTTGAAATATGTATGTATAGTTAGGTCCTTAGTTATTGGAGGCACCCATGGTGTAATGGACACAGTGACACGAGTTCTGATTGCATTTCACATAGCACTAATACCCTTGGGAAAGGTATGAATCCAATTATTCTCCCTCCAGCTATGGGTAAACAGTAGGACAGACTAGGTTCTTCAGCCTTGGTGAGGCAACTAGTCTAAGAGAAGGAAAACTCTGAATTCAAACCTGTTAAACTCCGCTTAAAAATTGACCTTGCCCGAGCGGAGGGGTTGGTAAATATGGTTAGGGCCTGTCACCATCAAAAAAATTTTTATCAGATGATAAATAATGTATAGAATTACAAATTCCTTGTGAATTCATTTTGAAATAAGTACTACAAATAAAAATTAAGTTTTATCACTGATGATGTTTGGACTATTGTTTTTATCTTCATTTTCATACTGAAATATCTGAAGAAGTATGTATCGGCCGAAACGTTGTGAGTATCACAAGGAAGATGAAGAGAATGGTCTGAATATTCTAAGTGATGAAAAAGTATCAAGGTTCATCTCAGAAATTTAGACAAATAGAAATTATGTTTTTGCGCATAACATTTTATTTATTTAAAATACTGTACTTTTTACTCTATTTCAAATAAATAAAATAACTAAAAACAGCAAAAATTCTCTGTAATCATCAATAGTATCGGTAAAAAGGAATTCTTTGACTTTTGAATTTAGAATAAATTCTCTTTGTAGAGCCCACTCGATTGTTAAAAATGGAACGTTTTCTGTAAGATCGAATTGAAAACTATGAAATTAGTCTTACTGCCAAGATACAAATGTAAAAAATAGTAGTAAAAAATAAAAATGGTTAGCGAGGGTTGCACCGACTGAACTGGTGGGCTGGTTGGTCACACACCCCTGTATAATAGTATATTAACTCTTTTAAGAAACCTATTTTGGAAATATCTTAAAAGATCGTTGCATAAAATCTTTTCTCCTGAAGAAGAGCTAAGGTCGCGACTACTTAAAAACTATGAAAAAATAAATGACACCAGAAGAATTTTTCATGTTGTTTTGATGACTTTTGTTCATATATATATATATTGGAAAGGGTGTAAAAAGCTAACATTCTTCTTCCAGCTATGGATAAATATGGTGTGGCAACCGGTCTAGGAGAAGGGCAATTATATAACTCAGCTTAAAAATTTACCTAGTATCACATCCTGCTCGTGCGTAAGGGTCATAAATACATGCATACATTTATATATACACACACACACACACATATATATATATATATATATAAGTAAAGTAAGTAAAGTTAGCGACCATAGTCGAGGGTGACCCGAAGGCTCCCTTTTCGATAGCTACTACACCAAGGTGTAGGGGAGGGCGCTACTCCATTCCCAGGATTGCTCCACTTTACCCTTGAACTGTACCTTATAATGCTGAGTGTTAAGCAAGGTGGTATCAAGTTCCATTTTTAAAGTCTTTGGTATGACTCGACCTGGAATTGAACCCAGGTCTCCTGGGCCATTGGCGAACACTCTAACCGCTGGGCCAATGTCCCAGGATATATATATATATATATGTGTGTGTGTGTGTGTGTGTGTGTGTGTGGAGAAAGACCAAAAAACAAATTAATCCAAAGTGAAAAATTATAATATGAAAGACTGTTATAACGACGTTATAAAGTTTCGGATATATAAACC
>OY757944.1:38305280-38315280 GCA_963585895.1 Sepioteuthis lessoniana | reverse complement strand
GGTCGAAGGCCAAAATACAACAAAACAAACAAACACCAAATTCATTTCCAATCAATCATTTCATATCGATCCACCAGTATCGATCAATGT
This sequence comes from Sepioteuthis lessoniana, assembly GCA_963585895.1. NCBI lineage: Eukaryota > Metazoa > Mollusca > Cephalopoda > Myopsida > Loliginidae > Sepioteuthis > Sepioteuthis lessoniana. The sequence goes on along the minus strand of OY757944.1, from coordinate 38,315,190 downwards.
TATCTTCAAATTATAATGTTACAAACCATATATGTATAAAGAGGATTTGGCATTAAGTAACCTCGAAGGGTTGATATGCCATAAAACCCAACCAATCAACATATATATCTCATATGTCAAAATCTTTTATAAATTTCTTTATAATTATTATTGACCTCATCTTTAATGTTATAATCTCAACGTTTCGGCCGATGTATTCTTCGGCCTTCTTCAGGTGTTTCATGTCGAACTCGGGAATCCGCACGGAATCTGGAACTGAACCCTTTATTTGAACCCAAGGGGTAGACTGTTCAAATAAAGGGTTCAGTTCGAGATTCTGTGAGGACTCCAGAGTTCGACATGAAACACCCGAAGAAGGCCAAAGAATATATCGGCCGAAACGTTGTGATCATAGTACTAATGATGTGGTCCCAATATTCTAAGTAATAATATGTAACTCTCATTTCTTATTCATCTATCTTTCTATCTTGTGTGTAACAAATTAGAATAATGTACACTGATTCTAGGTGAAACTTCTAATCTATACAAATAATTCTAGGTGAAACTTCTAATCTATACAAATAAACGCAGGAACTATATATATATATATATATATATATATATATACTTTCTTTAAGAAAAACCAAAGACCGGTTACTTAAGGATTATAAATTTATTTCCATCCTGTTATGTGTTTAAAGAAAGTATTGCTTTGTAATATTAACTACATTGAGCTCTCTACCAGGAAAATTTAAATGTTCAGTTTTTGAATGATTTTCTTGTTCTGAAGGAATTGCTCCCAACTCTGGTTTAACTGGACCGAATACTATATATATATATATATATAGTAGTAGTATTCGGTTATTTAATCATCATGCTACATATATATATGTATATATATATATTTATAGCTTAATGATTAAAGTGCCCGATTGCGGCCTCGAATAAAAGTTGATTATGATTTTGATGATCAAATTTAAACAACTTTTACTTACATTTGTTTTTATATCCTCCCTGACAACCCAAGGAACGCTTTGATAGTATCGTAAGAGCGGTTCAAACTCGGAAGCTTCGTTACTGAGGCCTTGTTATTTATAATGGCTTATTTAATGCTTTTAATTTCATGCAATTCAATGGTTTCAAGTATTCCTATCAAATACAAATAATTCATACTCAATTATACAGTTTCAGGTATTCCTGTCTAAAACAAAATTTATACACAATTCTATCGCTTTAAGTATTCCAATCTAATACCTAAAAATAATGCACAATTCTCTGGTTTCAAGTATTCCTATTGCCCCATTGGCTGGGGCTGTAGAATACACCGACTGAAGCGTAATAAGACGCCCCGACCCACCAACGAGTGTCCTGGATATGACACAAAACAATCTGATGGCGAGGTTCCAGTGATGCTGGGGCTTTGGGGAATGCGGAGCACCTCTTCATTGCCATTGCTCTCAGGTCCACTCTGGCTGGAATGGTAGCACCTGATAAGGCCCTACCTATGGGTTAAATAGAATTAAACTGTATACTTATGCTACATTGAATAACTTGAAATAGAACTGTTTTGACATTTCACTGTGTGGACAAAAACTATACTTATACAAAACTGAATTGTTTGAATTAGAACTGTTTGACTAAACTGAAATACTTGAAATGTTTTTGACAATTAAACTGTGTACTTATGCTAAACTGAATTGTTTGAAATAGAACTGATTATTTGTATAAAAATGGATTTGGCATTAAATAACCTACAAAGGTTGATATGCCATAAAACACAATTACACAACCGACTAAGTATTCCTTTCAAATACTTATAATTCAAACTCAATTCTTCGGTTTCACGTAAATAACACTGCTAATAATAATCTTTTGTAAACGACTATGGATTCAAGTAATTATTGTTAATGCGAATAATTTGCACACAGTTACCTAACAGGTGCTATCACATCGTGTCATTGAGGACTCAAGGAAGAGGTGACTCTGACTCACTATCCGATATACTTTGGAACTTTATGGAGGTGGGTGGGCTGAGTGTCTTACCTTTCAGCAGGGAAAGCAGTCAATAACGTATTCTCAGCGTCTTCTACGAAATAACGAAATATATATATATATATATATATATATATATATATATATATATATTGATTAAAAAACAAGAAATTTAGAAATTGTATTCCATAATAAATTTTTTTCGCTTATTAAAGTTCATCGTATAGATTTCAAATGGAATATATATATATATATATATATATCGATACCAATATATATATTGTATATATATATATATATATATAAATATACATATATGAATATATATATATATATGTATATATATATATTTATCTATCTATCTATCTATCTATATATATATATATATATATATATATATTGATTTAAAAACTGAACTTCTCGATAGGACCAACGTCGTATATATGTTAAATCAACCCTGGGAGACTGTGTCTCCTAAGAAAATACATATTGTACGTATGTTGGTCTGACCACGACAACACTTTCCAGACAACTTACAATGCACCTTAATGACCACACACACACACACACACACACACATATATATATATATATTGAATTCGTGAATGTTTATTATATGTTTATTCAATTCAAAAAAAGGCACTCACACATAAGCACATACAAGCACATAAACGCACACACACACACACGCAAACACACACGCACACACACAAATATATATATGCATATATATACACTCACGCACACATGTACACATACACACAAAGACATGGCCGCCTCGACACGTACATAGCCACATATACGACCACGTACATACATGCACTTGCATATACATACGAGAGTGTATACATGCACACACACATACACGCAAGCGTACACACATCCACACATACGAACTAATTTTGAAAAAAATTCAATTCAGATTAGTTTATTTAAATTCTCTCAGATAAAACGTCATTAGTTTCCAAACCTCCATATATATATATACATATTGCTTGAATAAAATCTGATTAAACAAGGATAGCTTCTTCAGAAATCAAATTCAATTTCGCAAAAACGATATCTACACGTGACAAAGGGAATAAACAGTAGCGGTTAGAGTGTTCGCCAATGGCCCGGGAGACCTGGGTTCAATCCCAGGTCGAGTCATACCAAAGACTCAAAAAATGGTACTTGATGCCTCCTTGCTTAACACTCAGCATTATAAGGTACGGATCAAGGGTAAAGTGGAGCAATCCAGGGAAAGGAGTCGCGCCCTCCCCTACACCTTGTTGTAGTAAGCTATCGAAAAGGGAGCCTTCGGGTCACCCTCGACTATGGTCGCCAACTTTACTTTACTTATATATATATATATATATATATGTATGTATATTGAAGAGAGTATATTTAGGCAGCATGTAGTTATTAGGGCAAGTTTTATTAAAGTCGATAGAAACTGTTAATTTTTTAATTGCAATTTTTCAAGTCTTCTAATTTTTCTTGTGTCGCTATTCAGGTGGCAAAGAAATATATATATATATATATATATATATATATATTCATCATCATCATCATCATGTAGTGCCGCCAGCACGGATATCCCTGACCCTCTCTCGCCACTTCTCCCTATCATTCATCGCCTCCGGCAGGTCTTCAGGGTTACATCCTGTGTCCTCACTTAGTTGCTGTATGTAATATATATATATATATATATATATATATATATATAATAAGTAAATATATATCATTTTATATATACATCGAATAACATGGAAAACTTCTCTGCGACAACAGGTTTCATGACGTCTTATAAACGACAACCATCGGGCAGAAAACGAAAGATATTGAAGAAATCGAAAAATACAGTCAAAAGAAAGTTAGGATTGTGTATAAATCTTCATGTGTGGGTGTGTGTGGAGGGTTATATTTGCGTATTATTGTGTATGGACGTATAAGTGATATTTAGTACGTGTGCGTATGAATATGAATCGGACCCTTCTCTCCTGGAGGTGCAATGTGTAGACAAAGTCGGGACAGATTATCCAAGTATAAAAAAGAAAAGAAATTTTGTTTGTTTCCAAATTATATCGCATTTAGTCTGCCACAAACACACGAAGTGAGATAGTGACAATCAACACTGTTATAATATATATATATATATATATATATATATATATATATATATATATATATATATATATATGTAGAAAAATTGATAACAAGGTAATCCAAGTGGAAGGAGATATTTATGGAGAAATTGACACTATACCATTTCGGTTCTACTGAACCATCATCAGGACCATGTGGGGTGATATAATTAGCGATGTTAAGTCAACGATGGATGTTTAAAATGCAAAAAACAAAAACCTCGGGGAAAATTTGTATAATAAGAAAAAGTTGACCGTTTAATATATATATATATATATATATATATATTGTCATCCACAGACGGACTGTTTCGTTCTATCAGAACTCTTCAGTGTGTCTAGACACGCAGGACGCTCGAAGACGGGATCGAAACTCATCAAACTTTACGTTAGACTTTGTCTCAGACCACTCGGCCAACAAGCGGACTACGTTGGCTAAGGGATTCATATTTTTTGAATCTTTATATATATATATATATATATATATATATATATATTATCCCAAGCCAAGCCAACCAATGGTGTGAACGATCCCGTTTTCGGTTTTTCTATCTACAATATCCATGTAATTCAAAATCAAAAAAAAAAAGCCCAATGAGAAACAATAATAAATCAAATTACCGAGCAAATATCTCCATATAAAAGAAAAAATAATATTTTAATAATATTTGTTTCAATAGACCCTTTATTTTTTAAATGTTAGATCTTCATCTTCAGACAAAAAAAAAACGTATTTCTTTATCTGAGGATGCAGATCTAACATTATAAAAAGATTTTTTAAAAAATGAATTATTTTCAAAGGTTAATATATATATATATATATATATATATATATATATATATTAAAAAGATTTAAAAAATATGAGTAATTTTCAAAGGTTTTTCTTTTATACGGTATATATATATATATATATATATACACAAAATATGAATAATTTGCTAAGGTTTTTCTTTTATACGGAATATATATATATCTATATATATATATCTATATATATATATACCGTAAAATACGTATATATATAGACCGTATAATATATATATATATATATATATATATATATATATATATATATATATATGTATATATATATATATATATATTCTGTATAAAAAAAACTTTGCAAATTAATCATATTTTATATATATATATATATATATATATATATATATATATATATATATATATATATACCGTATAAAAGAAAAACCTTTGAAAATTATTCATATTTTTGTATCTTTTTTTGTGCTACAAAAATATGAATAATTTATACTGTGTATATATACATATGTATAAAAGAAAAATATTTGCAAATTATCCATATTTTATATATATATATATATATATATAATTGATATATATATTGATATATAAAATGTATATGTATATGTGTGTGTGTGTGTGTGTGTGTGTGTGTGTGTGTGTGTGTGTGTGTGTGTGTGTGTGTGTGAAACTGTGAGCAATTAAATTCTCATCTTTATAATTTAATGATGTTTCATCTGATGTTTGTGATATCTCTTCCGGAGTTGATTCATTTATCTCACCATAATGAAACGTTTGAATTCAAATGAGATCTGAATTTCGTTTTTATTCTACTATGAGCAGTTTTTGATTTATAAAACTTTTTCTTTTAAATATTTGTTTATTTTCACCTACATAGTATATATATATATATATATATATATATATATATATATATATATATATATATATATATGTGTGTGTGTGTGTGTGTGTGTGTGTGTGTGTGTGATATGTGTTTGAATTATTGGGTAATGTGTCAATGTCGCAGATTATTATTGGACAAATTGTTATCAGAATTTTTTGGCAAACATTTACGTTTACGAATTTGAAGGTTTTTATTTTAAAACGCAGTATAAAGGATTCAGGATATTTGAAGTTGTGTGAAGTAATTTTACTATCGAGTCAAATTCATCGTTTAAAAATGTGGAGGTCAATCTGTAATAGACCTAAAAAAAAAAAAAAAGATAGAAAGAAAAGAGAGGTATTTCTTGTTTCTCGTTCGTTAATAAAATCTATGGTAGGTTCAATTTTGTTTCTTCTTTCTATTATTTTTGGTAATTCATAATTCCATGGATATTTAAGAAATATATCTATATAAAAATAGTTAGAAATCAAAGGAGACAGATTTAAAAAATACAAAAAAGGAATGAAAGGGGCCCCACTAAGAAACGAACTTATGGTAAACCAAATTTTGGCTGATAAAAAATATCGTTATATTGAAAAAGCAATATTTCTTGCATAATGTACAAATTTTAATTGTTTTGTGAATAAGTAAAGGTATTGTAATGTTTGTTATTTTAAGGTGAATTTCTAAACGTTTGATATATTTCTTAACAGGAATATTGGTGTTTAATGATTTTATATCTAGACTGGTTAGAGATTTGTTTTTCATGTTTAAATTATGGATTCTGTTGAGTAAATCATAAAAGTGTTGGTTTTCTTAATATTCACTTTAGCAGTCAATTGCTATTCCCTATTCTTCTTGTTTAAATCTAAACAGGGAGACCAGATACACACACACACACACACACACACACACACACACACACACACACACACACACACATATATATATATATATATATATATATATATATATATATTGATTTAAAAACTGGACTTCTCGGTAGGACCAAGGTCGTATATATATTTAAATTACAACTCTTTCCAGACGAAATATTGATTAATCATCAATATAGCTACTACTACAACTAGTAATAGTTATAGCTAATATATATATATATATATATATATATATATATATATTGATTTAAAAACTGAACTTCTCGGTAGGACCAACGTCGTATATATGTTTAAATTACAACTCTTTCCAGACGAAATATTGATTAATCATCAATATAGCTACTACTACAACTAGTAATAGTTATTGCTAATATATATATATATATATATATATATATATATATATATATATATATATATATATATATATATAACAAGCGGAAGTGACTTCATAATGGTTTATAATTAACGAGCTGACGTATGTCGACTGTTGGCTGAGCGGTATGATACTTAATCTAACTTAAAGTTGGGTGGGTTTCAACCGTTGAAGCGAACAACGAGTCTAGTCACACAGAAAAAATTGTGATACAACGAAACAGTCTGTCTGTGGACGACAATATATATATATGTATATATATATATATATATGTGTGTGTGTGTGTGTGTGTGTGTGTCCACAATATATATATATATATATATATATATATATATACACATACTATATGTATATATATATCCTCTCTCTCTCTCTCTCTCTCTCTCTCCCTCTCTCTCTCTCTCTCTCTCAGCAGACCCTCATTTGGCTATCATAAATTTATTCCAGCTGGCCACTCCATATGAGAAACCAAACTCTTCAGAAAATAACGGCCGGTGGAATTTTTCTTCCAGTTATAAGAATTTGCTCCGCATTAAATTTAGAAATCAATCATCATACACTAAGCACTCCTGGAGATTTATAAGTATCCTGTTATATATTCTCAAATTAAATCATTCCCAACTCTTTGGATATATATATATATATATATATATATATATATATATATATATATATATATATATATATATATATATGAGGTTTATGCTTCTTACTAGCTCAATTGGTGAGTTAATGGAAGACTAAATGTTGCAGTATTGTTAACTAGTGCTCGATATCAATGACAGTCTATATATATATATATATATATATATATATATATATATATATATTCACCGAAATCCTACGCAGAAAAAGGATGCGACACAAGGTCAGTTTTTAAGTGGAGGTTAATAGGTCTGAATTCAGAGTTTTCTTTCTCCTAGACGGGTTGCCATAAGGGTACAGCAGATGTTTCATATCTTACTAACATAATCAAAGCTTTACTCATTGTATAATTTAGTTTAATAAACAGTATAAATATAATAATAGTTTTATTTATATAATTTCCGTCTCAATACTAGAAAAAAAGTATTGAAATTGTTTAAATAAATTTTTCTTTTCCTTGCAAGAATATAAAATCTTCGTCGTAAAAATATTTCTATACCCGCCCCCAAAAAACACGTTTTAAACTATCCTAGATTTTAATTAGTCTGACACACAGACGCTTACAGTACTTGTTATTTATTGGTCATCCATCTAAATCGTGACTGGATTCATCATTGCTTAATTGTTATTCGGTAAACTTCTCTAAATTTGCTAAACTGGCTATAGGCATCTTAAAATATCTGCTGCGAAAACGTGGTTACCCGTCTGAAGACAGAACATCATCGCTTAACTTGACGGGAACTTATGCTTTCAACATTACTTAAACGCCAGCCCGCGTTTCACCAATCCCTGGTTTTCGGGGCCCACCTAGTGTTCACGCTGGGTGAGAATCATTGTACTAACCGCCAGGTCCCAAGGGGCCTTCCCCCAGACAATACCTGCTTTTCAGTGCTGAGTTCATCACTACGTGCCTGAGGCGCCCCCCACCAAAAAAAAGAAACAGAATTGGGAATGCCGACAAAATCAACCGATTTTTGTGATGGCCGCGCATGAGTCTCGATTCCACAAAAAATGACCTTGTGTCAATTCTGGTTTGATGTTTGGATGGTGGGGATAAAAATCAAACGCCAGTCCTGGTTTTATAGTGATTTGGCTTGGCTTGGTTTGGTTCATTTGTTTAATGGCATATTAGCTCCCTATGGGATATTTAATGCCAAAATTTGCTTAATTTCTGAATGTTTGATAATAATTATAATAATTTATATTTTTCAATTATTATCAATTGTTTCATTTCGATCAATTTTTTTAAAATCATACATAAACAGTCTGAGAATATTCTTGATTCTAAAAAAGAATGGAATCTAATATGGCCAAGAAATGGGGGATTAGTTTACAACTTCTTACAATACTAAAACGACCCGTTGCAATAAATAAACTTATCGTTGTAAAAGGAATATTCATGTTGCTTGAGATATTTCTATTACTTCTCCATCTTTCCAAAGCTTAACAGTCAATGCTTTTTGTGAATTACTCGATTCTTTACCTCTTGCCATAATCAGAACCTTCTCGTACGACAAGCGATTAAAGAAAGTTCCAGTGAGGATTTTAAGACCAACAACAGTTACTGATAACATGATTGGAACATTCTAGAAGACTAACTGTTGGTACTGATAACATTATTCGAATCTAGAAAAATATAGCAACAATGTTGTACTGTGCGATTACTTTTTTCCCTCATGAAAATAAATAAATGGCATTAATTTCTGTAAAATTAATTTTAACCTAAGTTTATATACATATATTAGTAGAATATATCCTTTTCCAGTAAATGTATATAAAAATTTTGTTTAGGCTATGTTTGAAAGATAAAAAATAAAAATTTTCCCGTGTAAGAATATTTATTTCACCTCGCTGTATATATATATATATATATATATATATATATATATATATATATATATATATATATATATATATATATATATATATTCAATGATTGTATCATTTATCTTGTTGAGAAAATCACTTGTCTACGAATTGCTTATCGTGCCTAAGAGAGGGAACATCATTATGGCTAAAAAAAAAATCTGTGAGGTTATAGCACGATTATCAACACACCCAGCAAAATTTCCTGTGATTTACTCAAGAAAATCAAGTATTTAAATATGCAAAACTAGTCTCTAGCAAGTCTTGACATTATACATATATATATATATATATATATATATATATATATATACACACGGTAGGTGACACTCAAATAGAAGAGGAGAAAATAGAAATTGAAGAATAATCTGGTTTAAC
>OY757944.1:38295280-38297780 GCA_963585895.1 Sepioteuthis lessoniana | reverse complement strand
TATATTGAAGAGTCTATATTTTGGCAGTAATTTATTATTCAAGCAAGTTTTGTTAAAGACGATCGGATACCGTTTGTTTATTATTTTAAATTTTATTTTTTCAAGACTTGTTATTTTTCTAGTGTCAGAATCTAGATGGTAAAGAAATTGTCGCATATCTTCTGCCCAAGCGCTTTCGACTACACTTTTGGTCGTCATCAGGGGTAGTGTAGTTTTGACTTGACAGTTGAGATTTTCGGAAGTGTTTGAACAGAGGATATGGGACAATTCCTTCACCATCTTGATCACGACACTAGAAAAATAACAAGGAGTCTTGATAAAATAAAATTAAAAATTATAAGCAGACAGTGTTCCATCTTCTTTTACAAATCTTGTTTGAATAATACACACACACACACACACACACACACGCACACACACATATATATATATATATATATGTGTGTGTGTGTGTGTGTGTGTGTGTGTTGATCTGAAGGAGCCCTGTTATTTTTGGTGTTTTTGATTTATAACAAAACCCATAACAGGATGGAAATAAATTTATAATCCCAATGTGAACGGGTTTTGTTTTTTCTTAAAGAAATTATTGCTCTGTAATGTCTGTTACATTGAGCTCTTTACCAGGAAAATTTAAATGTTCACTGTTGAATTTTTTTTTTTTTTTTTTTTTGTCCTGATGGAATTACTCCCAACTCCGGTTTAACTGGACCGTATAATACACACACACACACACACACACACACACACACACACACACACACACACACACACACACACACACACACACACTCACACACACACACACACACATATATATATATATATATATATATATATATATATATATATATTAATTTTTGAATACCACTCGAAGTATCTAATGATATATATATATATATATATATATAAACAAATAAATAAAAAAGTTAAATTACCGTAATTATAACTGACAGAAGAAATTTGAAAAATTAAAATAAAACGGAAATTCAATAAAACGAGGAGGTAACTCCTAAATCTCCCCCTACACCCCACGTGTTTATTCTGGTTTAATTTTAATTAATTATCCATTGGGTCTGAAGAAGTCCTGTATTAATTTTTTCTTCATGTTTTTGGTTCACACCAGAAACTGAAAATACGGGATGGAAATAAATTTATAATCCTGAATTAACCGGTCTTTGGTTTTTTTCTTAAAGAAGATATATATATATATATATATATATATATATATATATATATATATATCAATTCCCCCGCGAATACGATAAAAGTAATACGGGAATTCGAACGGATCCAGAAGAAAATATGTAGGCATAAAATGTCTATTATGTTTAATGAAATTTGCATTAACGAAGAAATGCTGCCTATATATATATATATATATAAGAATGGATAAAAATTTTATATTCATAATTTATTTTAAGATTTGGTTTCAATTTATTTCGTAATTTCAAATTCGTAACCTTTATATTTTGACCGTTTAAAAAAAATTATCCTAACTGGACGCTATAAGAGTAAGACCATGCGTTAATCTAAGATAACAGTGAATAATTTCCATGTTTCGCAGATACTGTTGGTCTCCTTTCTAAAAAGTCAATTGTTATTTATTAAAAAGAAAAATCAATTCATATCTATCATATAGAATTTTTTTAACCATTTAACTGTGTGCAAATAAAACAAAAGATATGCCATAAAAATCCAACCAACCCACCATATATTTATCTATATATGTGTGTTTTTATGCTTGTGTGTATACATATGAATATATTTATGTCTTTTTTGGTTTTTTGCTTCGTATTATTATTATTATCTTTCTAAGAGAATAGTTCGGGAGACCGGAGTTCAATCCAAGGTCGAGTCATACCAAAGACTCAAAAAATGGTTCTTGATGCCGCCTTGCTGAACACTCAGTATTATAAGGTAAGGATCAAGGGTAAAGTGGAGCAATCCAGGGATTGGAGTAGCGCCCTCCTCCTACATCTCGATGTAGTAGCTATTGAATAGGGAGCTTTCGGGTTAGCCTCGACAAATCTTGCCAACTTTACTTACTTGAATATATATATATATATATATATATATATATATATATATATATATATATATATAAAGTGGGGAGGAGAGCGAAAAGAAAAAACAACAGAAAATATATGGATGTACACATGGATACACGATCATGTATATGAATGAACACACACTCTCTCTCTCCCCCCCACACAAGGAATACATATATATATATATATATATATATATATATATATATATATATATATATATATATATATATATATATAATTTCTGTGGAGCTAAAGGTCTTCACGGACAATTAATTCCAACTGAACATTCACAGACATAAATCCTGAAATTAAAAGGAATCATTACCCTATCAAAACAATCTTTACTGTGAAGGCTTGATAAAAATCTGCTCAAAACATTATTAGTCTCCTGAAGAAGTCCATAAATTCGGAAACTCGTGTCGAACATGATTATATCAAATAAAAACCGA
>OY757944.1:38050280-38287780 GCA_963585895.1 Sepioteuthis lessoniana | reverse complement strand
GAAATTGTTCGGCCACCAAAAATTTCCTTTTGATGAAATTATAAATCTCTCAACTGAATAGAAAATTCTGGTATTTTAATTAATTCTTTTATATCGTAACTTGACATTTTCAAAGTCCAGTCGGGAGAGGCTGTGGAATATACTGACTGCATCTCTGCAAAGGGGTACTACCCCCAAATACTAAACTGCATCTGATGATGAGGCTCCAGTCCTGGAGCTTTTGAGAATGTGGAGTGCCTCTTCACTGTGGTTATTTCCAGGCCTACTCTGACCCGGAGTGGTAGCACCATTTAGGATCCCATCTATGGATCAAATAGAATTTCATTTTAGTGAAATTGTAAACTTCTCAATTAAATAATAAAATTCTGGTATTTTGATTTGTTCTTTCACGTTGTAACTTGAGATTTTTTATTTTCTGGGGTTACTTGCCATAGCTGAAAAATATTATAGAAATTTGATTTAAAACAAGTTGTGAATTTTGATGATAGTTCAGTATTTTGAGGGTCACCCTGTATATAAGTAAATTATTAGCTTTTGGGAATATCGTTTTTACTTTCTATGTGAGCATGTATGTTTAGTTTTTCTTGTGTCATTGGCGATATATATATATATATATATATATATACTTAGGATGTTGAATCTAAAAGAAAAGCCTTTCTTCCATCGAATTACTTGCCATTAAGCACCGATGAATCTCAGAAAAAGAAAAAGGGAAAACAGAAACTTGAATTAACAAGTTTTGTTAAATGTATTGCTTTTGTTGTTTGTTTTCGTTTATTTTGTTTTGCTTTTGTTTTTGTTTTTGTTTTTCAGATTTAATTTTTTTTCCACATAAAATACAGTTTTATTTCAAACCATTTATTTAATATCAAGCTGTGTAAAAAATTCCTCAGCCCAATAATGGCCCAGTCGGCTGGGGCTGTAGAATACACCGACTGCATCGCTGCAGAGGGGTAAGACTCCCCTCAACAAGTGCTCCGTGGCCCAGTCGACTATGGCTGTAGAATACACCGTCTGCATTACCGCAGAGGGGTAATACTACCCACCCCCAATAAGTGCCCCGTGGCCTAGTCGGCTGGGGCTGTAGAATACACCGACTGCAACTCTGCACAAAAGTGAGACTCCCCCAACAAGTCTCCTGGATATGACACTAAAGAATCTGATCGTTAGGTTCCAGTAACGATGAAGCTTTAAGGAATGCAGAAAACTCCTTCATTGCCATTACTCCTAGGTCCACTCTAGCCCGGAGTGGTCGCACCTGAGAGGGTTCTATCTATGGGTCGAATAGAACTAAAATGTATACTCATGCTAAACTGAATTATTTGCAATAGAACTGTTTTTAACATTTTAAACTGTGTACTTAAAAACGCTGCACAAAGTAATGTTTGACATTAAAAACTACCCTTCAACTAAACGCTTCCGATACACACACACACACACACACACATATATATATATATATATATATATATATATATATATATATATATATATATATTGTAGATACTCGTATATGCTCCGAATTTTTAATACTTGACACCCCTCCAAACAAAAGTACTGAGTACGATACAAAAATGCATCTGATGATGAGACTCCAGTCCTGGAGGAGCCTTTCATTACCATCTCTCAGATTCACTCTGACCCGGACTGGTAGCATCTGTTAGGCTACCCTGTATGGGTCAAACAGAACTGCTTAATCATCTACTTATAATTATTATTTGTGAGGTTGAAACCATACACCTGTGTACAAATTGTTTGTATTTGATAGGAATACTTGATAAATTGAATTACCAATGTTAAATCGTAATACTTGAAACCAATTAACTGTGTGCAAACAAATAACCTATAACGAATCGTTTAAAAATAAAGTCACCAACAAATGATTCTTTCACAAAAGTATAGTACAAAGGTTGAAATGATATAAAAAAAATAATCTTGCCCAGTCGGTTGTGGCTGTAGAATACACCGACTTCTCTGCGGAGGGGTAAGACACCCCTGCAATGAGTGTCCCGGATATGACACAAAATAATCTGATGGTAAGGTTCCAGTAATGCCGGAGCTTTTGGGAAAGCGGAGTACCCCTTCATTGCCATCACTCCCAGGTCTAATCTGGCCTGGAGTGGTAGCACCTAATCGGGTCCTATCTATGGGTCAAATAGAACTAAAATGTGTTCGTATGCTAAACTGAGTTGTTTGAAATAGAACTGTTTTTACCATTGAAACTGTTTACTTATGTTAAACTGAGTTGTTTGAAATAGAACTGTTTCGACATTTAACAGAACTGTTTTAACATTTAACTGTTTGTAAACAAAAACTATTCTTATACTAAACTGAATTATTTGAAATTTAATTCAGCTTTAAATGGCCCAAATAGGGTTGATACGCCGTAAAACCAACCAACCAACCAAGCTTCTGATATATGTACCGGAGATACCCGTATATAAGTCGAATTTTTAATGCTAGATATTTAACGTAATTATTGGTGTATGATATTTTTCAGTCCAAACTCAGGAGTGCGTATTATACACGATAAATAGATAACAAACATTTTTCATGCTTCGCTATATTCGAGACAGGATGAACGCAAGTAAGTTATATCTAGACTCCAAACTAAAGTGTTTTACACGGTTACTGGAATGTGTGTTTGTTTATAATTTTGTTTCTTGTGATGTCAGTTTATTTTCGCCGCAGACTTGTTGCATTTTCCTATGAACATGTCCGTGTGTTTGTTCTAAATAATGTGGAAATTTTGTGTTTTAAGACATAAGAAATTTTTGAAACATTTAAATCATATTTTTTTTTAATCTATAGTCAGTATGGATTGATAAATGTTAAATTAATGTAAAATATGAATTAAATTTAGCAGCTACAAAATCTAAAATGTCAGTGCATATTATACATGATAACTTTTTCATTCCAAAGTTAAGGGTGCGTGTTATATATGAATACAAGTTATATAGGAATGATCATGATAGTCGAAATTTGACATATCTGCGTGTAGGTAATAGTTTTATTTTTCATATATATATATGTTAAACTCTTGGCAAAAAAATGGCTTCTTACTCCTTCGTAAGCATTCAAAGGAGATTCTGCAGCTTTCTTCATATATTATATAATACATCCTTGTAAAGAAAAAGAGTCACTTGTTCTGGTTTCTTTATTCGAGAACGTAAGGCAAAAACGCCATCAAACACACACATACACACACACACACACACACACACACACATATATATATATATATATATATATATTATAATATCCAGTCAGCGTCCGAAGACAGTGGATGTGGATTATTCTTTTATAGAATATATGAGGAATATCATATAAATCTATGTGAGTACTCGATGTATGGCTATTGTTAATCCCTTATTCCTTCGCAGGGATATAACAAAATTCACATTCAGGGCGTATATAGTGTAAACAAAAACTATTCTTATACTAAACTGAATTATTTGAAATTCAATTCAGCTTTAAATGGCCCGAATAGGGTTGATATGCCGTAAAAGAGAATATTACTTCGAGAAAAGCATGTAAAAAGTCATCTGACGAGATGGAGAGTATAGTAATATTCTCCGCCGAAATAAATCTATATTGACGACCTAACCAGGTTTGAGTTTCCATCCGATTACACTATATATATATATATATATATATATATATATGTATGTATAATCTTGTCCGATCTGTATATATGATATGCTTTAATCTTTTCCCGCAAACACTCTCAGTGCGTCCATTATCATTTATATATATGTGTGCAACTGGTGTATAGCTTTCAAGTTTTTATGATTGCTGGAGAATCACTCAAGGACATGAGACTGTGAGTTTTAAATCTTAAATGGTTTGTGTAAAATATTTGAGTTTCTCTATCACTTTGACGTCGAACATTTTTTGTTTTAAGTTGCTTGTCAGTTCATTTTTCTTTAATTTATAATCCTAATGTGACCGGTTTTGTTTTTTTTTTTCTTAAAGATATATATATATATATATATATATATATATAAGCATTATTCGGTCCAGTTAAACCGGAGTTGGGAGTAATTCCATCAGGACAAGAAAACTATTAAAAAGTGATCATTTCAATTTTCCTGGTTAAGAGCTCAATGTAACTGACATTACAGATCAATAATTTCTTTAAGAAAAAAACAAAACCGGTCACATTAGGATATTAGATTTTATTTCCATCCTGTTGTGGGTTTTTGATATAAATCAAAAACACCATTTATATAGATTTATATCAAAAACCCATTACAGGATAGAAATAAATTTAATATCCTAATGTGACCGGTTTTTGTTTTTTCTTAAACAAATATATATATATATATGTGTGTGTGTGTGTGTGTGTGGTTTACATGGAGTTGTCTTATATGCACTCGAACATGTATATGTCTATATGTGAGAGAGAATGCGTGCGTGCGTGCGTGCGTGCTTATATACTGAATATATATATATATATATATATATATATATATATATATATATGTCCGGTGGCAAAAGCTGCTTGGTAGCGCCAGGAGTGGCAGTAACGCCTTGAGTTACCGAAACTGTGTTATCCCCCTGGTTGGCGGCTGATGAAGACAGGGTATCACACGTGCTTTCACACGTTGTTTGATAATATATATATATATATATGTATTTATGTATATATATGCTTGCATATATATATATATATATATATATGTATATGTATCCAGTCAGCGTCCAAAGACAGTAGGTGTGGATTATTCACGTATAAAATATATGAGAAATCTCAAATAAATCTATAACCTCTTTATTGTCGCCTGAGAATTTAAATCAGTATAGGTTTTTCTCTCTTTTTTTTTCCCATTCCATATTTGCTTCTTTTCAACCTCAAATTAAACGTGTGTAGTCATCCGATGAGACGAAGAGTATAATGATATTATTCACCGAAACAAATTTATAATGACAATTTAACCAGGTTTGAGTTTCCTTCTAATTGCATTATATATATATATATATATATAATCTAGAGATCTATATATATATATATATGTAACTTAGAGATCTACATTGTTCTTTTTTAAGTAAAGGAATTATATTGTGAATTCACAATATAATTCCTCTACTTAAAAAAGAAAAATGTAGATCTATATCCTTACCTTTGAGGTCAAAATAATTACGCGGATGCATATTTCTAATCCTCTTGGGAAGACGAAGCTCTGGAGGTGACCGTGTCCTCTGTAAAGAGTATGGATGTAACTTGCAAGACACATTCAGGTGAATTGGCCGCACAATTACCATGACTAGTTAATTTGGCGTCACTTGTGTGCGATATGGACTGATGGTCAGTTGTAGACTTTCGGCTCTGCATTCTGTGGTCGCAGGCTCGATTTCTAGGAGTGGAGATCATGGTATACGCTGCTGATGAGACCTAATAATGTCGAAACAGCTGTCCAGTGTTTTCCATATGTTGTGCGTAAGTGTCTGCCGGATTTTCTGGTAATTCAATTCACAATATAACTTAGAATACAAAATACTTTTCTCTATTCCTCATGTCAGTCTCACGACAAATTTTTAGAGTTTAGTTCTTTATTTCTTAGCGTGCTCTACAGATCAGTATTTGAGCACTTTTTGATTTTAGAAAAACGTTTCAACAACAATTCTTTCTTTCTCTCTCTCTCTCTCTCTCTCTCTCAATATATATATATAAACCAAATTAAATGTATATAGATTATGAATAAACCCACATGCAATTTATAAAGAATTCTTAATATCCACTTTTTCTATTCCTTTGCCAATTTGGCTGGGGTTGTAGAATACACCGACTGCACCACAGCAGAGGGGTAAGACCCCTTACAATAAGTGTCCTGGATATGACACTAAATAATCTGATGGTGAGATTCCAGTGATGCTGGGGCTTTAGGAAATGCGGACCACCCCTTCATTGCCATCGCTCCCAGGTCCACTCTGGCCCGGAGTAGTAACACCTGATAGGGCCCTATCTTTGGGTTAAATAGAACTAAAGGCATACTTATGCTAAACTGAATTTTTTGATTAAAATGAATAGCTTGAAATAGAAATGTTTTTGACAATTAAACCGTACTTACATTTAAACCGCGGGCTTATGCTAAACTGAATTGTTTGAAATGGAACTGTTTTGGGTTGTTGTTTTTTTACATTGACACTCTACTTACACTAAACTGAATTGTTTAATATAGAACTGTTTTGACATTTTATTGGGTGTAAACAAAATCTGTGCTTATACTAAACTGAATTAGCTGAATTAGAACTGCTTGACTAAACTGAATAGCTTGAAATAGAAATGTTTTCACAATTAAACTGTACTTACATTTAAAATCCGTACTTATCCTAAACTGAATTGTTTGAAATAGAACTATTTTCATAAACTGTACTTACATTTAAATTGCGTGCTTATGCTAAACTGAATCGTTTGAAATTGAACTGTTTTTGACATTGAAACTGTACTTACACTAAACTGAATTGTTTAATATAAAACTGTTTTGACATTTAACAAAATCTATACTTATACTAATCTTAATTAGCTGAGTTAGAACTATTTGACGAAACTGAATAGCTTGAAATAGAAATTAAACTGTGTACTCATGCTAAACTGAATAGTTTGAAATAGAACTGACTATTTGCATAAAAATGGATTTGGCATTAAATAACCCACAAAGGTTGATATGCCATAAAACTTAAACAACCAAACCAAACCTTTCTATTCCTATGTAGCCCAGTCAGATGGGGCTGCAGAACACACTGACCTGTATCTCTGCACTGAGGTAAGATTCTCCCAACGAGTATCCTAGATATAACACTAAGCAATCTGATGGTGAGGCTCTTCTAATGCTGGAGCTTTGGCAAATGCAGAGTACGCCTTCATTGCCATTGCTCCTAGGTTCACTCTAGTCCAGAGATAGAGCACCAGAGAGTTAAACAGTGTACTTATTCTCAACTGAATTGTTTGAAATTGAACTGTTTTTACATTTAACTGTGTGTAAACAAAAAACTGTACTCATACTAAACTAAATTGTTTGAAATATAACTGTTTTTGACATTTAAACTCCGTACTTATGTTAAACTGATTTGTTTGAAATAGAGCTGGTTCTATGTATAAAACCGGCTCATTTGCCCAGTGGGTAGAGTGTTCGCCAATGATCCGGGAGACCTGGGTTCAATCCCAGGTCGTGTCATACCAAAGACTTTTAAAATGGTACTTGATACCTCCTAGCTTAACACTCAGCAATATAAGGTACGTATCAAGAGTAAAATGGAGCAATCCAGGGAAAGGAGTAGCGCCCTCCTCAACACCTTGGTGTAGTTGCTATTGATTAAGGGAGCCTTCTGGTCACCCACGACTACGGTCGCCAACTTTTATATGTATAAAAACGGATTTTGCATGAAATAACATACAATGGTTGATACGCCATAAAACCCAACCAAACCAAATCATATATATTTAATATATATGTATAAAAACAGATTTGGCATTAAATAACCTACAATGGTTGATATGCCATAAAAGCCAACCCAACCAAATCATATATATTTAATATATATGTATAAAGAGGATTTGTCATTAAATAACCTACTATGGTTGATATGCCATAAAACCCAACCAAACCAAATCATATATATCTAATATGTATGTATAAGTAGGATTTGACATTAAATATTCTACAATAGTTGATATGCCATAAAACCTTGCCAAACAAACTAACTTCAGTGTGTTACTTTATCACGTTCACCAAAACACAATGACAGACGCGCAGCTTTTCCTTGATTGTCGTTTCCGGTGTAGCCTCTTCTTCATTGTTGTTGAAATGATAATCCAAGTGATTTGCAATTTAAAAAAAAAAAAGTAACTATAAGAAAAGAAAAACAACGCAACTGAAAATTATTAATAAGAATATTTTGAAGAGACTGAACATTTCAAAGGGCGATTTATCGTCCGTTTTACACTGGTCTCGTTTGCGAATTCCACGCAGGCGCAGATCGGAGCTTCCGCCATGACATAGTGGCTTATTGTCTTCAACGCGTTTTATAGAACACAAAAGCCACTCGTGAACGATGATTATGTTACGGGCGGATATCGTGAAAAAGATAAGTGCTCGCCGGAACGAAAAAAGTCTTTTAAAAGTATAAATTGACTTTTATAAGTATCGAAGAACGTCGTCTATTATTTTTTTGATGTCTTTTCATATTTGTTACGTCTCTGTCTCAGCCATTTGCTCAGTCTTCCACTTTCTCGTCCACTTCTTTTTTCTTTTCTTTTTTTTTTTTTTTTTTGAGATTTCATCTTCGTTTTATCGAGTAAAGGGTAGCTTTATATGGCACAAAACCACTGGGGGCAAAATGAGAGGGACAGAAATTGTACTACCCTAATCTCCCTTGAAGAGAGACCTGGACTGCCTAAAAAATCAGTATTTATCTTTTAATTAGCCATGACGAAAAATACGTATCTTTTTCTGTCTTGCAACTTCTTCCTTTTTTCTGAACATCTGTTTCTGTCTCTGTCTCTGTCTCTGTCTCTCTCTCTCTCTCTCTGTCTCTCTCTCTCTCGAGCTATTCCTCTCTCTTTAGCATTCGATATCACCATGTCTCTCGCTCTTCTCCCTCTTTCTCCTTTTTGATATTCTCTCTCTCTCTCTCTATCTATCTATCTATCTATCTATATATATATATATATATATATATATATATATTCTCCCTTCACTTATTCTCTTCAGCTATTCCTGTCTCTTCTGCGTTCTATATCACTATGTCTCGCTCTTCTCTCTTTTTCCTTTTCAGTATTCTCTCCCATTCCTCTTTCTCTTCCATGCTATCTCTCTCTCTCTCTCTCTCTCTCTTTCCTAGCACATATATGCTCACACACACACACACACACACACACATATATATATATATATATATATCAAAGTAATGTAGTAGTGCCCTCCCCAACACCTCGGTGTTGTAACGGTTGAAAAGGGAGCCTTCGAGTCATCCTCGACTATAGTCGCCAACTTTAACTATAACTTTGAATATATATATATATATATATATATATATATATATATATATATATATATATATATATTATGACACCTTAAATTGTCTTACAACTTTTCGAATTACAAAACTCAAAATCTGACAGAAAAAAGACTGAACAACTGGTATTTTGAAAATACATTTAACTTCGAATTTCTGTTTTAAATTCACATTTACATTTGCTTTCCAAGTCATTTCAATGATATATATATATATATATATATATATATATATATATATATATATATATATATATGTGTGTGTGTGTGTGTGTGTGTGTGTGCATTGAAGGATCAAGTTCTAAGCCTTAGCCAGATATTAGATTTGTCCTACATGTCTCAACTTTGTATGGGGCCTACAGAAATCTGACTTGGATTTTTTATTTTATAAGATGTGCTAGTTTGTTGCCACAAGAATATTTAGCTATGGCTGTTCTTTATAGAAAAGGCTTTGAACCTTTTAAACGACCTTGATATATATATATAATATTTGCGGGTTTTTCTTACCAGATTTAACTGATGGTCTTTCACTGGAGTCTGAATGATAGCAAGTTTCCTCACATACCCAGGACTTTCCTCAGTATCCTAATTGATTTTAGTATTGTCGTGATTGGTTGGTTCCGTTTCTTTCTTTACTCTTCAGTTCCTGAAGGAACTTTACTAGGTCTTTGAGGACTTTTCCAAGAACTCCAACTACGATTAATATCACTACGACCTTACATGTTCCACTGATTTTTCAGTTCTTAGGCAAGGTCTTGGTATTTGTCTATTTTTTATTTTTTATTTTTTTTATCTTCCTTCACTGTGGTCCGCTGTTACAGCGAAATCTACAAAGTGACGAGATTTTTTTTATTTTTCTAAAACAGAACTTCTGATTAGAATAGGATGCTCCGTTTATATCTCAAAGTCCAAGAGAATCTTATGCAATCCATTTTCTAGGACAAAATTTGGTATGTACATATACCATTTGCGTGTATAGTGAAATTTCAGTTTCTTGCACAGTTCCCAGTTGATCATCTTCACCATTCAAGTCGTGCCTGTTGTATTCCCGTTGAGCTTGTTAACCGAATTCGCTTATTATAGGATTAACTTTTTCATCTCTATGACCACATAGTTTACACTGGCTATCTTCTTTTGTTATTTTTATTATTATTATTATTCAGCATGTTTTTCACATCAGCTAGAGGTCTTTCAATGAGGTCTGAGTGATAGCAAGCCCCCTCAGGCCTCCACGACTCTTCTCAGTATTCTAGCCGATATTAATAATTCTGTGGTCTGGATGGTCTCGATTCTCCCACTGATATACATTTTCTCCAGTCTCTTCTGCAGGCTCCTGTGGATCGATCCGAGTGTTCAAACTACAATTGGTATCACCATTATCCTCATGTTCCACAGTTTGTTAGTTTGTTTTTTGTTTGTTTTTTTCAGGGGTTTTTTTTTTTTGTGGAAAGGTCCAAATTTTTATCTGTCATTTCTCTTTCTTTCATTTTCTCTCTGTTGAACAGCAAAATCCACGACAAATTTTCTTTTTTTTTTTAATCGACACCATATCTGGTGTTCAAAATCCTAGAAAATGTTATGGGTCTCATTCTCTTGGGTTGATTCTAGTTCGTGCATATACCATTTGGTGGTACTGTCAATTTCCAATCCCTTGCACAATTCCCTGTTGATTACCTTTCCCACCCAGTCATGCCTTGTACTCCTTTTATGTAATTGACTGTTTCATATTTTTCTCCACTTAATATAAATTTGCTATTTTGTTGCATCTTATTGATTTTCGCTTTAACATAATTGGTCCTTATGGCGTTATTTTCTGCTGCTATTTGAAGAGATTTAGTTTCTCTCTTTAGGTTTCCTTTTCGTATCCATGTCTAAGTTTTCTTGGGTGCAATTTCTTCAGTTTTTCACACCAGCGTTAGCTGATAGTTTGAATGACTGCAAGTCTCCAGGACTCTTCTCAGTATTCTAGCCGGTCTTAATAATGTTGTTGTCTAGATGGTCTCCATTCGTTCTCTTATCTCCTAGCCTTCAAGTCCCTTTGCCAATCCTTTGGGGATTGTTCCAAGCGGACCAATTACAATTGATATTACAATCACCTTGCATATTTCGTAGTTTTTTTTAGTTCTCTAGCAAGGTCTAGATACTTATAATTTTTCGCTTTCTTTAAATTTTACTCAGTGGTCTGCCGGGACTGCAAAATCCACTATGTGGGGCTTCTCTTTTTTGTTGACTATCACTAGGTCTGGTCGTCTGGTCGAGATTTGTTTCTATCTCTAAATCTCAAAGAATTTCATGCGCTTCATTTTCCAGGACGGATCATGGGTTGTGTATATTTGAGTGACCGCAAGTCTCCAGGACTCTTCTCAGTATTCTGGTCGATCTTAGCAATGTTGTCGTTTGGATGGTCTCAGTTCCACTCATCTTCTTATTTCCAGGGCCTCCAGTCCCATTATTCATATTTACCCGACCCCTCCGCTCGGATAGGATATGACACAAGATCAATTTTTAAGCGGACTTTAACAGGTTTGAATCTAGAGTTTTCCTTCTCCTAGACTAGTTGCCTCACCAAGGCTGAAGAAATCAGTCTGGCCTACTATTTACCCATAGCTGGAGGAAGAATAATTGGATTCATACCTTTCCAAAGAGTATTAGTGCTATGTGAAATGCAATTAGTCACGTTCAGGATTTGAACTCGTGTCTCCATGTCCATTTCCTACGACGATAACCATTACACCACGGGAACCTCCCAATTATCAATTCTTTGGTGACTACACCAAGTGCACCAATTACAATTGGTATCACCGTCGCTTTCATGGTTCATTTTTTTTTTTTCATTTCTATAGCAAGGTCTAATAAGTTGTTTCTCATTTCAGTTTTACTCTGTGCTCAGCCGGAACGGCAAAGTCTGCTATTCGGCAGGTTCTCCTCTTTTGTTACTCTTATTTACCAACCCCTCCGCTCGGGCAGGATATGACACAAGGTCAATTTTTTAAGCAGAGTTTAACAGGTTTGAATTCAGAGTTTTCTTTCTCCCAGACTAGTTGCCTCACCAAGCCTGAAGAACTAGTCTACCCTACTATTTACCCATAGCTGGAGGGAGAATAATTGGATTCATACCTTTCCCAATGGTATAAGTGCTTTTGTTACTTATCACTAGGTATGGTCGTCTGGCCAAGATTAGATTATCCGTTTGTATCTCAAAACCCCAAAGAATTTTGTGCGTCTAATTTTCCAGGACAGATTCTGGGTTGGGCATATATCATTTGTTCGTATGGTAAAATTCAAACTTCTTGCACAATTCCCTGTGGATCGCCTTGCCCACCCAATCGTGTCTAGTTTTATACTATTTTTATGCTATTATTATAATTATTATCAATATTATCATCTTCTTGTGAGTTTTTCACACCTGCTAACTTTGGTCTTTCACTGGAGTCTGAGAGACAGCAAATCTCCCAAGATGTCCAGGACTCTTTTCAGTACTCTAGTTGATTTTAGTAATGCTGTCGTTAGATTTCCTCTGATTTTCGATTCCGCCATTTTTTTTTTCCCAAACCTTTAGGGACTGTTCCAAGTGCACCAAATACGACTGGTATCACTGTCACCATCATCTTCCACTTTTTTTTCTTTTAGTTCTTGCTTACGTTTATTTCACTCTGTGATAAACTAGAACGACAGGCTAATTAAAGGCGATTACTTTTAAAAGTACTTGCCGTTACTTTGAGTTTCTGTTGGATTGTTTGGCGGTGGTGGGGACTATTTAATATGTATCGGTATTTGTCGTACGTCCCACCGACCGGACGAGTATTTCAGAAGGCATTGCTTTAGGTGGGTCAAGGCGCAGGACTGAAACCCAGACACGCCTGGCAAGAACAAAAATGTCTCGGGCCTCGTCGGCATTCCCCTAAAAAGGGCCGCTTCAGGCACAAGACAATAAATCCAGTCCCTCCAAGGAAGGTTAGAGCCTGAGACTCGAGGATGCCGGCCTCCCGGAATCAATATCAAACGGTAGGAACCTATTTAGTATGTATCCTATTTACCAACCCTTCCGCTCGGGCAGGATATGACACAAGGTCAATTTTAAGCGGAGTTTAACAGGTTTGAATTCAGAGTTTTCTTTCTCCTAGACTAGTTGCCTCTCCAAGGCTGAAAAACCTAGTCTGTCCTACTATTTACCCATAGCTGGAGGGAGAATAATTGGATTCATACCTTTCCAAAGGGTATTAGTGCTATGTGAAATGCAATCAGTCTTGTCCAGGATTTGAACTCGTGTCGCCGTGTTCATTTCCTACGACGATAACAATTACACCACGGGCACCTCCTATTTAGTATGTATCAGTCGTCTACAAATTGCTAACAAATATTTATAGACTTGCTCATTAGTAGCAGCAGGAGATTGGCCAATTAGAGATGACTAAAGCATAAATGAGCAACGACAAATACCAGTATGTATGATAGCTTTGTTACTTAGAAGGCATACATTTTGTATCGCACAACTGAAAACAAGATAGCGACCCGAATTCCAACTGTTTCATTTAATAAACCATCCAAGTCAGATGAATAAAACATGCTGGGTACTGCTGGAGAAGTAAGGACGAAGTCTTGAGTGACGGTATCCTACGGACTCGTATGCATGTTCGCACTACCAGTGTTGGCCAGTCAGCGAGGACTTATATACAGCAGTTCTGTGTGGACACTGAATGCAGTCTAGAAGACCTACCAGGAGTGATGAAGGATAGAGACGGATATCAAGAGAGAGAAAGAGAGTCTGGAAACCCGGTACTGTCATTGCGACTTTATGATGACGATGATAATCACACACACACACACAAATATATATATATATTAGGTACCCTGATGAGCCGCTTAGGCGAAACTGTAGTAGGTTAGTTCCTGACTCACGAAATAATTTTTGTCACTATTTTGCTCTACTTAGTATTGAGCACTTTTTTGCACTTGTAGCTTAGCAGCAATTACGGTGGTTTTTTTTCTTTTAACCAATCAATTGCGTTGCTGTTGATTTTTTCAGTTGGTATGACAAGATTGGCCTTTTTTTTTCCAATATATATATATATATATATATATATATATATATATATATATATATATATATATTCCACTAGACAGTGATTTTGTAGTATATTTTTTATCTCCGAATTACTTGCGTTTTTTTCCCTTACCGCAAGTGCTATTATTTAATAAGTTATTTAATATATATATATATAAAGAAATGGTAGATTTCGTAAATCCGATAAAATGTGAAAAAATAAGTGGAAAAATTGATAAACCAAAACAGAGACAACGGATTTAATTGATATTTCGTCTTAATCCCATGAAAGACTTCTTCAGAATTTGAACAGCGTTTAGCATAAGAGGAAATAGTTAAAAAGAGAGAGAGGGGTCAAAAGAAGGAAAAACAGAAAAGAAAAAAGAAAGGAAAAAAGAAATACAAATCTGAGCGATAATTAGCTCTGACTATGATTCATCTTTGAAAACATTTGGGCAATGGGTAAGCGTCAAGAGAATCAAATTTGATCAAGACATATTGTCTCTTCTTCTTTCCACCCCTCCTTCTCTTTTTATCTATTTTCTCTTATGCTAAACGCTATTGAAATAACTAACATTCTGATGAAGTCTTTTATGGAATAAAGACGAAATATCAATTAAATCCGTTATTTGCGATTCGATTCAGCCACTTTTCTAGTACTGTCGGCAAGGGCTGTAGAATGCACCGACTGCATCTCTGCACAGGGGTACGACTCTTCCAACGAGCATCCTCGATATGACACAAAACCAAAAGATGAGGCTTCAGTAATGCAAGAGCTTTGGAGAATGCAGAGTACTCCTTCATTGCCATCGCTGCCAGGTACACTCTGGCCCGGAGTGGTAGCACCTGATAAGATCCTATCTATGGGTTAAATAGAACTAAACTGGAATTACGCTAAACTGAATTCTTTGGAATTTACTGTTTTTCCATTTAACTGAATGTAAACAAAAAACTATGTACTTGTGTTAAACTGAATTGTTTGAAATAGAACTGTTTTGACATTTAATTGTGTGTAAACAAGACTGCACTTATGCAAAACTGAATTGTTTGAAACTTTTATCAAAATGACATAATTCGGCGCTTAATAACCTGAAAAGGGTCGATTCGCCGTAAAACAAACCAACCAACCAATCAGCCAACCATTGCCACTTTCCACTTACTTTTTCACATTTTGTCGGATTTTTCCACCCTACCATTTCCTCTCTCTCTCTCTCTCTCTCTCTCTCAATATATATATATATATATATATATTACAATGAAATGAATGGCATTCAAATTAATTTGCAGACCTATCCATTTATATATAATCATTATCAAGTCGTGATTTCCCTGACTCTCTCTCACCATTCGTCTCTCACATCCGGAAGTTATTCTAGACTGCATCCCGTGTCAGTACAGAGCTGTTATAGATAAATTTTAGTTGGTCGTCTCACACTTGCACGTCCATGTGAAGGGGTCCATTTGAGAACGACGCTATCTTTATATATATATATATATATATTGATATTGCAGTTTAGGTGATTTAGAAACAAAGAGAGCTCAATACCGATAACAGCATCAACGTTGCTAAGTTACTGTCAGTTTCCATGTAATTATAAGAATGCTGCAAGCATTTTGAACCAGTCATGGAGGCAGCACCCCACAAAGCAGCAGCTGTAGGGCCTCTCACCACTCATCACGAAAACTATCCAAGTTAGACGAAGCAGACTTGCGGGACACTACTGGAGAAGTAAGGACGAACTCATAAGTGATGTACTCCTGTGGACCCCTTCACATGGACGAGCAAAGGCAGGACAACCAGCTAGAACCTACGTACAACTGCTCGATGCTGATACGGAATGTAACCCTGAAGACATGCCAGAAGCAATGGACGATAGAGAATGGCGCCGAGAAAGAGTCAGGGATATCAGTGCTGATAGCGCGACATGATGATGATGATATATATATATATATATATATATATATATATATATATATATATATATATATATATCGTGGTGTAATGGATACTGTCGAAGGAAATGGACACGAGTTCGAATTCTGGACGAGACAATTTGCATTTCCAAAAGGGAAAAGTTATGAATTCAACTATTCTCCCATCATTTATGGGTAAATAGTAGGGCAGACTATGTTCTTCAACTTTGTTATGGCAACCGGTCTAGGAGAAAGAAAACTGACTTCCGACCTGTTAAACTCCGCTTAAAAATTGACCTTGAGTTACATCCTGCTTGTGTGGAGGGGCTGGATATATATATATATATATATATATATTCCTTTATTTTAAGATAAATAAACCACCCACCATAACCGTGTCAACTTCGACCTATTGCATGTAGTACCCGATCAGTGAGGCTTCGAATATGCTAATGGTGCCCGCCGGCAAAAAAGGGGTACTATGCATGTGACATTAAAGTGTATCTGGTGGTGTAGCTCTGCATCTGTAGCTCTAGGGAGTGCGTAGTCATGTCTTTGGTTCCATTACTCCCAGGTCCATATTGGCCTGGAGTAATAGTTCCGTCTATGTGTCAGATAGATCAGTTTGAAAATTATCAACCCGTCTAGGGTTACTTTATGCCAAGAGGTTAAGGAATCGGGTTCGTTATACATTCCTATAAACATTTTTGTGTAGTTGCTTTTTGTGCACAGTCCTCTCAAATACGAATAAACAGACGTATTTGACCTACCAAAGGAACCCTAACAGGTACTACCACTCCGGGTCAGAGTGTAGCTGGATGTATTGGTAATGAAAGGGGTTTTCCACACGATCCAGCAGAAGTCGAGCCTCATCATCAGAGAAAGTTCAGTGTCATACCCAAGTCATCAAGAAATTTTCATACCGAATGTGCGTAAAACAAAAATCTTAACAAAAGAAACAACCCAAAATATCTAAATATACAATGAACGCGATTCTCTAACTTCTTCTTGCCCAGTCGGCTTGGGCTGGAGAATAGACCGACTTCTCTCTCTGCAGAGGGGTAAGACTCCCTCAATGAGGGTTCCGGATATGACACAAAACAATCTGGAGTCCAGTCGGCTGGGGTAGTAGAATACACCGACTACACCTCTGCAGAGAGTTTTAAAAAAACCACACACACAATGAGTGTCCTGATTATGACACTAAAATATCTGATAATAAAGTTCCAGTAATGCTAGAAATTTGGGGAATGCGGAGTACCCTTTCATTGCTATGGCTCCCAGGTCCACTCTGGCTGAAGTGGTAGCACCTGATAGGGTCCTATCTATGGGTTAAATAGACTAAACCGTGTACTTATGCTAAACTGAATTGTTCGAAATAGAACTGTTTTTGATATTGAAACTATGTACTTGTGTTAAATTGAATTATTTGAAACAGAACTGTTTATATGTATAAAAATGGATTTGGTATTAAATAACCTACTATGGTTGTTGTGCTATAAAACCAAACCCAACTAAATCAACTCTAATTTCTTGGAAGAAAATAACCCAAGACGGGTTGGCATGCCGTTAAAATCAATCAAACAATCAATCAATAAATCAGTCATTGTTAATATGTTAACAGAAACGATTATTTTATAGCCGATATTTTATAAAGTATTTTGACAGCTAGGAAAATAAAGTGTGGAAATAAGAGAGAGTCTCCGTAGCACAATGGCTAACGTAGTTGTCTGTAGTTTCGAAGTTAACGAGTTCGAACTCCATTAGCGCTATTACGTTCACGGACTAATACTCTTAGAAGGAGTACAAACTCCCCCCAACCAGCTTAGAGTTAAATAGTATCACTGTTGTTTTACTTCGAGGATAATTTTGGCATTGAATAACTCACAGGACGTTGATATTCTGGCAAACAAAAGAAACTAAATACTATCGCTTTTTATTAAAGAAAAATAATTCCTTTTTTTTTTTAAATTTTAAAGATTAACTTTTCTTCCGTAATTTGTAATATTTTTCAATAATTAGGATCATGAATTTATAAAAGTTTCGCTGAAAGCAGAATTGCACAAATGAAAGGGTTCCATAGCCTTCTCAATTTTTTTGTTTTGTTTTGTTTTGTTTCCCAATAGAAGTTTGAGTCCGAGCGGGTAAATGTCTTTCTAACAGTAGGGGCTCCACTTTTGCAGGTGGCAAGCTATGATAATACACATTGGATTATCTGCAAGCCACTTTTTCACAAAAGGCACCTATTTGTCGGGCAGAATTAATAATAATAAAAAACAATATGGCCTCTACCCTCACTTAAAAGAAAGAAAGAAAGAAAGAAAGAAAGAGAGAGAGAGAGAGAGAAGGTGTCGCTAGTTTTATTTACAATCTGCAGGGAATGAAACTATTGTTGTTTTGATTCTTTTCATAACAAGCAAACAGAATTTTTTTTTTATTTCCTGGTGTTT
Source organism: Sepioteuthis lessoniana (assembly GCA_963585895.1). Lineage (NCBI taxonomy): Eukaryota > Metazoa > Mollusca > Cephalopoda > Myopsida > Loliginidae > Sepioteuthis > Sepioteuthis lessoniana. Next base: position 38,269,355 of record OY757944.1, on the reverse strand, counting down.
AGAATCTAAATAAATTAAGGATGTTTGGCCGCCTCGCCGAGGAGCAATGGTTTGCTAGCGGCTCTCACAAGCGATTACGATTGTTATTAGTTCCATTCTCATTGGGTACGCTGTATATTTGACCTTGGATCAGATAAATCTTAGTTACATTCATAGCAATCAATAACTGACAATTTAAACTAATAATAATAATAATAATAATAATAATGCGCAACCCGTAGTCTGTCCAGGAGAATGAGATCCACAAACTCCTCTGGGATTTTGAGATATAAACGGATCACCTAATCTCAGCCAGACAACCAGACCTTATAATAACCAACAAAAAAAAAAAAAAAAAAGAAGAGAGAAAACTCGCAAAATTGTTGACTTTGATGTCCCGGCTGACCACAGAATAAAATTGAAAGAAAGCGGAAAGAAGGATAAGTACCTAGACCTTGCTTGGAAATTGGAAAAAAAAACAAAAACTGTGGAATATGAAAGTGACGGTGATACCAATTGTAATTGGTGCTCTTGGTACAGTCACCAAAAGATTGGTACAGGGACTGGAGAACTTGGAAATTAGAGGACGAGTGGAAACCATCCAAAATACAGCATTTTTATGCTCGGCTATAATACTGAGAAGAGTCCTGGAGACTTGAGGAGACTTGTTATCACTCAAACTCCAATGAAAGACCATCAGTTAACGCTGATGTGAAAAACTCTCAAGGAGTAAATTAATAATGATAAACCTATGAAACATAAAGTGGACTGTCATACCAATCGTAATTGGTCCACTTGGAATAATCCCCTAAAGCTTGGTAAAGAGGCTGAAAGAGTTGGATATCCGAGGACGAGCAGAGACCATCCAAACTACAGCATTGTTAAGGTCGGCTAGAATACTGAGAAGAGTTCTGGAGACTTGCTGTCACTCAGCAATAATAATAATAATAATGGGTGAAGGCCTCGTGGCTTAATAGCTCAAGTACTGGACTACGACATCGTAGTAAGCAAATTAGAACTCCAGTTTTCCTTTCTGACAAATACCCTTGGAAAAGGCATGAACTCCTTGTTCCTCCATCTATGAATAAAATAGTATCACTACTGTTCTTCTAAGGGAATGGCTTTGGCATTAAATAACCCACCAAGGTTGATATGCCATTTAAACAAAACCAATTATTAATACAACTAACAATTATTACTAACTAAGCCTTGTTTAGATACGACACGCTGGCCTGAGGTTGCTCACAAGAACTGCTGTTTCCTAAGTTGTCACCCATCTAAGAATTGAACTGCTTCAGTGCTGCTTAACTTTGGCATTCAAGTAAGAACCGATGCTTTCAACGTGACTCGACCATAAATGTTACGATTCTCTTTATTTACTTAGCTTAGCTTAATTATGACACAAGGCCAGAAATACGGAACACCTTATGTAAATCGAACACACTAACCATGGTCTGCTGATACAGCTTTCTAACGATTGTGTGGAGTGATCGTATTACGATTGTAGTTCGTTACATTCGCACTGGATACTCCGTATATTTGACCTTGGGCCAGACTTAAATTCGTAAAAAATCCATCGCTAAATATTAAAATTAATTATTGCTTTTTATGTACCACCCTTATCTGGTATGTTGCCGTTACTTGGACCGAAACCTTTTAATTGACAAAGCTAAAAACAGAAAAAAAGACGCGAAAAATCTTAATCTCGAATGGCAAAAGATTTCAGTAAAGAAACGGAAGTTTGAAAAAGAGGAACAGGAAGTTGTTGACATTGTCCGCCTTCATAGTTTTCTTAATGTATTTTTCTTAAAAACAAGTAAAAAAAGCAATCCAATTAACTTTTGGAAGAGAAGTAAATGGGGGCGATAAAGTAAGGGCGACCAGAAGGCTCCCTTTTCATTAGCTACTACACCGAGGTGTAGGGGAGGGCGCTACTCCTTTCCTTGGATTGCTCCACTTTACTCTTGATACGCACCTTATATTGCTGAGTGTTAAGCAAGGAGGTATCAAGTAGCATTTTTAAAGTCTTTGGTATGACGCAATCTGGGATTGAACCCAGGTCTCCCGGATCACTGGCGAACATTCTATACTGGAGTGTAATTCTATGACTCTACGAACTAATCAAGGAGAAGGAACAAAACTGAATTTTGAAAACCTGTATTATTCTATATATATATATATATATATATATATATATTGTGATGGTTGAAATAATACGATGTTCAATAATATTATACAATATACAAATGAATATTTGAAGATACCAAGACATTAAAACAAACTTTCATTAAAAAGACTTGATTCGTCCTTAAATGACCCGAAAAGGGTTGATACGCCATAAAACAAAACCAGCCAACCAACCAACCAACATTCAGTAAGTACTTATTATCAAGCTGGTTCTAATATATACAAATTAAAGACTATCTTGTACTAATTTATGTACGTCTGCTGCGTGTATATATATATATATATATATAGTTTAATTTATTTATAACTGAGGTAGGCCTGATGTATATATGCACGCCTGCTGTGTGTGTGTGTTTGTGTGTGTGCATATCTATCTATCTATCTATCTATATATATATATATATATATATATATATATATATATATATATATATCAGGCCTACCTCAGTTATAAATGAATTAAACATATATATATATATATATATGTACACACACAACACAAACACACAGCAGGCGTAGGTAGGCCTGATATATATATATATATATATATATATCAGGCCTACCTCAGTTATAAATGAATTAAACATATATGTATATATATATATATATATATATATATATGCACACACACAACACACACACACAGCAAGCGTAGTTAGGCCTGATATATATATATATATATATATATATATATATATATATATATATATATATTGTATTGTATTGTACATTTTTAAACATCCATCGTTGGCTTAAAATCGCTAATACCACTCCTCATGGTCCTGATGATGGTTCAGTAGAACCGAAATGCTATAGTGTCGACCTCCCAATAAATATCTCCTTCCACTTGGATCGTCGTTATCAATTTTTCTACATATATATATATATATACATATATTTGTATATGTGTGTGTGTGTGTGTGTGTGTGTGTGTAAATGGTAAATTTTGGCGAATCTGACAAGATGATAAAAATAAGTTATAAAGTGAATAAATCAAACGCTTGCAACGGGTTTACTGGTAATATTTCGTTTTGTGAATAAAGAACGAAATATTCACAGGAAAACCGTTGTAAGAGTTTGATTTATCTACTTTTCAACTTATTCTTATCATGTATATATATATATATATATATATATATAAGAGATTTATGGTTCTTAAGAGCTTACAAGGTGAATTAATGGAGGACCAAAAATCCCCGGGTCATAAACACTACCATGTAATAAATATATATATATATATATATATATATATATATATATATATATATATAGTGCAATTTGATGGAAACTCAAACTTGGTTAAGCCATTATAAATTCATCTGTTGGCCAGACATATATAGTAATTTACAAAGCTTTTTGCTTCGATGTGGCACAAGGCCGATTGAATGGGGCGCCCAATGAGACTCGAACTCACTCGTGTAGGTTTGCTAGTCTAACTTGCTAACCATTACACCACCAGAGGTGCCCTACACCACCAGAGGTGCCCTGGCCAGACATATATAACTGACATGTAAGCCCTGACAAATATACAGATATATGCGTATGTGTGTGTGTGTGTGTGTGTGTGTGTGTGTGTGTGCGTGCGCGCGCGCGCGCACGAACGTCTATAAATTTACGTACACACTATGGATATATTATGTCGAAAACAGTCATTTGTGTTGGTGTGATTTTATAAATATACGTCTTACTAAATATTTAGTTATATTGGATTTTCCTCCAAGACTCTCTCTCTCTCTCTCTCTCTCTCTCTCATTCACCCCCCCACACACACACGTATGCACGTGTATGGGTGTGTGCGGTGAACGAGGAGGAATTTTCTTTCCGTCGCCATCTCCGTCAGTCCACAAGAGAGAAGGAAGGTTGTCATGCAGCTGTACTGGTCCGGGTGATTAAGTCCCCCATCCTCATTTGTCGTATACTGCCTCCTCCCATCACATATGTGTGGATTCGTGGTTAGCAGGTGATGGGCTTCAAGGCGACAAAATGGCACGGCAGGTATCAACCGCCGAAAAAATCAACTTAATTAAACGTAGGGGTCTCAGTAGCTCTAACATCCCCGCTTCCCAACACCAATAATGGAAGAAGATGGAGGAACGTTGTTTGGGATGGAGACGGGTGACAATAAAGGAAGCTTGCATGGGGAAAAGAAAGAAAGAAAGAAAGAAAGAAGTAAAAGAAAGAAAGAAAAAAGAAGTAAAAGAAAGAAAACTTATAACGGATAAGTTTAAAAGAAAGAACATTTGTAATGGATAAGAAAGAAAGAAAGAAAGAAAGAAAGAAAGAAAGAAAGAAAGAAAGAAAGAAAGAAAGAAAGAAATTTCTTATACATTACTTTAAAAAGTAAAAAAAAGAAAGAGAAGGAAAAAAGAAGAAAATCTTAGTTATACAAAAGAAAGAAAGAAGAAAAGAAAAGAAAGAAAGTTTGTAATGCCCTTTTTAAAAGAAAGAAAGAACGAAAGAAAGAAAGAAATTTCTAATAAATTACTTTAAAAAGTAAAAAAGAAAAGAAAATAAGAAACATGAAAAAAGAGAAAATTTGAGAAAGAAAGAAAGAAAGAAAGAAAGAAGTCTTCTTCGTCCTTCAATCCAAAAACTTATTTGGTGCTCGTGGGGGTAACGTTAGTGGAAATGAGACCAGTCTACGTTGCAGGATGGGGGACAACAATTATAAATAATTGACAAAAAAAAAATGGCTGAAATCACATTGGAAGGTGAATCAGAAAAATAATATTAAAATAATAAAAAAACAATAACAACATAAATTAAAACAGTTGAAAGAAGAAAACAAGGAAAGAAAAATGGTAACTGATTGTTGGGTTGGCTTTAATGGCACATCACCCATTGTTGGTTATTTAATGCCAAGTCCTCTTTATACATATATATTAAATATATTGGATTTGGTTTGGTTGGGTTTTATGGCACATCAACCATTGTTGGTCATTTAATGCCAAAATTCTCTTTATATTAATAAAAAAATGCTACTATGTTAGATTGGTTGGGTTTTATGGCATATCAAACCTTGTAGGTTATTTAATACTAAATCCTCTTTATAAATGAATATTAAATATATAGGTTTTGGTTCGGTTGGGTTTTATGGCATATCAACCATTGTAGGTTATTTAATGCCAAATCCTCTTTATACATATATATTAAATATATATGATTTGGTTTGGTTGGGTTTTATGGAACATCAACCATTGTAGGTTTTTAATGCCAAATCCTCTTTATACATATATATTAAATATATAGGATTTGGTTGGGTTGGGTTTTATGGCATATCAACCATTGTAGGTTATTTAATGCCAAATCCTCTTTATACATATATATTAAATATATAGGATTTGGTTTGGTTGGGTTTTATGGCCCATCAACCATTGTTATACATATACATATATAAAAAATATATGATTCGTACTCTTATTTCGTAAATACACAGAGCTAAATGATCAAACTGTTCTATTTTTAACAATTCAATTTTGCATAAGTCAACAAAGTTAAATGATCCCAAGTATGATTATGTATCACTAACAATTTAATTAAACATCAGTCATTTGTTTATACACAGTTAAATGATCAAACAGTTCTATTTCAAACAATTCAATTTAGCATAAAACATTTGTTTGCACTCAGTTTAAATGTCAAACAATTCTATTTGATCCATTGATAGAACCCTAACAGGTGCTACCTCCTCGGGCCTGAGTGGACATGGGAGCGATGACAATGAAGGGATACTCCGCATTCCCCAAAGCTTCAGCATTACAGGAAAATGGTGACAATTGATATTTAAGTTTCGTCAAGTAAGGCATAGGGTCATCTGTGATAGAATTGTTAGCTAGGAAGATTGTGCTGCGCTAGTTTTTAAAATAATAACGGGTTGATTTGGTTTCTTTGTTTAATAGCATTTAAATTTTCGTGGGTTATTTAAAGCTAAAGTCATCCTTATAGAACAGCAGTGTTACTATTTAACCCATAATGTGGGTCGGGAGAGAAAGTTGATACTTTTCCAAAGGTACTATTTACCAACCCCTCCGCCCGGGCAGGATATGACACAAGGTCAATTTTTAAGCGGAGTTTTACAGGTTTTGAATTCAGAGTTTTCCTTCTCCTAGACTAGTTGCCTCACCAAGGCTGAAGAACCTAGTCCGTCCTACTATTTACCCATAGCTGGAGGGAGAATAAGGGGGTTCATACCTTTCCCAAGGGTATTTGCCCGAAAGTGAACGTAATAGCGCGACTGGAGTACGAACTCGCGTACTACGATTCCGCAGCTCATCGCTTTAACCATTACACCCAAAAGGACACGAAAATTACACACGAGGACACCCAAAAGGTAGTTGTCTGAAAGTGAACGTAATAGCGCGACTGGAGTTTGAACTCTCTTATTAATATGCCACTGTCCCGCATGATAGCCACTACGCCCCAAAATAATTGGTTGGTTGGTTGGTTGGTTGTTTTATGGGTTTATTTAAAACAGCTATGAAAATAAAAATTTACATGGTGGTTTTGGAGCACAAGGACTTGTAATGGTTGTGTTTTATGGCATAGGTTGTAATTTACTAAGCTTTTGATCAGATGGGGCACCCAGTGAGACTTGAACTCACTCCTGATGGTTTGCTAGTCTAGCTTGCTAACAATTACATCATCCGAGGTGCCCTTTGCAGGTAATTTTGGTTTGGTTTGGTTTGTTGGGTTTTATGGCATATCAACCTTTGTAGGTTATTTAACGCCAAATCCATTTTTATGTAAATAATCTGTTCTATTTAAAACAATTCAGTTTAGCATAAGTATACACTTCAATTGTCAAAAACATTTTTATTTCAAACTATTAAAGCAGTTATATGTAACAATTCAGTTAAGTGTAAATACAGTTTTAATGTCGAAAAACAGTTCCATTTCAAATAATTCAATTAAGCATAAGCACGCAGTTTAAATGTAAGTACGGTTTAATTGTCAAAGACATTTCTATTTCAAGCTATTCAGTTTACTTAAACAATTCATTTTAGCATAAGTTTGCTGTTAGTTCTATTTAACCAATAGATAGGGCCCTATCAGGTGCTACCACTCCGGGCCAGAGTGGACCTGGGAGCGATGGCAGTGAAGGGGTACTCCGCATTCCCCAAAGCTCCAGCATTACTGGAACCTCATCATCAGATTGTTTAGTGTTATATCCAGGACACTCGTTGGGGGGGGTCTGGCCCCTCTGCAGAGAAGCAGTCGGTGTATTCTACAGCCCCAGCCGACTGGGCAACAGGTAATTTTATGTCAGATCCTGTTATATGATTTATAAACGAAAATTTTGTAGGTAACATTTTAAAACTAACCAAGGTTCATTTCTTTGTATACTCTCATAAATGATTCTCGATTTTCAATGAACGACCGAAACACTTCTTTATAAAAATATATCTTTCATTTTATTCTCGAAAAGGGCCCACAGTTTGTTGTTAGTTTGAGAGATAGAGGGAGAGACATATACTCAGAGATGGGACTTCTTCTTGTCCCATATCCTCTTCCGGGAGCCAAGGGGTGCCAACGCTTGCACCCCCTTGCAAGCCGTATCGTCAGTGACGACCTAACGCCTCTGATCGGCTGTGTGTCCCTGGCTCGACTCTCGATTCTCTGCCTCTGTCTAAATCTGACTGCGTGGTTATCACGTAGTCTCCTTCCGGTTACACACCTGTTGGACCTGACTACCCTGACGCGCTGTCATCCCTCTGTTTACTAATCACAACGTGACAGCTTTCAAAGCACACGCAGTCACTAGGAACGAACCGAAAATACATGTCATATGTTATATAACAATTTTTTTGTACCATGGTTTCAGGTATTTCTATTTATTGTTTGCACACAGTTAAATGGTTCCAAGTATTGCTATTGTTTACACACAGATAAATGGTTTCAGGTATTGCTATTTATTGTTTGCACACAGTTAAATGGTTTCAAGTATTGCTATTGTTTATACACAGATAAATGGTTTCAGGTTTTGCTATTTATTGTTTGCACACGGTTAAATGGTTCCAAGTATTGCTATTGTTTACACACAGATAAATGGTTTCAGGTATTGCTATTTATTGTTTGCACACGGTTAAATGGTTTCAAGCCATGCTCATAATTTAAATGAATATTAGTGATTTCATTGTACACAGCTTCCAGTTTGTAAATGATTAAACAACTATATTTGACCCATAGATTGGACCCTAGTAGTTACTACCACTTTGGATTATGGTGGAGTAATGGCAATGAAGGAGTACTCTATATCTCCAAAGCTTCAGAACTGGAGCCACACCATCAGATGGTTCAGAGTCATATACAGGACACTCGTCATGAAGGGGGTCTTACCACTCTTAGAGAGGCCATCAGTGTATTCAGGGCGTCCCTTATAGTTGTGTAATTGCCTTACTTGAAAATCAATATTCGTATTTCCTACTTTTATCAGAGTTCGAAACTGCGATGACAAATACACAACAATCTCTATTCACCAAGCATAAAGATAAAAGTTAAAACGAATCTAAAATACAATGAAAAAACCGCGTTAAAAATGTAGAAAAAACATTTACACAGGAAAATTGTAATCAACGTTATTGTATGGTTCCACCGTCCTTTATTTTTATTTTTATTTTTTATTTTAATTAATTATTACTGACAAATTAAGATTAAATTTTCTTTAAATTTTTTAATTAATTATTACTGACAAATTAAGATTAAAATATTCTTTAAATTTTTTAATGTCTTAAACAGTGATGTCTTCATCCTCCTGTTGTTTACCGTTATTGTAAGGAGTTTGTTGTCAGTTTAAGGTGTTTTTAGAGCAAATCACAAAGTATAGAAGTAAAAGTTAGCGATCATATTCGAGGGCGACCCGAAGGCTCCTTTTTTATTAGCTACTACAAGGAAATGTAGGGGAGGGCGCTGCTCTTTTCCCTGGATTGCTTCACTTAACTCTTGATCCATATCTTATAATGATCAGTGTTAAGCAAGGCAGCATCAAGTACCATTTTTTGATTCTTTGGGATGACTCGATCGGGGATTAAATCCTTATCTCCCAGGCCATTGGTGAACACTCTACCTATTATGCCAAAGTATATAAAATGCATAAAAATTGATAAAAGCTAAAAGAAGCTAAAAGTGAATTTAAAAGATCAAAAACACTCTTTAAAAATGTATATAGTGTACAATAGAATATTCTTGAAATTCTTTAACATTATTAACAGAATTTAAATTCTTTTTCGTGTTGTTTTAAAGAATTTTAAGGTGTTTAGTGTCATACTTTTTGAGGAATTTTTAACGATAAATCACGTAATAAATAACTTGATAAATTATATTCATTATCCTTCAATAAATATAGCTAAAACTTAATTCTAATGTTGTTAAGTGATAGGCATATTCTTTCGCGAGTTATTTACGCTAGTTTTATTATGTTTGCTCTCCATGTTAAGCATTTCTAAGGCATTACATCTGCTTTACATCAAAAAGCAATTTGTTCCACGGCTTTTGGAACCAAATAATTACATAAGGAAGGGTATATATCCTGGAAACGCCCGTGGTGTAATTGTAACCAACGATGGAAGTGGACACGGTGACCCGAGTTCAAATCCTGCACGAGGCTATTTGCCTTTCACATAGCGCCCAGTACCCATCGGAAATGTGTAAATCCAATTATTCTCTCTCCAGCTTTGGGGAATTAGTTAAGTAGATTGAACTCTTCAACCTTGGTATGGCAAGAAAACATTATTGAAATCTAGTGGGTAGAGTGTTCACCAATGGTCCTGGAGACCGGGGTTCAATCCTAGGTCGTGTCATACCAAAGACTTTAAAAATTTTACTTGATACCTCCTTGCTTAACACTCAGCAATATAAGGTACGTATCAAGGGTAAAGTGGAGCAACTCAGAGAAAGGAGTAGCACCCTCCCCTACACCTATGTGTAGGAGCCATTGAAAAGGGAGCCTTCTGGTCGTACTCGACTACGGTCGCCAACTTTACTTACTTTATTCTTCACTTAAAAACTGATTTTGTGTAGCATCCAATTCACATTGAACGGGTCGGTATATATATATATATATCATGTCGTGCCGCTAGCACGTATATCCCTGACCCTCTCTCGCCACTTCTCCCTATCGTTCATCGCCTCTTGCAGGACTTCAGGGCTACATCCCGTATCCTCACATAGCTGCTGATTGTATGTTTGAGCTGGTCGTATTGCTTTTGCCCGGCCATATGCGGGGGTCCATAGGAGTACATCACTTATGAGCTTGTCCCTGCTTCTCCAGCAGTGTCCTGCATGTTTGGTTCGTCTAGCTTGGATAGTTTTCGTGATGGGAGGCAGGTGGCCGTATAGTTGGTGCCCTGTGGGGTGTTGCGGCCAGAACTTGTTCAATATTGCTCGCAGCATTCTTGTGTAATTGCCGTCTAGCTTCTTCTCCATCCGTTTTGTTAGCGTCCATGTTGTGCATCCATACAGCAGTATCGATACGACCGCTGCCTGGAAGAAACTGCGTTTCATTTTATCGCTCAGGTCTGATTTCCATATGATCGATAGCCTATCGATAGCTGTCCATGCATTTTTTAGCTGCGTGTCGATGTCCGTTTCGGTTGATGAGACGCTGATATATATATATATATATATATATATTGTGTACTTGGCCACCAAGTCATTATTTCAGCATTTTCTGTTAAAGACTATGGAGTTTTTTTCTTTTTAGGATCTTTATGTGAAGTCTAACTATTTTTCTTATATGTGGGTTAAGGTGGTAAAGAAAGCGCTTGGGCTAGTATGGGATACTTTCTTCACCACCTTGTCCCTGACATAAGGAAAATAATAAGACTTGAACGTTTTCACTTTGGAATCCTAAAAAGAAAATCCTCCACAGTCTTCAACAGAACATACTTAAATGATATATATATATATATATATATATATATATATATATATATATCATCATCATCATTATGAACTCTAGAAGTTCGTTACTTGAAGCTTTATGTGAAGTATGCAATCCTCAAACGGAAACGTAAGAAAAGATTATTTTGTTTATTAGTGCGATTTTTGGATTGGTGCTTATCATGATATACAGGTATGTTTATTTTATGGAATAGTTGAAAATAGCCGCTTCCGTCTGATGATTGTGCGCACTAAGTGAAATTTCAAGTGTTCACAATTATGATATTTTTAAGTTGTATATCTTTTCAGATATAATATAGCCTAGTGGGTTGGAACTGAAGAATACATCGACTGCATCTCTGCAGACTGGTAAACCCCCACCCAACGAGTGTCCTGAATATGAAATATTGGTCCTTTTACCAATCCTTTAGTGACTGTACCGGGTTCGCCAATAACAATTGGTATCACCGCCACTTTCATGTTCCATAGTTTTTGTCAGTTTTCTTGCAAAGTCTAGATTCTTATGTCTCTTTTCGCTTTCCCTCAGTTTTACCCTGTGATCAGCCGAAATGGCAAAGTCCACTATTCGGCTGGTTCTCTTCTTCTTTTTTTTTTTTTTTTGTTTTTGACTATCATGAGGTCTGGTCGTCTGGCCGAGATTAGATGATCCGTTTGTATCACAAATCCCAGAGAAGTTTATGTATCTCCTTTTCTTGGGTGGATTCTGAGTTGTGCATATACCATTTGTTCGTACAGTCAAATTCAAACTTCTTGCACAATTCCCAGTGGATCACTTTGCCGACCCATGCGTGCCTAATCTTGCACCCTCTTTGTGTCAATTTACTGCATTCGATTATTATGTGATCGATCGTTTCGTCTCTATCACTATATAACCTACATCGGCTATATTGTTGCGTCTTGTCTATTTTTACTTCGACATAGTTGGTCCTTATGGCGTTGTTATTTGCTGGTATAAAAAGAGATTAAGGTTCTCTCGTAAGGTCTACCTTTCTTTGCCATATCCATGTTTTTTTTGTGTGAAATTTCGCTTATTTGTCGCTTGAAGATGTCCGTACAGTTGTTTTTCTTCTAATTTTTGTTTTCCGGTTATTTCTGCTCTGTTGAGGCCTGTGTTTTCTGTATTGTTTCTGGTGGCTGTAATCAGTCTTCCTCCACGCTTTTTTATATGGTCTTCCAGTCTTTGTATCGATGCATCGACGGTATCTAGACTGCTGGTAAGTCCTCTTCCTTCTTCTTTTCTCGACACTCACAGTCTGTATACGTCATCTCTAAGATGTAGGGCCTAATGTATAGTCATGAGTTTTCTTGTTCTCTGGTCTATTTATTGAAGTTTTTCCGGCATCCACTTTAAGTATGGTACTCAGTATCTTACTTGGGGTCCCCAGTATCTTACGAGGGGAACAGCCCCGGTATTTATCCCTTTGATGAGATTTCTGATATATGGTTTAGTTTTGAGTACTTTTCACGTTCTCCTGAGCAAACCACTTAATCTACATAGACGACATCAAACTGTCAAAAATGAAACAGAATTGGAAACCTTAATACAGGCCGTGAAAATATTCAGTGACGATATAGGGATGGAATTTGGCATAGAAAAATGTGCCATGCTTATAATGAAAAGTGGAAAACGATAAACGACGGAAGGAATTGAACTATCAAATCAAGAAAAAATCAGAACCCTCGGAGAAAAGGAAACTAACAAATACATGGGAATATTGAAGCGGACACCATTAAACAAGTGGAGATAAAAGAAAAAATTTAAAAAGAGTATCTCAGGAGAACGTGAAAAGTACTCGAAACTAAACCATATATCAGAAATCTCATCAAAGGGATAAATACCAGGGCTGTTCCCCTCGTAAGATACTGGGGACCCCAAGTAAGATACTGAGTACCATACTTAAAGTGGATGCAGGAAAAACTTCAATAAATAGACCAGAGAACAAGAAAACTCATGACTATACATTAGGCCCTACATCTTAGAGATGACGTATACAGACTGTGAGTGTCGAGAAAAGAAGAAGGAAGAGGATTTACCAGCAGTCTAGATACCGTCGATGCATCAATACAAAGACTGGAAGACCACATAAAAAAGCGTGGAGGAAGACTGATTACTGCCACCAGAAACAATACAGAAAACACATGCCTCAACAGAGCAGAAATAACCGGAAAACAAAAATTAGAAGAAAAACAACTGTACTGACGTTTGTGCTGGGGTGAGCGCCGATTTTCTTCCAAATTTTCACTACACCTCAGCTTTTAGGGGTTTTATGATTTGAGTCACCCTACTGCCCTTAAGTGATTTTTATTCAACAAGTTTGTTACGTGACTATCCCGTCTATTTTGATTAATTATTCACTTTCCAACCGGTCTCTTCCACTACACCCTCAAGATAGATTGCTTTAACTTTTCGGCCACAAGTCTTCATTTCATAGAGAAAATACAAAACACATGCAATGCACTTCGATAATTTAGTCAAAAAACATAAGAAAAAAAGAATTTAAAATCTATTTACGTTACCGTTTCATTTTCTTTCTTTTTTTTTTTTTTTAGTCTTCAGAGATTTTTTTCACACCAACGTCAGCTGAAGGTCTTTCACAAGAGTGTGAGTGACAACAAGTCTCTTCAAGTCTCCAGGACCCTTCTTAGGATTCTGGCCTATCTCAACAATGCTGCTGTTTGAGTGGTCTCAACTCGTCCTCTTATTTCCAAATCCTCCAGTCCCTTGTATCAATCCTTTTCCATTAAAATTTGAGTGACAAGTCTCCTCTGGTCTCCAGGACTCTTCTCAGTATTCTGGCCGATCTCAACAATGCTGCTGTTTGAGTGGTCTCAACTCGTCCTCTTACTTCCAAATCTTCCAGTCCCTGTACCAATTTTCCGAGTACGCCAATTACAATTGGTAACACCGTCACTTTCATGTTTCATAGTTTTTTTTTCAGTTCTCGGGCAAGGTCTAGGTATTTATATTTCTTTTCGCTTTCTTTCTATTTCACCCTGAGATCAGCTAGAACGACAAAGTCTACTATTCAGCAGGTTCTCTTTTTTGTAAACAATCACTAGATCTGGTTTTCTGGCTAGGATTAGGCGATTTGTTTGTATTTCAAAATCCCAGAGAAGTTTGCGTGTTACATTTTTCAGGACGAATTATGGGTTATGCATATATAATTTGTTCGTATGGTCGAATTTTTGCTTATTATTATTATCCTTTTATTATTATATCCCTTTTTTATTTCACATGTAAAAAAAACAAAAAAAACGGTTTTATGTTAACAAAGGAAAGAAGCTAAGGTACCCCGCACAAACAATTACGGACGCCGATTATACCGATGACATAGCGCTTCTGGCAAATGCACCCGCTTAAGCCGAAAGCCTGCTACGTAGTCTGTAACCAGCAGCTGCAGGCATAGGCCTCTATGTCAATTCACACAAGACGGAATATATGTCCTTTAATCAAACTGGCGACATCACCGCACTAAACGGTAGCTTTCTGAAACTAGTAGACAAGTTCCCCTACCAAGGAAGCAATGTCTCATCAACTGAGACAGACATCAACACGGACTAGCAAAGGCATGGACAGCAATCGATAAACAATCGGTCACATGGAAGTCAGACCCGACCGATAAAATAAAACGCAGTTCTTCCAAGCAGCGCTCGTGTCGATACTGCAATATGGATGCACTACATGAACGCTAACTAAACGTATGGAGTAAAAGCTTGACAGCAACTACACAAGAATGCTGTGAGCAATATTGAACAAGTCATGGAGGAAGCACCTTACAAAGCAGCAGCTGTACGGCCTCTTACCACCCATCGTGAAAACTATCCAAGTTAGACGAACCAGATATGTGGGACACTGCTGGAGAAGTAAGGACGAACTCATAAGGGATGTACTCCTGTGGACCTCTTCACATGGACCAGAAAAGGCAGGACGACTAACTAGAACCTACATACAACAGCTCTGTGCGGATACAGGCCTTGAAGACCTGCCGGAAGCAATGGACGATAGAGATGGGTGGCGGGAAAGGGTCAGAGATATCCGTGCTGATGGTGCGACATGATGATGATATATAACATTCTGAGATACATTGTTTTCTTTCCTGATTTATTTGTTTAATGAGATATATATATATATATATATATATTCGAGAAAAATTTTGTAAAATATTTTACTTTACAATTCCAGTTACATTAAATGTTTGCTCGTGAGAAAATCAATAAAGCCATTTTCACATACAAAAATAATCGTAAAAGCCAATAAATAATCGCTTGATAAAAAGAAATTATATAAAAAAAAAACACTGAAAATGAATGAAGAAATAGTTACTTTTTTCTCAAGTTATCTGTTTTCTTTTTGTTTAGTTTTTTAATAATTGATTTTAGAAACAAAATAGACAAATTATTCCACCAGGAAAAATCGCGAGCATTTTGGCTTGGTTTGGTTGGGTTTTATGGCATGCCAACCATTGTAGGTTATTTAATGCCAAATCCTCTTTATGCATATATATTAAATATATACAATTGGTTTGGTTGGGTTTTATGGAATATCAACCATTGTAGGTTATTAAATGCCAATCCTCTTTATACATATATATTAAATATATATAATTGGTTTGGTTGGATTTTATGGAATATCAACCATTGTCGGTTATTTAATGCCAAATCCTCTTTATACATATATATTAAATATATATGATTTGTTTTGGTTGGGTTTTATGGCATATCAAGCATTGTAGGTTATTTAATGCCAAATCGTCTTTATTCATATATATTAAATATTTAGTTTGGTTTGGTTTGATGGTATATCAACCATTTTAGGCTATTTAATGCCAAATCTTCTTTATACATATATATTGAATATATATGATTTGGTTTCGTTGGCTTTTATGGCATATCAACCATTGTAGGTTATTTAATGCCAAAACCTCTTTATACATATATATTAAATATATAGTATTTGAATTAGTTGGATTTTATGGCATATCAACCACTGTGGCCAAGTTAATGCTAAATCCTTTTTATACATATATATTAAATATATATGATTTGGTATGGTTGGCTTTTATGGCATATCAACCATTGTAGGTTATTTAATGCCAAATCCTCTTGATACATATATATTAAACATATAGGATTTGGTTTGGTTTGGTTTTATGGCATATCAACCATTTTAGGCTATTTAATGCCAAATCCTTTATATACATATCAAATATGTAAGATTTGTTTTGGTTTCATGGCATATCAACCATTCAAGGTGATTTAATACCAAATCCTGTTTTTACATATATATTAAATATATATTATTTGGTTTGGTTAGCTTTTATGGGGTATCAACCATTGTAGGTTATTTAATGCCAAATTCACTTCAAAATTATATATTAGATATATATGATTTGTAAACAAATACTTGGTAGATAACATTCTTAAATGAGCCTTGGTTCATTTGTTTGCATACAGTTAAATGGTTTCAAGTGTTGTGATGCAAATATAACAATTTAACGTCAGTCATTTGTTTGCACACAGTTTAATGGATTTGATTTGCAACTGAATATTGTGAGTAATTTCATTTTTAATATGTTGCAACTTATTTGTTTGCCCCTATTGTTTCTACACAGTTAAATTTTTCAATTATTTCTTACTAACATTTAAAATTCTATTCAATGTTAATCATTTGTTTGCAGACAGTGAAGTGGTTACAAGTACTGCTATTTAACACTAATTATTTTACTGAATACTATTCATTCATTTCCTCACTGTTAAATAGTTCCAAGTATTGCTATGTATAACAAACAATTCAATAAAACATTAGTAATTTGTTTACACACAGTTAAATGATCAAACCGTTTGACTTCAGACAATTCAGTTTAGTATAAGTTATTTATTTGAACGTAGTTTAAATTTCAAGCAGTTTGTATTTGACCCATAAATAGGGCTCTATCAAGTGCTACTACTCTGGGCCAGAGTGGACCTAGGAGTAATGGCAACGAAGGGATATTCCGCATTCTCAAAAATTCCCGCATTCCTGGAGCGGTTTAATATCATATCTAGGATACTCGTTGCGGTAGGGTCTTACCTCTCTGCAGAGATTCAGTTGGTGTATTCTGCAGCTCCAGCCGACTGAGCTAACATTTTGGGGTTATACAGCCGAGTACTCAGAAATATTTGTAAGACCGGAAGAAAAAAGTTTTGTTTCGTTACTCAATTAATAAAAAAATCAGCTAATACACGGGCTTTCTTTTATTTGAAATCTCGACTAATACACGGACTTTCTTTTATTTGAAAACACGACTAATATACGGCCTTCTTTTGTTTGAAAACTCGACTAATACACGGCCTTCTTTTATTTGAAAACTCGCTAATATACGGACTTTCTTTAATTTGAAAACTCGACTAATACACGGACTTTCTTTTATTTGAAAACCCGACTAATACACGGACATACATTTCCTTTCCGAACTCGACTAAAATAAGAATCTACATTACATTTTCAAACTCGACTAATACATGAACGTACATTTAATTTTCAAACTTGTCTCATACACGAACGTATATTTCCTTTGCAACCTCGACTAATACACGAATATGTCTTTAGCAACTCCCGTTGACCTTCCTTGATTTCTTCTTGTTTTGCAGTAGTGTCATGATGGAGACATCCTACCTACCAAACCAGCAGAACTACACTGATTTCTGGCGCACAAGTCCCGTGGGGAAACCCGGAGGCCCAAATTCGGACATGGGCCGGGGGACGTTGGACCTTAACATAAATTCCTACTCCGTCTCGGCGCTCGATTTGGATTCTATGCCCAACATGCTTTCCTTCTCGCCCTGTACGCCCACATACAAGTGAGTATCCACTCCATTACCCTTTTATAAAACTACTTGTAATGATTCTATCTATCTTAGTCTATTCGTATTTCTCTCTCTGTCTCTCTCTCTGTCTCTCTCTCTCTCTCTCTCTCTCTCTCTCTATCTATCTTCGTCTCTTCGTACCTCTCCATCTCTCTCTCTCTCTCTCTCTATCGATCTATCTGTCTATCTTCGTCTCCTCGTACCTCTCCATCTCTCTCTCTCCCTCGATCTATCTATCTATCTATCTTCGTCTATTCGTACCTCTCCATCTCTCTCTATATATCTATCTATCTATCTTCGTCTCTTCGTACTTCTCCATCTCTCTCTCTCTCTCTCTCTCTCACTCTATCTATCTATCGATCGATCTATCTTCGTCTCTTCGTACCTCTCCATCTTTCTCTCTCTCTCTCTCTCTCTCACTCTATCTATCTATCGATCGATCTATCTTCGTCTCTTCGTACCTCTCCATCTCCATCTCTCTCTCTCTCTCTATCGATCTATCTGTCTATCTATCTATCTTCGTCTCTTCGTACCTCTCCATCTCTCTCTGTCTCTCTCTCTCTCTCTCTCTCTCACTCTATCTATCTATCGATCTATCTTCGTCTCTTCGTACCTCTCCATCTCTCTCTCTCTCTCTCTCACTCTATCTATCTATCGATCGATCTATCTTCGTCTATTCATACCTCTCCATCTCTCTATATATATCTATCTATCTATCTATCGATCTATCTTCGTCTCTTCGTACCTCTCCATCTCTCTCTCTCTCTCTCTCTCTCTCTCTCTATCGATCTATCTGTCTATCTATCTATCTTCGTCTCTTCGTACCTCTCCATCTCTCTCTGTCTCTCTCTCTCTATCGATCTATCTGTCTATCTTCGTCTCCTCGTACCTCTCCATCTCTCTCTCTCCCTCGATCTATCTATCTATCTGTCGATCTATCTTCGTCTCCTCGTACCTCTCCATCTCTCTCTCCCTCGATCTATCTATCTATCTATCTCTCTTCGTCTCTTCGTACCTCTCCATATCTCTCTCTCTCTCTCTCCTATCTATCTATCTATCTTCGTCTCTTCGCACCTCTCCATCTCTCTCTCTCTCTCTCTCTATCTATCTATCTTCGTCCATTCGTACCTCTCCATCTCTCTCTCTCTCTCTCTCTCTCTCTCTCTCTCTCTCTCTCTCTCCCTCAATCTATCTATCTCGGTTTATTCTTATTTTTCTATCAATCTATCTATCCTCCTATCTCATTCATCTATCTATCTATCTATCTACCTCCATATACACATAAGTATTTTTGTATCCCACTTCGTTTCCTCCTAGTCTGGTTAAAATTCACAGGTATGGGTCACCCAGTGAGAGTGAACTCTCTAGAGTAGTTAACATCAATGACCTTCAAACAAAAGCCAAGATTTTAAATGTTGGTACCATTGAGAAACCATTGCTCCACTCTCTAACCACTGAGATTTGAGCCAAAATTGCTCCCCTCGTAAAGTAATGATTAGATAGCTACTTATTGCACCAATAAACATAAACAATATTTATGAGGACTAATAAGTTAATGAACGTTGTGGAAAGGTGAATGTGACCATTACCTATATGTAAACACAACATGAATATTTTAAGTCTAGGTTTCCTTGTGGTCCAAAAAAAAAAAAATAAATAAAAAAGGTCATAGAAAAAAAGGCCTAACTTAGCTTTTTGACGATGAAAATCTTACTGAGATCTCTACTTTATACGCACAAGCAAAAAGATAAAGATTCAGTTTAGCAAACTTGTGGACACAAAAAAAGGTCCAGATTTGTATTATATTTAATCGTTGCGAAAAACCTTAAATTTTCAAAATTAACTGGCTAAAAATATGCATTAAGGTTTAAGTATTTCAGCAGAGTCTCTGTGATGTAGTGGCTAACGTGCTGAACAGTGGAACCGTGGTAAGCAAGTTCGAACTCCGGTTGCACTATTACGTTCCCTTTCTGTTTAATACACTTGGGAAAGGCATGAAACCTTTTATTCTGCACGGCTATAAGTTAAATAGCCCCATTACTGGTATTTTTCTTATTTCTAAACGGAATATCTATCTAACTTTAATATTCTTTAGTGGAGGCAGTCCTCATGGCATTGTGGCTAACGTGCTGGACTGTGAAATCTTTAATCTTCTTCATTCTATTGAATTCCATATCTCTGTTTGACTTAAAGTTTCTTCCACTTTTAATTGTTTATCAATATTTCTCTCTCTCTCTCTCTCTCTCTCTCTCTCTCTCTCTCTCTCTCTCTCTCTCACACTATATATATATATATATATATATATCACCCTTATGATAGTTTGATATAAAAACCGAAATGGCAGATAATTCAACTCCAAATAAAATCATAGTATGAATACCATATTTGTGAACATATATATATATATGGGTTATATTTATATTTATATATATATAAAAGCTAAATATATAAATATATATATATATATATATATATATATATATATATATAAGGTAAGTGTCAATATATATATATATATATATATATATTAACATTGACTTGACGGTTTAATATAAAAACCGATTTGTCTGACGCGAGAAATTAATCCACTTTCAACTAAAAATAAAATCATTGTATGAATAACTTGTTTTTCATATATATATATATATATATATATATATATATATGTAAGATGTGTGTGAGTATATATATATATATATATATATATAATGTGGCTGAGTATATATATATATATATATGTGTGTGTATGAGTGTATCTATATATATATATATATATATATGATGTGTGCGAGTATATATATGTATATATATAATGTGTGAGTGTATAAAAAATATATATATATGTATGTGTGAGTGTATATATACAATGTGTGAGTGTATATATATATATCTATATAGGTACAGATATTGTGTGACTGTATATATATATATATATATACTCACACAAACACACACACACACACACACACACACACACACACACACACACACACATATATATATATATATACATTTCCCTGATGATGGTTTAACATAAAAACCGAAACATTTTATGTTATCAAATAATTCAACTAATAATGAAATTATCTTATGAATATGTTTTTTTTTTCATATTTGTATATATGTACACACACACACACACACACACACACATATATATATATATATATTCTAAGATCTATAAAAAATGAATTTGACTATTATTTAACATCAATCTCTGTTTCTTTTTTAAAATTTCTAGAGATTTTTCCGTCTTCAAAGAGAAATCATCACACGATATAGCCGATGCCCTGTTATCCTTAAAGCATGCCGTCGTTCGACCTCAACTGAACGGACAGTTAGCACCTCTCTCACCTCCCATCCAGCATATCAACCAGCAAGGGGTCGGGCCCGGTCAGATGAACGCCCAGTCATCTCCACCCATCAATTATACCGTTAACCATCACCACCATCACCCCCACCAAACACAGCACGTTTTACCGCCTGGTTATACAGGCGCGACTACCGCCCAATACTCACCGGCTTACCCGGACCCCCAGAATCAAAATTCAACTGCCCAACCCCAGACGAATATGTTTCCTTCAATGAGTGTTAATGTTTCAATGAGCATGAACGTTGGGGTACCGCCGACCCTTGCTCCCAATCAGTACAACACTGTCCAGCAGTGGACAGGTCAACCTCAAAATCCACTCGGACAGTACAGCGGACATGCGAACCACCTCCAGCCTCAATATGGGGCATATGCTGGGCAGTCTCATCCTTACACGGCGTCATACTCTTTATCCACGGATCTTCGAGCGATGGCTGACGGTAGAAACTTAATTTACAAATCGTCTGATACTTTTAAACAAGCTTCAAGATTTTGTGGCATGAACCACTTTAAACGAACTAAGCTCATGACTGGTGGACGTCAAACTCCGGGCTCGCCGAATCTTGGTGGGGGTACTGCGGGGGCTGGCTCCGGTGGCATCAACGGAAGTGTGGGCAGCGGTTCGAACCCGAACGGTCTGGGTACGGACACAGCACGAGTGAATTTGTGTCGAATCTGCGGTAAGACGTACGCCCGCCCATCTACCTTGAAGACGCATATGCGTACCCATAGTGGTGAGAAGCCGTACCGGTGCAGTACATGCAGCAAGTCCTTCTCGCAGGCGGCCAACCTGACAGCCCATATCAGGACCCACTCGGGGGAGAAACCATTCCGTTGTCCAATCTGCGACCGACGATTTTCCCAGAGTTCTTCAGTAACGACGCACATGCGCACACATTCAGGTGAGCGGCCATACCGATGTCGGATGTGCAAAAAAGCTTTCTCGGACAGTTCGACCCTCACGAAACACGTGAGGATACATAGCGGTGAAAAGCCTTACCAGTGCAAACTGTGTCTTCTTCGCTTTTCACAATCAGGTAATCTCAATCGACACATGCGTGTTCATGCTAATGCCACGTAAATATATATATATATACATACATATATATATATATATATATATAATCACTATGGATCAAGCACTATAATGAAGACTGGATTTTCTTTACATTTTTTTCAACCAAATGACTCGATAAGTCAATTATAATAATGTCTACCATTATTCGGGTCACGTATACATATATATATATATACTTATATATATATATACATATATATATATATGAACGTAAAAGTTCAGATGTGCACCCAAGGGTGAAGAGAAGCAACAAAAGTTGTCTCCCTTGTAACGCCGTTGTTAGGTAGTTGGTATTAGTGTTTTACAAGGGATCATGAGAATATACGGATATTTCTGGTATATAAAAAAAGAAATAATTTAAAATGACGGACTCAGATAAAAATGAACTTAAACACAAGCAAGGTTTCTTTCTTGTTTATATAATAATTCAAAGCTATGGCAAAAAGAAAGAAAAAAACGGACATTCTGATTATCATATACAAATTAATAAAAAAATTCTCAAAGAACATTCTCATTTCAATAAAAAAAAAAAAAAAAAAAAAGGAAAAAAACATTTTCTGCCATTTTTTAAAATATCCTTAAATTTCACTTCACCAATAACACAATCATACATATTCACAAATAACACGCACAGGTGCACGCATTATACACAGAGAATTCCTAGAAAAATAACACTCCTATGACTTCGTTTCAACACCCTCATTCATCTTATATCATTTCCCGCGTAAAAAAAAAAAATGAAAAAAAATGGCTCCAAGGAATGGTACACTGTTTGTTTATTTTTTTTGTTTTTGTTTTTTTTTTTCTTTTTGTTTTGTTTTTTGTATATTTATCCGGTTCCGCATGTGGCCACTATGTGACGCAAGGTCCCTTAAGTGCGGGGTGCACCATAGGAAGTGAACCTCTGGCAGGGCGGTTTTAAAAATCGCTTAGATTCCGTCAGTATTAATATCAGAAGCGCCAGGGGAAAAGCTCTCACTCCCAAGAAGTGTGGGTATTGTCTTGTGGAGAGGTACCCTGGAATTAAGTTGTAATCGTTTCTCACCCACCCGGCACAGATGTGCCAGGTAAGATATTCATCACTTAATCCCTTCTCTACATCATTTGCCTTTTTTCTCCGGGAGGGGGCGCTTTGTAATTTACACATTTCTGCTTGTGACAATATTCAAACAGTATAAGGCGACTCAGGCCTTTATACAATGGCGCGGACAAGAGAATCACCTTAGATTCGCGCCGGACGTCGAGCGTCTATGGGGATCCGAATCTCCCTTGACAATAAAAAGAAGAAAAGCATAAAAAAAACATTCGAAACAGTTCATCGAGTGCAAATAGTCTCGATATTCTTTATAAATGACACGCAGTAACCTAAATACTATAAGCTTTGTTTAGGTATGGCTCAAGACCGGATGTATGGAGCACCCAGTGAGACTCGAACTCACTAGAAATGATTTCCTAGTCTATCTTGTCAACCTTACAAGTTTGGCGCTCAACATTATCTAAGCTTTGCAAAGGTGTGGCTCAAGGCCGTATGTATGGAGCACTAAGTTAGACTCGAACTCACTTTAAATGGTATGCTTGTAATCCATTACACAATGCAAGGCACCCAATTTTTTCCCATCTTTGCTTAGTTGTGGCACAAGACCAGATATACGGGGCACCCAGTGAGGCTCAAACTCATTTGCAATGATTTGTTTGTCTAGCTTGCAAACCATTATACCTTGCAAATTGCTCTGAGAAAATTTTTTATTGTTATCTACTAAACTTTGCCTAGTTGTGGCACAAGGCAGGATGTACGGGGCACTCATTGAGACCTGAAGTCACTAGTAATGGTTTACTAGTCTAACTTGTTTACCATTACACTATGCAAGGTGCTCAACTTATTATATAGATCGGCTGATCTTTTCAAGATTGTAGGTCCTCATTGGGGATGATCATTTGAAAAAAATTTTTAAATTCTCCATATGAATAAAGGAAATTTTATCAGCTGAGAATCATCTTTGGTACATTTTACGAATTATTTCATGAAAGCAAAAGAATTCTTGAGATACTTCTTGAAGGAATTAATGGCACTTACGCAAGAATACGTTTCTTTGAAATTCAAAAAACTTCAAAGTTAAATAAAATGACTTTCTTTTGGTTTGGTTTCTTTGTTTAACGGCATGTCAGCCTTCGTGGGTTATTTAATACTAAAACCATCTTTGAAGAAGAAAAGTAGTGATGCTATTTAACTCATAGCTGGGTGGTGGGGATTACAGAGCTCATATTGGGGATGTCCTCGTGGTGTAATGGTTAAAGCAATGGACTGCGGAATCGTAGTAAGCGAGTTCGTATTCCAGTACCGCTATTACGATCACTTTCGGGCAAATACCCTTGGTATGAACCCCCCCTTATCCTCCTAGCTATGGGTTAAATAGTACCACTACTGTTCTTCTAGGAGAATGGCTATGGCATTAAATAACCTACAAAGGTTGATATGCCATTAAACAAAGAAACCAAACCAAACCAGAGCTCATATTATTCCTCAGAGCATTCAACCGAAAGTGAACGTAATAGTATAACTGGAGTTTCTATGATGTCTTGGTAACTATTTACTTTTAATTTGATTAATAATAATTTACGTTTTAATTAATTATTATTCAGGTTTTAATCAATTATAACTGAGTCAGATTTGACGGGAAGTCATTCTATGGAGAGAGGGGTACGCACTAATCGAGACTCAATCATGCTTGACCACCACAGCATTCCCTTTTAATAACGCCTCCGGCGCCAAGCAATAAACTTTGCCCTGCTAAGCAGGTATTGCCTGGTCAAAAAAATTAAGTTTTGTTATAGGTAAAGAATATAATTTAAAATTGATGAGTAGAAAAAAATTCCCGCCAGAAAAAAAAAAACAGAATTATTAAAGGCGATATTTTATTTTTTATTTCTATTTTTCTAAATCACATACAATATTTTTTTTTAATCTCTCATTGTCTAACAAAATGTTATAGCATGTTACATTGAGTACAAATGTTAAAGTTTTTTCAATATTCGTACAAAGTACGAGGCTGGACTAAAAAGTTCATACGATGACATCATATCCGCTGTTGATGAGTTTTCAACCAATTGGATCCAAACACTGCAACACCGATGGAAGAAGTGTGTGGACCTCATTTGGTCAGATTACATGAGAGTATTATGATCAGCCTATGAGCATTTCAGCCGACCCTTGTATTTATTCATAGTTAAGAAAACTAAAAAGGGAATTGCTAAAGATGCAAAAAGATGAATTTGGTGAAAAGGGTTTGAGACGAATTATATATATATATATATATTCACACACACACACATACACACACATATATATGTGTGTGTGAGTGTGTGCGCGGGTGCACGCGCGTGTGTGTGTGAAATGTGAACGTAACTCCGTAAAACGTGCATTTGATTGATTTTTTAAAAGCCAAGGACATTTTTTTGTTAATATTGCAATGTTTATTCGAATCCTCATCAGTATATCGGCATAAGATGCGATGAACAATCAAAATATAAACAGTTTGTTATCTGAAGATTATCAACTTGCAGGCGGGATTTTCAGAGTTATCATCGTCTTATATATATATATATATATATATATATATAAAACAAAAATTATATATATATATATATATATATATTCTCTGAAGTTATTTGGCAAATCACAAATACTTCAATCATTCAAATTTGGTTTTAAAAAATTGTCAAATCTTAAACAATTAATTTAGATGTCGAAAAAAAACCCGAGGTAAAATTTTAGCTAGTATCAATATGTTTTTTTAAAGTTATTTGATGTATATTAAAAACCATCAAAGTTCCGGTTTGAAGTTAATTGGTAAAACCAAATAATAACATTTTACCGTAATAAAAATGGTAACAAAACCATTAAAAAAATGGCTCAACATTCCTACAACAGCACAAGTCTTTAAATCCTTAACCTTTTAATATAGAGACCCCACTTCTCAATAACAGCCAGTAATCTGTTATCCATAGATTTTGTTTAATTTTTTACATCATCAGAATCAGTTTCTAACATGGTAGTTTTAAATGCTTTCCCATAGGTCTGCTTTGCTGTTTGCTACCTTCATATAATTTTATCTTCACAATTGACCACAGATTTTCGATCGGATTTAGGTTAGGACTTGACGGTGGCCATTCCATTATCTTCTTTCTGGTAAATCTTTTATGCTCAAAGAATTCACGGGTAAACTTAGCTACATGAGAAAGAGTCTAGTCCATAAAATCGCAATAGATAGCACTATTCATTTTAACTTCTTCACCCATTGTTAAATGTCCAATAATGGCTTGGCCAATAATTCCAGTCCATATTTATCACTCTACCGCCTACTTGCTGCCTTATTTTAGTCACAGTAACGTCTGAATTTGATAAAATCCATCTCTTGGCCCATCCATCAGGTCCATCAAATGTCACTCGAGATTCGTCCGTGAAAATTACTTTAGAAAATCAATTTTCATATATTTGTTAGTCCAATTTTAAAGCTTTAGAATATTTGCTTTCGTGAGTGTGGGTTGCTGAGACCTTTTTTACAAATCCCAATTCCCAAAACATTCTACTCTCTTCGTCCTTCTAAACTCTCTCCTTTCTACCTTTTTCAAAGATCTGAGCGCCATTCAAAAATGGTTGTTTCACAGTCCTCTTGAGGAAGCTTGTACTTAAAACCTTTCTCCAAAGTGAACATTCCCTTACTCAGTACCTTTGATATTTCTTGTTTTTCAGGAGTTGTGAGATATTCCCCTTTACCCATGTTTTAACATATATCTTGAACAAAAAAAATCGTTTTTATTTGATATCAGAGGTCTAAAGATATCTGGTTAATCTGCATTGTAACTTCGCTCAATCCATTCTCGTAAATTCCAAATATCTCAAAAACTAACCATTAAAAATGGCGGAAGACTTAGTTAATTTTTTTTCTCAGAAGTTAGAATGGATGAGTTTAAATTTGACGAATATTGGTTCAAAATGCTTTTAGTTACTGAAGTTTATTTGATTTGCATTATAACTTCAGACTGGTTATATATATATATATATATACTAATGCCCGAAAATATTCCCACCCCTGCAAATAAAGTTAGATTTACACAGAAGAAGACTTTTTAGATATTTTCATTTAAGGAGTACTTTTTATTTGTTCCAGATTCAAACCATATGAAAAACATTTCTTTTTATGAAAGATGTTTTTTAATTCTGGAGAGTTTAAAGAAATTTCTGTCATTACAGTCTATATATATATATATATATATATATATATATATATATATATGCCCTTATGCCCTCGAATATTGAAACTCCTGTAAAAAAGTTTCCCCTAAACATCGATAAGATATGTGCAGATTAACTAGATGAATGCAATATAGTGAAGAAAAAATTACTTTCCGATTGGTTAATGTTGATCATACGAAAAGATTTCCTTTAATGAAAAAATATTTTCGAAATCACAAATTTTGTGGTGGTTTAAATAGTTTCAGCCATAACGACACACACACACACACACACACACACACACACACACACACACACACATACATATATATATATATATATATATAGGGTGTCTCAAACCAGATGCAACCCATCAGTATGATAATGATTTATTACTGAGACAAGTGCAATGGGGATCATTTGGAACACGTCTTGTAAAAAATGCATCCTATGAGCTAGAGACATCAAATCAATGTTTTTTTAATTGTCATTATATCAGCTTCCAGGACATACAATCTTTTTTTGAGTTTCTTGTCTCAGTAATAAATCATTATTATATTAATAGGTTGCTTCTATTTTGAGACAGTTTTGAATGATTTCGTCTCCAAATAAGTAGTGACACAGAATATTTTTTCCTCTCTTGTCCAAGGCATTGTGATCGTGGATTAATATTTGTTATAGTAGACTATTTTCAAATCTAAAACAAAAAAGAACATAGTATTTTTATTAGTAAAATTATTAGCAGTCACATGGGTCCCATGTATATTGAGACACCCTGTATATATACATTTACTGAGTGGGCAGAAATGATAGGGCAGTCACATGGGAACCATCTATATTGAGACACCCTGAATATATACATTTATTGAGTGGGCAGAAATGATAGGGCAGTCACATGGGAACCATGTATATTCAGACACCCTGAATATATACATTTACTGAGTGGGCAGAAATGATAGGGCAGTCACATGGGAACCATCTATATTGAGACACCCTCTATATATACATTTACTGAGTGGGCAGAAATGATAGGGCAGTCACATGGGAACCATGTATATAGAGACACCCTGAATATATACATTTACTGAGTGGGCAGAAATGATAGGGCAGTCACATGGGAACCATGTATATTGAGACACCCTGAATATATACATTTACTGAGTGGGCAGAAATGATAGGGCAGTCACATGGGAACCATGTATATTGAGACACCCTGTATATATACATTTACTGAGTGGGCAGAAATGATAGAGCAGTCACATGGAACCATGTATATTGAGACACCCTCTATATATACATTTACCGAGTGGGCAGAAATAATAGGGCAGTCACATGGGAACCATATATATTGAGACACCCTCTATATATACATTTACTGAGTGGGCAGAAATGATAGGGCAGTCACATGGGAACCATGTATATTGAGACACCCTCTAAATATACATTTACTGAGTGGGCAGAAATGATAGGGCAGTCACATGGGAACCATGTATACTGAGACACCCTGTATATATACATTTACTGAGTGGGTAGAAAGGATAGGGCAGTCACATGGGGACCATGTATATTGAGACATCCTATGCATGAGAAGTATAGGGCGGAACGATAAAATTGTCGTCCTAAAGAAAACAACACTAGAGCTTTATTTTAAAACTTTTATTGAAAAAATCAATTCAGTTAACTTGATTATATAGTAGAGCTGACATCTATTCAATGTAACCGCCTTCAGCCTCAATCACCGCCTCGATACGGATCCGGAACTGGGAGCATGCCCTTTCCACAAGCGCCGGCGGGAGCTCGGCGGATGGCAGCGATCAGGCTGGCTTTGGTGTTGTTTGAGGTCATGTTGGTGATGTTCTCGACGTATGACCAAACGAAGTAATCCAGCGGGTTCATGTCGGGGGAGGAGGGGAGCCAATGAGAGAAGGGTACAAAGTCGTAGCACTCCTTCTGAAGCCCTCACTTGAAACCACATCAAAGACCATAACTGTAGCCGGAAACTTTGTTTTCTTCACCCTGGGCACGTCCCTGTTATTCGTGGCAATCCAGATTTGCATTTTGAGGGTGCTGACAATGGTCCTGTTGTCATAACTTGGATCGGTAGAGAGCATCAGTTGTACAGCGGCGCATCTCCGATCTCGCTCGTTGAACATTGTGTCACTTTCAGACATGATAGAAGGCTCCTATCGTTCTTGGGATTTGTACACAACTGGCCAACTAGTAGAAAACCGGTTTTCATTAAACGGAAATGAAATCATGTCTTTTCTAGGGCGACAATTTTATCGTTCCACCCTGTATTTTAAAAGTCCTAAACCATCCAGAAGGAAGAGCCACAGTTAATTAAAATTGTGGCAACATACTACCACTTATAAAAATCTGAAATTTGCTTTGCTACAAGAATGTTCATCTTTGTCTATTCTTTCTGGGTTAGGCTTAGAACTTTGAGAACGACCCTCGTGTATATACTGTACTTTTCAGCTGACAAAATATATAAGACGATCCATATAATGTTAAAACTTAGACTTGGGGATATATTCGCTATATAAGATTTTCCCTCCAACGCAGCCACTCAACTTATACAAGGTTAGGTAGGAATTGCACATATAGTGATTATATATATATATATATATATATATATATATATATATATATATATATAAGGTAATCTTCTATCCAGTAAATCAAGAGTAGGGAACAATTCCATCAGGACAATAAAATTATTCAAAATTCGAATATTTGAATATTCCTGGGATTCATTTATTTTCATGCTGGATCTGAAGAAGTTCTGTTAATCTTTTTGGAGTTGTTGATTCATATCAATGCTCTAAACAGGGTGGAAATAAATTTATTATCCTAATCTGACCGAATTTTGTTTTTTTCTTGAAATTATACACAAACACACACACACACACACATATATATATATATATATATATATATATATATATATATATATATATATATAAGAACTTATCTACAACAGCTCTGTATGGAGACAGGATGTGGTCTAGAAGACCTGTCGAAAGCGCTGGATGATAGAGACGATATTGCGAAGGAGAGTTAGGGAAATCTTTGCAAGTAGCGTGACATGATGATGATGATGATGTATAGTGATGAGAGATTTGGCAGCAAATTTTCATTAAAAGCATTGGATTTTTCTTTGTCTAGTTCGTACTGCAGTGTCATTTATCGGGTTTCGATCTTTGGTAGAGGAACTGTGGGTTAATTTTCCATGATAATTCCCTCGTGGGGAACTTAGATTGATATTTATTTAACCTTCATTTTAACCTACTTATACACCTGTGTACTTGTAAAATCAGGAATGTATGTGTTTCCTATTCTCTATTTTACAATTTTTTTAATCTACTCTAAAAAAAATGTATTTCATTTATTATTTGATCTTTTTTTGGCAGGGTGGGGTTCTTTCTGTCTTTTTTCTTTTATTCAAAATTTTCCATAGTTCTGAACAAATACAAATATATATATATATATATATATATATATATATATATATGTATTTGTTCAGAACTATGGAAAATTTTGTTATGCTACCGATATATATATATATATATATATATATATATCGGTAGCATTTCTTCATTGATACATATTTGATTGAACATAATAGACATTTTTGGTCTACATATTTTTTTTGTTAATCCTTTCGAATTGCCGTATTGATCTTATGATATTCGGCGGGAATTAGTTAATAAACCTTCCATAATTAGTTATTTCCCAAGTAATTTCTGCCCAACTTTGGACCATCATCAGGGGAGGGTGTATTACAAAAGTGATGTAACTTTTGTATGTACAATACAACTATATATATAGTCTTCCACAGACAGATCTGTTTCATTCTATCAGAACTCATCAGAACTATATATATAGTCTTCCACAGACAGATCTGTTTCATTCTATCAGAACTCATCAGTGTGGCTAGACGTATTAGCTTCCCGTAGCCGGGATCGAAACCTGGTTGACTCAAACGCCAAGCCAAGCCTCTAATCCTTCAGCCACGAGGAGCCATTACCAGCGAAGTAAATTTTAAACGGTTATGAATCACAATTGCTATTGTTTACATACATCCGTTCAACGGCTGCCGAGACCTCAATTCATATGTATGAAGAGGCTTGCAATAAACGCTAATGACAACACGATTACTTCATTCGCCGGAAAACTCAACCCCAGGGGGGCAAGGGAGTATATATCTCTATAGTCATCCACAGACAGATCTGTTTCGTTCTGTCTGAACTCATCACTATTAGCTTCCCGTAGCCGGGATCGAAACCTGGTTAACTCAAACGCCAAGCCAAGCCTCTAACCCTTCAGCCACGAGGAGCCATTAACTGCGAAGTAAATTTTAAACGGTTATGAATCACAATTACTATTGTTTACATACATCCGTTCAACGGCTGCCGAGATCTCAATTAATATGTATGAAGAGGCTTGCAATAAACGCTAATGGCAACACGATTACTTCATTCGCCGGAAAACTCAACCCCACGGGGGCAGGGGAGAGATTATATATATATATATATATATATATATATATATATATATATAGTAATAAGGTATATACAAAAGAACAGGATTAATGTGATAGATCATTTTATTATGAAGGCTAAAATAGTACTTTTTATAAGTCTACTTTTGCTGGACAATTCCCGCTAGGATCCAAGCCAACAGCAAATTCATGCCGTCGGCCTCATCCCCGGGGTGTTGAAGTAATCACTAGGGGATAGATATATGTTCTTCGTTTAAAGACTTGAACCTTCAGGTATCCGCAGAGGAAGTAATCACAAGAAGAGAGATCTGTTGACCAGGCCGGCCACAGAATGTGAGCACGTCTTGGTTGAGACCCTCTTGACAAATGTTCGTCTTGATAGCAACTGAAGTTGCTCATCGGCTGATGCTCAGACATACCTCACCACCCATCCACAGTTACTAGACTCTGCGCGGTAGCAATTCCATATCTAAAACACCGGAACTATTTTTTTATTTTTTACAGAAATTTAATCCAAAGTTTATTTCACGTACGCATCTGATGATTCCTAATTCCCACTTTGTTATAATTATTTTACTTCTTACGAATTTTTCAAACAAGTTTTTTTAATAGTTCTTTAATAGTTTTTCACTGGAGGCTGAGTGGTAGCAATTCCGCAGGTCTCTAGGACTCTTCTCAGTATTCTAAGCCAATCTCAACAATGCTATCGATTGGATTGTTTCGATTCTTGCTCCGGTTTCACCCACTTTTCTGGCCTTTGAGGACTGTTCCAAGTGTGCCAATTACAATTGGTATGACCGTCACTCACATGTTTCCCAAATTTCTTTGTTTATTATTATTATTATTATTATTATTATTATTATTATTTCATTTCTTGCGAGTTTTTCACACCAGCGTTAGCTGGTCGTGTTTCACTGGATTCTGAGAAACATTAAATCACCTCAGGTCTCCAGGACTCTCCTCAGTATTCTAAGCCGATCTCACCAATGCTTTGATCTGAACGGCTTCGGTTTTTACTCTGATTTCTAGTTCACCCAGTCTTTTTCTAAGCATTTGAGGACTGATTCCAGTGTGCTACTATCATTGGTATCACCATCAGGTAAAAATTATAAGATTCTAGCAATTTTGTGGCATTATTTTTATTTGGCCTCAAACCCATTGAAGCCTCTCGCGAAATTTTATAAGTGAAAGAAAATAACATAATGTCTGGCTAAAACTTGCTTAAACCTTGTATGAAGCTGGTGACTTGTCCCTCGAAATAAAGTTGTCTTCAGTTGTCAATTATGATGCTTAAAACATAAAGCAAGGACGAACTTTCAAAAGGATAACCGAACGATGATACTGGTAGAGTATTTCAAAAACCTAAAAAAAAAACTCTTGAGAAGCCCCACCTCATTAATTTTCTCTTGATGGAGAAAAAAAACTAAAAAGAAACGAAAATACTTTTTATACACCCTAAGATTTTGATTTAATCGCTTTATTGTTTAACGTAGTGGTTCCCAAACACTTTTCTCTCGAGGTTGGTTGGTTGGTTGGTTGGTTTTGTGGCATATCAACCTTTGTAGGTTATTTAATGCCAAATCCATTTTTATAAAATTAAACCGTTCTATTTCAAAAAATTCAGTTTAGCACAAGTACACAGTTTAATTGTCAAAAACATTTCTATTTCAAGATATTTAGTTTAGTCAAACAGTTCTAATTCAAACAATTCAGTTTAGTATAAGTATAGATTTTGTTTGCACACAGTTAAATGTCAAAACAGTTCTATATTAAACAATTCAGTTTAGCGTTAGTAGTTTTAATATCAAAAACTGTTTCATTTTAAACAATTCAGTTTAAATGCAAGTACAGTTTAAATGTGAAAAAACATTTCGATTTCAAGCTATTCAGTTTAGTCAAACAGTTCTAATTCAAACAATTCAGTTTAGCATAAGTATGCAGTTTAGTTCTATTTGACCCACAGATAGGACCCTATCAGGTGCTACCACTCCAGGCCAGCGATTGCAATGAAGGGGTTGCTCCGCATTCCCCAAAGCTCCAGCGTCACTGGAACCTCACTATCAGATTGTTTAGTGTCATATCCAGGACGAAGGTGCCCGTAGTGTAATGGTTATCGTCGTAAGAAATGGACACGGCGACACGAGTTCAAATCCTGGACGAGACTGATTGCATTTCACATAGCACTAATACCCTTGGGAAAGGTATGAATCCAATTATTCTCCCTCCAGCTATGGGTAAATAGTAGGGCAGATTAGGTTCGTCAGTCTTGGAGAAGGAAAACTCTAAATTCAAACCTGTTAAAGTCCGCTTAAAAATTGACCTTGTGTCATATCCTACCCGAGCGGAGGGGTTGGTAAATATGACGTAAGACCCACCACCAACGAGTGTCCTGGATATAATCCAGGACACTCGTTGGTGGGGGGTCTTACTCCTTTTCAGAGGTGCAGTCAGTGTATTCTCCAGCTCCAGCCGACTGGGCCGTGTTCGGAGGGCCTTACTCCTTTTCAGAGGTGCAGTCAGTGTATTCTACAGCCCCAGCTGACTGGGCAAATTTTTCTCGAGTTAAACTTTAGAAAAGATACTTTGGCGCGCATAAATACAAAATGTATTGCAAAAATGTATAAATTTTATACTTTTAGCTTATAAAAATACAGTGTAACCCGGATATAAGAGAGTTGTCGGGATCAGAGAATGGGTATCTTCTATCCAAGTTTGGTCTATTTTGTTTTGGTGACACAGGCTCTAATTTTAGACCAGATAAAATATCTCTTATATCCGAGTCTCTTATATCCGGGTTACACTGTAATTAAAACGAAAGGCAAATCATAAATAATTATTCTTTACTTCAGGGAAACTGCTGTGGCGTAGTGGTTAACATGCTGGATTATAACATCGTAGTAAGCGAGTTCGAACTTCAGTGGAGCTATTACGTTCACTTTTGGAAAAGGCATGAACCTCGTTATCCCCCTGCAATAGGTTAAATAATACCACTCTTGTTCTTCTACAAGGATGGCTTGTGCATTTAATAACCCACAAAGGCTGATATGCCTTTAAAACAAAGAAAACAAACCAATATATATATCTAGACACAGGGTTATTCAGGTATTTTATAAGATAAAACTGATGAATACCTTTTTTTGTTTAAATATATTTTAACAGAAATGAAAAAAAAAAGTTATTACAGAGGAAACTATTTGTCTAAATTCCTGTGGTGAAGATTGATGATTTTTATCACTTAGAATATTCGGATTATTATCTTTATCTTCATTCTTATATTCTCAACGTTTCGGCCGATGTGTGTCCAGCAAGACACATAGCGCAGTGGATAAGGCGCTTGGTTAAAAAACACTTTGATAAGAATAATAAGAAATACTTCATCATGCCGTGCTTTTAGCATGAATTTCCCTAACTCTGTCTCTCTGTCTCGGTCTTAGTCTTTCTCTCTCTCTCTCTCTCTCTCTCTCTCTCTCTCTCTCTCTCTCTCGCCATCTGTCTCCATCATCAATCGCTTCCGGCTGGTCTTCCAGGTTACATCCTGCGTCCGTACAAAGCAGTTGAAGATAATTTCTAGCTGGTCGTCCAACACTTGCGCGTCCATGTGAAGGGGTCCATAGGAGAACGTCGCTTATGAGTTCGTCCTTGCTCCTACAACAGTGTCCCGCATGCCATGTTCGTCTAATTTGGATGGTCTTCGAGATGAGTGGTAGGTGGCTGCATAGCTGCTGTCTTGGGGGATGTTGCTTCCAGGATTTGTTTGTATTCGCTCATGGTTAACGGAATTGGAACAATTTACCCGTGTATTAAATAAAGGGTTCAGTTCGAGGTTCTGTGTAGGCTCCCGAGTTCGACGCGAAGAACCTGAAGAAGGTCGAAGGACTTATCGGCCGAAACGTTATGAATATAACAATGAAGATGAAGACAATTGTCCAAATATTCTGAGCGACAAAAATAATAGAAACTATGAACAAGACCAAATTTTTTTTTTTCAGTAAATTAAGAATTATTAATGAGGAACATTAGCTTGATATCTCTCTTTCCCCACCTCTCTCTCCACACACACACACACACACACACACACATATATATATATATATATATATATATATATATATATATATATATATTATAAAAGAAAGCTTTGAAAATGAATTATAATGTACTTATATTTAAGGCCATTGGAGTGGAAGTATTTAAAAATAAAAGAATTTGTTTTCTCATGATATTTCAAGAAAAACTTTCCTCTTTTTCAGTCGATACAAAAATGAGCAAGGAGTCGATGCGATGTCATTAAAAAAAAAGTAAGTCTAAGTTGAGTCGTTGATATGTGTTGCTGTCTAGTTTGGGGTTGAAAAACGTCGCCTCTAAGTTGCTAAATTACGTTGATGACATCACACCGACTTTCGGGTGATTTTTGTATCGTCAAATGATGACGAAAAGTTTCTTCAAAATATCACGAGAAAATACACTCTTTTATTTATTTTTTTCTATAAATGCGACCATTACAACGACCTAAGATGTAAGTATATTATTATACTTTTTTCAACGTTTTCTTTAAGTCAAAACCATCTGAATTCGGAGTGGACCAGGGAGGAATGGTAATAAAATGGTACCCTACACTCCCTCAGATCTCTCTAACTAAAGCCTCATCATCAGATGCAATTTATTGTCACACCAAGGACACTCCTTTTTGATGGAGGAGGTCTTACCCCTTCAACATGGTGATACAGTCAGCGGTGTATTCTTAACCTCACTGATAGGTATATTGTTCGGAATCATTTTTGCGTTGGTTTTGAGAATCATTTTTTGCAACTAACATTTCACGTCATACTCGTGTGTCGAGTTTGAGAACTATCGCTTTGGGTAGAACAAAAGAAAAAATCCAAAATGGAAAAAAATATAAGAAAACTGTTAAATGTACAAACATCGGTAGTACCGATATTTTCCTGAACACAAGAACTTTTGAAAAAAATCAAACTTCTTGAAAATAACGGACAATTTATTTTATGGACATTTTTTTACGAATTTCCACGAAACAATGAATTTTGAAAATTATTTCCCGTTTATATCTCATTTTTCTTTCTTTTTTTAATTTTTTTCTATTTTATTTGAAACAATTCAAAACTAAATGAAAACTTTGTCTGATTCTATATCCTTTTACAGCCTATCAAATTTTTTCATCGTCATTGTCGTTCCAAAATAAAAATTAAAATTAAATAAAAATTAAATAAAATTTTAAAAAATACACCGTAAAATAGAAAATTCTATTTTACATAAAGCTTCCAAACTCTTGCCAATGTTGTTAGGTTTTCAGGATTTCCCTTCCCACCCCAATTTTTCTTCTTTCGCCCCCCACCACCGATTTTTTTCTCACTTTTTGTCCAACTCCTGATAAAAAAAATTTCTCCTTGCCCCCTTCCTTTGCCCCTCATCTATTTCCTCCTTCCCCACATTTTTCTCACATTTGGTCCACCTTTTTAAAAAAGAATCTTTTTTGCTCTCCTCATTTTTTTCTCGTTTTTTTTTTGCCCCTCTCCAGTCTCCAAAAAATGTCCCTTTATTGCTCCCCTCCAAAGAATTTCCCTTTTCACCTCCATCCATTTTGTTATATGATTTTTTTTTCATTTTCTGTAAAAAAAAAAAAGTTATTACTCGAATTTACTGATTGTTTATTTCTATCGAAAAGAGTAAAATATAAATTCAAACACACATTAAAAAATCCGCTGTACAGAATCAACCCTTTTGTTTGAGTTTTTATTTTCACTTTCACTTTCATTTTCATTTTCATTTTTCATGAGACAGATGCTAGGTCAATACTCAAATAGTTGACCAACCTTAAACAACAGGTACTGTAAGCAACTTGTGAACAATGTGCCAGACTAAATAAAACTTAGTGTATAACAAGTTAGACAATAATGTGCCGGTTCAGTATTTAAATGGGTGGCTACTCACTGCAATCTGCGGCCTACTTTCCAAACTAACAAAAACTTAATGAGAAGAGATGGAATCTCGGCATAGTTGTCAACTATAAATCTATTGTATTGTGTATATCGGTCTGAGAGAGATCTGTAGAATAAGCTGGGCGAGGTCGAGTTTTGAAGCCAAGTTTTTTCCGTTTGAATTTAAAGTAATATATTTCAGCTTAAAATAAAAATTTGCGTTCCGACATAAGAACCATTAGAATCTACAAATTATTGTTATTTGCTCTTCCTGAATGGGTGACGTCATTTTACAAATGAACTGGTATACCTCTTCGGGGATCTAGCGGAAGCTAGTGGTTTCAACGTGACTCGACCGGAAGTTGGAATCTGCCCACTAAGATATACGAGGATCCTTAAATAAGTTTCCAGACTTTTTCGTATGGGCACTTTTATTGATAGTACACACATGAAACTCTAGTCCCCTTCGAAATAATCTCCCCCGGCTATAATGCACTTGTTGTATCGTTCCAACAACTTCTGGAAGGCCCCATGAAAGTCCTCATGTGTGAGCGTGACAATAATCTTCGTCACAGCCTCTTTCATCTCCTCAATTGTCTCATAACGACAGCCTCAGAGCTTAGGGAATAAGCAAAAGTCATAGGGAGCAAGGTCTGGACTATAGCAAGGGCGAGGAACTGTCTTGATGCCCATCTTGGTCAAATAGTCTGTGACAAGGATGGAGTTGTGGACTGGTGCATTGTCCTGGTGGAAATGCCACTGACCCGTTTCGAAGAGTGCTGGCCTCTTCCCTGGGAATCTCTTCCTGAACTCCCTTAAAACCTCAACATAGTAACCCTAACCCTTTGGCCAATCAACTGTGGTGTATTGACTTCCTTACTCCTCCCACACCTCTCATAATCCCTCACAGACTCCCTGGCTTCTTTGAATCTCTTATGCCACTCAAAAACTTATGCTCGATTCATGCAAGATGCTCCAAAAGCAGTCTGAAGCATTCCATATGTTTCTGTGGCATCATTTTTTCTAAGTTTAAAACAGAATTTTATTGCATATCGTTCTTCTAAAGTGTCCCCACGTCCAGATTACATTTTTAAAATTCACCAGTTGTGACAATCAGGCTTTAGTAGGGTGTATTCCAATTGCTGCTGTAGCTGTTCATTTGAAGCTGAAATCATAAAAATTGGTCAGTCATCTCATAAGAAGGATAGCAATAACATAGTGAATTTTGAAGAGTCTACGACAATTTTAAATGCCTGTACAAAAAAAGTCTGGAAACTTATTGAATGCACCACGTATACGCCATGTTGAACTTTTTTTTCTAAAAGAAAAAAATGATTTCCGGTTAGAAACCTTGCCAACATTAACAAACAATAATATATATGTGATTTTATCATCCTGCCGTTGGCGATACTATGGATCTAACCCTGAGTAAGGTTGTATCGAAGACCGGGAGTTGCCAATGTTACAGGTCTCTCCTTTTATATATTTACCCAACCCATCTACACGACAGGATGCAACACAAGGTCAATCTTTAAGCGGAGTTTAACAGGTTTGAATTTAGAGTTTTCTTTCTTCTAGACTGGTAGTCACACTAAGATTAAAAAGCACAGTCTGTCTGACTGTTTAGCCATAGAACAGTTGAATTCATACCTTTTCCTAAGAGTATTAACGCTATGTGAAATACAAACAGTCTCATCCAGGGTTTGAACTCGCGTCGTCCTGTCCATTTTCTACGATGGTAACTATTGCACTACAAACGTCTCCTCTTTTACGATACCTATGTTCTTAATGAAGAAGGCAAAGAACTTTAAAAAATACATCAGGGTTTCTGTAAGAATATCTAGAACAAGGCTGAAGATAACGTCACTCTGCCTTACGACCTTCAGTTCTTGATTTGGAATTTAGAGCTTTTTCTTTTTCTTAGATTAGTTGCCCTACCAACGCTAGAGACCCCAGTCTGTCTAGGATGTCATGTATATAAAAAGTAAAACTGTTTATGAACATTGACTAATCTTACCTTATTCAAACCGAAAGTTAAATCAGTTGATTCGGAAGATCTTGTGGCACTTTTCCATTCGTCTTGAAAACAGAAATTAAGAGTATGTCTATTCATTCTGGCAGCACAGAATTCTTGAACCATGGAGTAACCAATGAATTCTTCAAAGTCTCTGCTTGTTTGTAGAAGACCTTATGTCACAGGAATTGGTTGAGATGCTTGAAAACGTAGTCGTCGGTCATAGTAAGGTCTCCTGAGTAAGATGGGAGATCAGTATTTCTTCTAAGCAACGGGGTCACTAAATAAATAAATAAAGACAGAATAGCAAGTGTAGGCTATGCGGTGACAGAGATGAAACAGTTAATAATATAATAAGCCAACGTAGCAAACTGGCGCAAAAAGAATGCTAGAACAACTGCGTGGGGAAGTTGATTCTCTGGGAATTGAAGAGAATATAATCTAGCCATTCGACCAAATGCTATTTACACAAACCAGAATCTGTCCTAGAAAATAAACTGCGTAAAATTCTCTGGGACTTTGATGGTTGGTTGGTTGTTTGGATTTTATGGCATATCAACCTTTGTGGGTTATTTAATGCCAAATCCATTTTTATAAAAATAATCAGTTCTATTTCAAACAATTCAGTTTAGCATAAACACACAGTTTTATTGTCAAAAATTTCTATTTCGAGATATTCAGTTTAGTTGAATAGTTCTAATTCAGCTAATTCAGTTTAGTATAAGTAGAGATTTTGTTTACACACAGTTAAATATCAAAACTGTTCTGTATAAAGCAATTCAGTATAGCGTAATTACAGTTTCAATGTCAAAAACAGTTCCCTTTCAAACAATTCACTTTAACATAAGTACATAATTTAAATGTAAGTACACGGTTTAATTATCAAAAACATTTCTACTTCAAACTATTCAGTTTAGTCAAATAGTTCTAATTCAAACAATTCAGTTTAGCATAAGTATGCAGAGGAGAACACTAGTGGTACTATTTAACTCATGGCTCGGGGTATAAGGGGGTTCATGCCTTTCTTAAGAGTATTTGTTCGAAAGTGAACGTTATAGCGCGGGTTGAGTTCAAACTCACTTACTATGGTTCTGCAGTCAGACGCTTTAGCCATTACACCACGAGGATAGCCCCAAAGACTTTGAGATACAAACAGCTCATTTAATTCCGATCAGAAGACCAAATCTGGTTTTGTTTTTGAAGAATAAGAAAAAAAGATCGTCACCTAGTCGATAACAACTGACCACACTGAAGGAATGTGAAAAAATAAATAAATTTTTCCATTTCAATCATCCATCTTAGATGCATCAGGGTAGGTCTTCAGTGATGCACTGTCTTCATCGCCGATTTCGGTTTTTTTTTTGCATCATATCGGCTCCTACAGCAACCCCAGTATGACTCTGGAAGAACCAAGCCGCCTCTTTGATCGCGACGCGCTACGCTCGTGCCTCTACCAAAGCAATAAACATAAAGCCGGACATCGGCCGTTCTTATAGACATCTGTCCTTCAGTAACAGCCAATGAAAAACAGGGCATTTCACACTCCTCTACTATATAATACCATCTTTACCTCGTCCAGTTTCGGCTGACTACTTCCGGATTCGGTACCGAGGTAAGATGGAATTTTTAATACTCGTCCACGTCCATGATTTACACTTAAACAAGACTTACACATATCCAACCCCAAATCTATCCTATACTAATACTACCAAATTAACATGAAATAAGCCCCTACTCTAACTATTCAGTCAGTCTTTAACTCTCACCTTATACCCTTATTCGAAGCCAGAAAAAAAATACTAAGAACTTGCCAGAGAATTGAAAATCTGTAGACCTTGGAAGATGATAGTTATACTAGTCGTAGGTGGAGCTCTTGGAATAGTCCCGAAAGACTGAGAAAAGACATAGAAAGAACAGGAGATTAAAGAAAGAATCAAGACTATCCAATCACGACAATACTAAAATCAGTTAGGATACTGAGGAGAGTCCTGGGTGTGTAAGGAGACTTGCTGTGATTCAGACTCCCGTGAATGATCATCAATTAAATCTGTTGTGAAATACTTACAAGTATTGCACATATATATTTATATATAGTAAGTTAGTAGAATTGGCGATTGTAGTCGAGGGCGACCAGAAGGTTTCCTTTTCAGTAGCTATTACACTGAAGTGTAGGGGAGGGCGCTTCTCATTTTCCTGGCTTGCTCCACTTCCCCCTTGATACGTACCATATATTGCTGAGTGTTAAGCAAGGAGGTATCAAGTACCATTTTATAACTCTTTGGTATGACTCGACCTGGGATTGAACCCAGGTCTCCCGGACCATTGGCGAATATATATACAAAGTAAAAGTATAAGTTGGCGACCATAGTCGAGGATGACCCGAAGGCTCCCTTTTCAATAGCTACTACACTGAGGTGTAAGGGAGGGCGTTACTTCTTCCCTGGATATATATATATATAAAGTAAGTAAAGTTAGCGACTGTAGTCGAGGACGACCAAAAGGCTCACTTTTCAATAGCTTCTACACCGAGGTGTAGTGGAGGGCGCTACTCCTTTCCCTGGATTGCTCCACTTTACCATCGATACGTACCTTATATTGCAGAGTGTTAAGCTAGGAGGTATCAAGTACCATTTTTAAAATCTTTGGTATGACGCAACCTGTGATTGAACCCAGGTCTCCCGGATCATTGGCGAACACTCTACCCACATATATATATATATATATATGTATATATATATATATATATATATATATATATATATATATGAAAGTCGTTCTAAAGACTTGCAAGACAATAATAATATTAATAGCAACACAAGAAAATAGCTAGTGTAGACAATGTGGTGATAGAGGTGAAATCATCATCATCATGTCGTGCCGCTAGCATGGATATCCCTGACCCTCTCTCGCCACTTCTCCCTATCGTTCATCGCCTCTGGCAAATCTTCTAGGCTACATCCCGTATCCTCACACAGCTGCTGTATGAATGTTCACGCTGGTCGTCCTGCTTTTGCTCGGCCATATGTGGGGGTCCATAGGAGTATATAACTTAAGAGCTCGTCCCTGCTCCTCCAGCAGTATCCTGCGTGCCTGGTTCGTCTAACTTGGATAGTTTTCGTGATAGGAGGCAGGTGGCCGTATAGTTGATGCTTTATGGGGGTGTTGCCGCCAGGACTTGTTTAAAATTGCTCGCAACATTCTTGTGTAGTTGCCGTCTAGCATCTTCTCTAGCCGTTTTATTAGCGTCCAGATGGTGCATCCATGCAGCAGTATCCTATAATAAGCGATTTCCGTTAACTAGCTCGACAGGAACACAACAACAGGCACGACTTGTATGTGGAAGATGATCAACTGGAAACTATGCAAGAAACTGAAATTTCACTATAGACACAAATGGTATATGTAGATACCAAATTCTGTCCAAGAAATGGAATGCATAAGATTCTCTAGGTCTTTGAGATACAAACGGATCATCCAATTTTAGTCAGAAGTTCTTCCCAAGAAAAAGAAAAAAATCTCTTCACCTAGTAAATTTTGCTGTAACGGCGGACAACAGTGAAGGAAGGTAAAATAATAGACCTTGCCAGAGAACTGAAAAATTTGTGGAACATGAAGGTGATAAATATATTAATCGTAATTTGAGCTATTGAGTTGTCCTTAAGAAACAAGAAAGGAGAAGGAACAGAATTGGAAAATTTCAGAACACAGCAATACTAAAATCGGCTTGGATACTTGAGAGAGTCCTGCAGACAAAAGAACATAAAATAAGGAGGAAAAATGTAGCTATGGCATAAATATACAACAAAAAGGTAAACACCATGATGACCCAAATGTGAATGATAGAATATCAGAAAATGTTCAAGAAATTCATCAAAATCATAAACTTCATCGCGAAAATAATGGAAAAAAGAGAGTAGAATTGGCAGCAAAAGGTTTGGTTTGGTTTGTTTGGTTTTATGGCATATCAACCATTGTAGGTTATTCAATGCCAAATCCTCTTTATGCATATTGTCACGTGATATCCCACTGAGACGATGGAAGTGGGATGACTACTATCCTCTTGTTTGAATTAACAGTAGCAAGCCATCAGAGAATGACCGTTAAGAAAGAATATCGGTCACAGAGGAGACCAGATGTTTATACTTGGTGACCTCACTCGGGTCGCCTGACACGGGAAGGTAGAAGCCAAACGATTGGCTGGGACCCTAAAACGGAAGTGGGGACTCCCTCCCGTCAGCGGAAATAGAAAAGAAAAAAGTTAGTTGTTGGACAGGGCTCGTGGCAGACGGAGCCAAAGCCAGTACTCCGGGTAGAAGAAGACATAAAAATATTTCGGATTGAAGAAGCCATTTTCTTCAAGCCAGTGTTAAAAATAGCATAAAGTCTATTAGCCAGTAAAAGAGGAAAGATTCTCCACAGGAACTCCATCAAAGAAAATAAGATAAGTACCCTTGGGACTGCTTCTCCTTATACCCAATTTTATATACCCTCTCTCTCTCTCTCTCAATTTGAAGGAAAACGAAAAAGAAAAGAAAAGAAGAAAGACATTTATGTTCATGGACTG
This sequence comes from Sepioteuthis lessoniana, assembly GCA_963585895.1. Taxonomy (NCBI): domain Eukaryota; kingdom Metazoa; phylum Mollusca; class Cephalopoda; order Myopsida; family Loliginidae; genus Sepioteuthis; species Sepioteuthis lessoniana. The sequence goes on along the minus strand of OY757944.1, from coordinate 38,224,746 downwards.
TTCATTTATTATATATTTGACACTTTGACGGTGTATATCTATATGTAGTAAAAGATTCATGTATTTTAATGTTACCACGTGGTTTAAGTTGTTATTTGTGACGTCTGCTACGAATTTGTTACCTCATGCTTCCTTTTCAGCTTCTGTTCGCCTTATGTTATCTTGCTTAAAATTGTCCTGTAAATTCCTTTAAAATATCACACGGAAAACCGGAATTGCCGACTACTATAATTAATATTATTACGTCTCAACCTAGAGGTCCATATCTTCCATGTTCTAGGGGAGGAAGACTAGCGACCTGGTGGGTGTGTGTATAGTGTGAAATTTGGAACCCCTTGCCAGCGAAGGTCAGTCTAGCCAGAAATTAATCCCCCACATAATATGCCAGTTCTTATATGCCTGAGAAAAAATTTCTGAACGAGGACTTATTCTACAAGGGATCAAGTGCCAACCTGCCCCGTCTTCACAAAAATAAAGTCTCGTTTTGGGATTTTAAAGAATTTGCCGTCACAATATATATTAAATATATAGGATTTGGTTTGGTTGGCCTTTATGGCATATCAACCATTGTAGGTTATTTAATGCCAAATGCATTTTTATACATATATATTAAATATATAGGATTTGGTTTATTTGGTTTAATGGCATATCAACTATTGTAGGTTATTTAATGCTAAATGTATTTTTATACGTATAGATTAAATATATAGGATTTGGTTTGGTTGGGTTTTATGGCATATCAACCATTGTGGGTTATTTAATGCCAAATCCTCTTTATAAATATATATTAAATATATATGATTTGGTTGGGTTTTATGGCATATCAACCATTGTAGGTTATTCAATGCCAAATCCATTTTTATACATATGAACAGTTCTATTTCAAACCATTCAGTTTAGCATAAGTACACAGTTTAAATGTCAAGAACAGTTCTATTTCCTGTTCTTCAGTTTAGTCGACAAATTTAAATGGTTCCAAGTATTGCTATGTGTCACTAACAATTCAATTAAACAATCATTTATTTACACACAATTAAATGTAAAAACAGTTCTATTTCAAACAATTAAGTTTAGCATAAGCACACAGTTTAATTCTATTTGATCCATAGATAGGACCCTATCAAGCGCTACCACTTCGGGTTAGAGTGGACCTGGCGGTGATGGCAATAAAGGGGTACTCCGCATTCCCCAAAGCTCCAGCGTTACTGGAGTCTCACCATCGGATTTTTTAGTGTCATATCCAGGACACTCGTTGGAGTAGTCTTACCTCTCTGCAGAGATGCCGTTAATGTTCATGCAGCAAAAGGACGTATCATAACAGAAGCTAAAATCCAAAGATACCTATTCTATATAGGAAGATTCACTCCAACTCCAACAATTTCTTATCGCAATGATACAACTAAATTACTCACTGGAATATTCAAGGGAGGCAATTAAGTCACAGGAAAAAATGAACCATCTCATATATATATATGTTTCCTTGTTTTATGGCATATCAACATTCGTGGATTATTTAATGACAAAACCATCATTACCAACTGCATCTCTGCTGAGGGGTAAGATACCTCTCAACGAGTGTCCTGTTTATGACATTAAACAATGTAATGGTGCCCGTGGTGTAATGGTTATCGTCGTAGGAATTGAACACGACGATACGAGTTCAAATCCTGGACGAGATTGATTGCATTTCACATAGCACTAATACCCTTGGGAAAGGTATGAATCCAATTATTCTCCCTCCAGCTATGGGTAAATAGTAGGGCAGACTAGGTTCTTCAGCCTTGGTGAGGCAACTAGTCTAGGAGAAGGAAAACTCTAAATTCAAACCTATTAAACTCCGCTTAAAAATTGACCTTGTGTCATATCCTGCCCGAGCAGAGGGGTTGGTAAATATTACAATGTAATGGAAAGACTCTAGCTTTGAAGATTCGAGGTATGTGGAGTACCCCTTCAGTGCCATTGCTCCCAGGTCCACTCTAATCCGGAGTGGTAGCACCTGATCGGACAAATAGAACAATTTATGTGAGAAGAAATGTCTGGTGTTGAACTGTGACTGTTATATTGCAATATTTAACAGTGTCCAAAAAAAGAGTTCAGACTTGTTTAAGAATGTTATTTATAAAATTTGTGGGGGGGTATCGTCGTGGTGTATTGGTTAAAGCGATGGACTGCGGGTTCGTACCCCAGTCGCGCTATTACGTTTCGGCCAAATACCCTTTGCCAAGGTGTGAACCCCCTTATCCTCCCAGCTACGGGTTAAATAGTGCCACTACTGTTCTTCTAGGAGACTGCTAATAATAATGTTGTGTTCCTTTTTGTTTCAGATTTGAAAATAGTATATTATAACAACTATTAATCCTCGATCGTAATGCCTTCTAGAAGAGAGAAAAATATTTTGCGTCATTTCAAATTTGGAGACAAAACCATTCAACACTGTGCAAGTAAAATTTCGCAGGAAGTTTAACAAAACAATTATCCCCAGAAAGGCCAAATTTATCGTTGGGTACTCAAATTTCAAGCCACAGGGTCAGTAAGCAACCTAAACAAGAAGGCAGAAAATCCCTGAATTGGCAGGAAGTTGACTGCAAGATGTCCTGACAATGTGGATGCTGTGAGATATTCTGTCGGGAGGAATCCGAAAAATACCCCCCCCCCGAAGACGTTTCCAAGAACTCGGTCTTTTACGTACTCGGTAGGATTAAGTCAATCAATTTCTGCCCTTGTCGTCTGGTTTGACCTTTCTGAAGTGATGTAATTGCTTTTTGAGACTCAGATGAAAGATGACTTGGTGCAATATGAATTATCATATTAATGGGTTGTATCTATTTTGAGACACTCTGTACATGAGACAGGGAGTCCCCATGATGTGGCTAAAGTGGCTTGGGGTCTAGCATATAATTTTTTTCTTTCCTATTTGACATTGAGTCTAGTATAGTCAACAGTTTAATGATAAGATGGTTCTGAAATTCTTTATTTTTTTAAGATAGCAAGACAGAGAGTAAGTCTGAAAATATTATAAATTTCTTATACTTACTCTTCGAGATGATGTTGAGAGCTAGGTCAATTGCACAGGCTTCTGCTGTGAAGATAGAGATTTCCTTGGAAGAGCTCTCGAGAGAACTGTTTTGTTTTTAAAACAGCTGCACACACTGTTTTATTATTGTCCTTGGATCCATCCGATAAACGGTAACATCGTAGTGAGTTTGAATTACCGTCATGTGATTGCGTTCACTTTCAAAATAATATCTTTAAGAAAGGCATGAACACGCTTATCCTCTCAGATATGAGTTAAATAGTATCACGGTTGTCCAATAAATAGACTTGGTTTAATAACATATCATCCAATTTAGATTATTTGATGCCAAATCCCATTTACACATATATATTAAGGATATATATGATTTGTAAACAGACTTTATAGGTTTGGTCTGCTTTCTTTGTTTAATGGCATATCAACCTTTGTAGGTTATTTAATTCCAAATTCTCTTTATGAATAAATATTAAATATATAGGATTTGGTTTGGTTGGGTTTTATGACATATCAACCAATGTAGGTTATTTAATGCCAAATCCTCTTTATACATATATATCAAATATATAGGATTTGGTTTGGTTGGGTTTTATGACATATCAACAATTGTAGGTTATTTAATGCCAAATCCTCTTTATACATATATATTAAATATATATGATTTGGTTTTGTTGGGTTTTATGGCATATCAATAAATTGTAGGTTATTTAATGCCAAATCCATTTTTATAAAAATAAACAGTTCTATTTTAAACACTTCAGTTTAGTATAAGTACACAGTTTAGTTCTATTTGAGCCATAGATATGACTCTATCAGTTGCCACCTATGAACTAATTTCTGTAATGATTGATTGTATTATTTCATGATCTGGTCGGGCCGTGAATTTTTCATTTAGCTGTTAAGCTAGCTAAAATATTTGAGTAGAAATGTAAGTCAAATCGGAAAGTTCTAGCGCGTGCACCAGCGTCTTGGATAGGGAACACCTGTCATCTCGACATAGGAAGACCAACTGTAACCAAATAGATTCATGTCTTGTCATAAGTTTGATGAAAACATTTGGGATACGTGTGAGATGACGCAATAACTTAATGAGATGACATCACACTAACAATACCTTGTATTTAGATATATAAAAATTTGCGAATTTTGAAAAATTCGTCAATTTAAGTTCATTTTGAGGCAGTTAGAGAAGTCGTCAGTTAGAGTTAGACGTCAGTCGGGTTGGGGCAGCGGTCTCTTGGTGGCTCTGTGTAGTGGCAAGCGTAACTCTGTTCATGGACCCTTACAAGCTCTCTCTCTCTCTCTCTCTTCTGCTTCGATATCAGCATAACAATGAACACTTTCATATTTGGATAAATGATCTTCTATAAAAAAATATTTGATATATTATTGCTACACCAATACGTTCAAATAATAATGGTTAATTGATAACGGAGGGTTCTTGTTGTCTTTGAGTTGCCAACATTCAGGTAACTTGTTCCAACGAACCAGTCCGACCGTCAGAAGATGTTCTTGATAGATTGTGTCATTCACTATCCGTAGATCTTTCAAACACAGCGTGGGCACCGTGGGAATTGATAAACAGACTACCTGGAAATGCATGTGGTGGTTACGAGACGATGGCCACAATAAAGAACCGTTACTGGTATAATATTACATTTCGTACCGTGACAAACATAGTATCACATTCGGCGCTGGTATCAGTAGCCGTGCTAACGATATTGTTACAATTGGTATCGGCGACGGCCATATTGTTACACACCACTCAGAGCCACAGTGGACCTGAGAGTGATGGTAATGAAGGAGTACTCTGCATTCCCCAAAGTTCCAGGATTACTGCAACCTTACCATCACATTGTTTTATATCATATCTAGGACACTCGTTGGGGGAGTCTTACTCCTCTGCAGAGATGGAGTTGGTGTATTCTGTAGCCTGAGCAGAATGGGTTTGAAGAAGGAAGAGGACTCACCAAAATTGAAGATTGTGTACATGGTACAATTCAGGGACGGGAAGAATATACAAAAAAGAAGGACAGAATGATAACATCAGCTAGTTACGGCAACATCAACAGAAATAATTTTAGTACAAAGAGAAAAGCAATGATAAAAACTTTGCTATGGGCAAATAGTAGGGCAGACTAGGTTCTTCAGCCTTGGTGAGGCAACTAGTCTAGGAGAAGGAAAACTCTGAATTCAAACCTGTTAAACTCCGCTTAAAAATTGACCTTGTGTCATATCCTGCCCGAGCGGAGGGGTTGGTAAATACGGATAAAAAATCTAGGCAACAAAAATGGGAAGAATATGGACCTATATAAAATACAATAAAAAATGCACTTTGCTGAACTGCTTATCTCCTATCAATATGAATGAAAATATCACTCAAAAGAGGCAGCAAAAAACAAATAAACGGAGTACATATAATCACTACCTTCCCTCACGCAAGGTCTTGGATAAAGACCCAATGATGGATGGTAAGGAGCCGAAAATAAAGCTGTGAATTAAATAAATTAAATGAATACAACAAAAAAAGATAACAATAATAATAATGAAAAGAAGGATAAGTACCTGGACCTTGCTGGGGAATTGAAAAAAACTGTGTGACATGAAAGTGACCATTATACCAATTGTAACTTTTGTTCTTGGTATAGTCATAAAAGGATTATTAAAGGGACTGGAGGACTCAGAAATAAAGGGACGAGTGGAGACCATCCAAACTACTACATTATTGAGATCGGCCAGAATACTGAGAAGAGTCCTGGAGACTTGAGGAGACTTGCTGTCATTCAAAATTCAGTGAAAGACCATCAGCTAACGCTGATGTGAAAACTCTAATAATGATAATAATCTGTGAAATATGACGGACTAAAATAATAAGAGACTGGGGAAACTGGAGATCAGAGGTAGAATCGAGACCATCCAGACCCGAGGAGTGTTAAAATCAAGTAAGAATACGTAGAAGTGTCCTCACGGGTCCGGAAAAGAGTTTGAAGAAACTGGTGATCAGAAGAAAAATCGAGACCATCTTGACCACAGCAGTGTTTAAATCAGCAGAAATTTGAGAACACTTCTTGTGATCTGTTCATTGGCGACAACAAAGTATTAAGAGGTCATGAAGTAGCAAGTTCAATCCTCATTGAGTGACTCGTAAAAGGGGGATGCGGCTTATGTGAAGAGATTTGACCCAACAAGAATATAAAATGTCACCATGTCGAGGTAAGTGCGCAGATATACCAGAAAAATAAAAAAAAGTAAAATAATCAGGGGTTTAAGACTGACTGATTGATTTTAACGGTATGTCAAATCGTCCAGGGTTTTTTATGCGTAAGGGTTAGAGAATCACGTTCATTTTACGTTCATATAAGCATTTTTTGTGTTGTTGTTTCTGAAGACTTTTTTTGTTTTTATATTTTGTTTTGGTCTTTTGATGGTTTTTTTGGCACCTGGTTATGGTATATCAAGTATTCCTATCAAATACAAATAATTTGCATACAGTTGAATAGTTTCAAGTAATTAATAATAATCCTTAGTAAATGAGTGATAAGATTTATTTGACCCATCGATTGAACAACCAATTCAGGTTAGAGTGGACCTGGGAGTAATGGTAATGAAGAGTATTTCACAAAACTCTAGTACAGAAGGTTCACCATTGGATGCAGATAAGCGTTTTACTTAGGACACATCTATTTTAAGGGGGTCTTACAGCTTTGCAGGAAGTAGAAACGATGTGTTCTAAACCCAGCCAACATTACACTAAAGGGTTTTTCCGACTAAAAATTCATAAGTGGATTTTTTTTTTAAATCCACTTTAATAAATAACATTGCTTTAAATTAGAGAAATCCATCCCTGAAAGAATTAACGTTATCATAAAAACTCAAAGACATGGGTCATCTGAAAAAAATGGAAAGAAGATCTATTAACTGACATTTGGAAAAGTTGGAACCATTTTAATTAAGCATATTGCTTGAAATTAATGAAATCCATGGCGAAAAGAATTAAGGCTATTAAAAACACAAATATGAAGGTCAATTATGGTTTTAAAAGAACCGAAAAAGGCAGATCAGTTAAAACAACGGAAAGATCTATTAATTGGTATTTAGGAAAGTTGGAAGAACTTTGATAAAGAATTGCTTTGAATTAGTGTAATCAATAATCCATATAATCCGTGTAATCTATGTCATAAAAACTCGAAAAAGTGCAACGAGGTATTCATTCTAATTTTTTTGTCAATGAATTACATAAATTTTTCCTAAATATTAAGATGTACTATGATATTTTCCTCTGCGTAGTTTGGAAAGAATTATACCATTTGAAGTAATTTCAACTGGTTTATTTAAGAAATACTTCATGAAGCCATTAAAGAAAAAAAAACTTAGTTAACATACTCCCAGTGTGATAATTCTGTAACCTAGCCATATACGGATATGGGAAACGTACATAGAATGTTCATAACATGTATACATAGAACATAGGAATCCCAAAACACGTAACGACTTCTTAGTTCAGGTACGAAACCTTTTATTACCTTTGAGTTAAAGCTTTCGACATAAGGAAGAGAGATGCACAATCTTTCTATAATGGCTTTTCCATCTGCCCCCTCCATCACGTGCGCACCCGACACAAGGCCTCGGCGAGCAAGCGAAAGTCAACCGTCTTCTCCCGAGGCAGAACTCATCCAACTGACTTTTTCAAAATCCCCGAAATCCTCCGCTCGCGCTTCCGGTGCATGACGTCATTCACATCCACTGGTCAACCTTTCTATCTGAGATTTTTATTTTGATATCTGTGAACGACACATCTTCCCTGCGCGCGCGTCAACACTTGTGCTCAAGTTTGCACCTAAACAACCTATGTGCTGAGCCGAAAGGTTCTCAGCCTAACTAAACCCAAAGGCAAGACATATAAAACGAAATCCCTCGGCCATTATATTACAATTCCAGTATATATGTAGAGTACAAATGTTAATGAATGAAAAGACAATATTAACAATAGTGCTACAAAAAAAATAAAGAAATTTCTTTCTTTCTTGGGAGCTGAAATGTAGAAGTATATACAGCGATTCGTGTATCAAGTCACTACCGTAAAGGCCAGTTCTGGCAGCAGCGTGGATAGATTTTTATCCAACTTGAAATTGTAATATGACACCGTCGTTTGAAGTTAATACGTATCACCCCGGGCTGGTGTGAGTAACTGATCTGTGGTGTCTGGAAAATTGTGTGTTTTTATAGCATCAAGGTGGATCCCGTGCGCATGCGTTGACTTTCGAAAATTCTTTGAGGGCGTATTTTAGAGACCTCTTATTGGACTTAAAAACCATTTTCAGTTGTTTATTTTTTAAACATCTACGTGGACGTTAGTTGGAGATCTTTGCGCCAACTTTGATCCGTTTTTTCCAGAAAATGCTTTTGACAAGGAAATTGCATCATTTCCTATATATATATATATATATATATAAGAGATTTATGGTTCTTTATGGTCACTTGGTGACTTTATGGTCACTTGGTGACTTAATGAAGAACCAAAAGTATCGTCCCACCTCTTTCTACCAATAGACAGCGGAAATATGTGTAAATATGTAGGTCAGTTTTTTTTTTGTTTTGTGTGCTTTAATCAGAAAGGTGACATCTCCACACTAGACGGAACCTCTTTGAAAATGGTCTACAAATTCACCTACCTCGGAAGCAGCGTCTCATCAACCGAAAAAGACATCGACACACGGCTAACGAAGGCATGGACAGCTATCGAGAGGCTTTCCATCATATGGAAATCAAATCTGACCGATAAAATGAAACGCAGTTTCTTCCAGGCTGCGGTCGTCTCGATACTGCTATATGGATGCACTACTTGGACGCTGACTAAACGGTTGGAAAAGAAGCTAGACAGCAATTATACAAGAATGTTAAGAGCAATATTGAACAAGTCCTGGCAGCAACACCCCACAAGGCACCAACTATACGGTCACCTACCACCTATCACGAAAACTATCCAAGCTAGACGAGCCAGACATGCCGGACACTGCTGGAGAAGCAAGGACGAGCTCGTAAGTGATGTACTCCTGTGGACCCCCGCATATGGCCATTCAAAAGCAGGACGACCTGCTCGAACATACTAGCTATGTGATGATACGGAATGTAACCCTGAAGACCTGTCAGAAGCGATAAATGATTGGGAGACGTGGAGAGAGAGACATGATGATGATGATGATGTAGGCCAGTATATACGCAAACATACATATGTACGCGTGAGAAACAGCACATACAAAAACATACTAACATTCAATAACACACCAACTTCGGCACACATACACACAAGTAACCCCCACTTTTCGAACAAAAAATGAACCATATTAATCTTTTTTTTTTAATATTCACTCTGTCCGACGATTGCTGAAGGCATGAAACCCAGGGTCACAGACAGTACCATGTAATATATATATATATATATATATATATACTTTCTTTAAAGAAAAAACCAAAGACCGGTTATTTTAGGATTATAAATTTATTTCCATCCTGTTTTGCGTTTCCGATGGAAATAAATTTATAATCCTAAAATAAGCGGTCTTTGGTTTTTTTCTTTAAAGGAAGTATTGCTCTGTGATATTAATTACATTGAGCTCTCTACCAGGAAAATTTAAATGTTCAGCTCTTGAATGATTTTCTTGTCCTGAAGGAATTACTTCCAACTCTGGTTTAACTGGACCAAATAATACCTATATATATATTTAGGAGGTGCTCGTGGTGTAGTCGTTATCGTCGTAGGAAATGGACACGGCGACACGAGTTCAAATCCTATACGAGACTGATTGCATTTCACATAGCACTAATACCCTTGGGAAAGGTATGAATCCAATTATTCTCCCTCCAGCTATGGGTAAATAGTAGGACAGACTGGGTTCTTCAGCTCTGGTGAGGCAACTAGTCTAGGAGAAGGAAAACTCTGAATTCAAACCTGTTAAACTCCGCTTAAAAATTGACCTTGTGTCATATCCTGCCCGAGCGGAGGGGTTGGTAAATAGTATATATATATGTGTGTGTGTGTGTGTGTGTGTGTGTGTAGGAGGGTAGCCGTGACCCAGAAAAACGGCTCGATATAGGGAGATGTTTGTTAGAGCAATACACTTAAAATACTCTAAGAAAATAAAGCAAATTCCAGTCCAATTTGCAATTGAATTATTGATTTTGTGATGCGCTACATTTGCGCCGAACGCAATGTTATTAAAAATCATTTATATTCCTTAGATAACGTAGATAATATTGAAATGTTGATCAGAATTATTCAATTCCTTCCTAAATAGATGCATCATTATCATCATGGACAGCTGTTGCCTATAAAATGCTAATTAGAATCCTTCAATCTTTTCTAAATAGAAGCGTCAATATCATCATGGACAGCTATTAACTATGAAATGCGAATTAGAATCTTTCACTCCTTCTTAAATAGAAGCAAATACACCTGACCAAGCCGAAACACTTCTGCATAGTTTGGAACGAGCAGCAGCAAGCATAGGCCTCTATGTTAATGCACACAAAACGGAATATATGTGCTATAACCAAACGGGGGACATCTCCACTCTAGAAGGAACCCCACTTAAACTAGTAGACAAATTCACGTACCTAGGAAGCAGCGTCGAATCAACCGAAAAGGACATCGAAACGAGGTTAACGAAAGCATGGACAGCTATCAATAGGCTATCGATTATATGGAAATCAGACCTAACCGATAAAATGAAACGCAGTTTCTTCCAGGCAGCGGTCACATCGATACTGCTATATGGATGCACTACATGGACGCTAACAAAACGGCTGGAGAAGAAACTAGACGGCAATTACACAAGAATGCTGCGTGCAATCCTGAACAAGTCCTGGCAGCAACACCCCACAAGACACCAACTGTACGGCCACCTGCCCCCTATCACGAAAACTATTCAAGTTAGACGAACCAGACATGCAGGACACTGCTGGAGAAGCAGAGATGAACTCATAAGAGATGTACTCTTATGGATCCCCACACATGGCCTCGCAAAAGTAGGACGACCAGCTCGAACGTACATTCAGCAGCTATGTGAGGATACAGGATGTTGTCCTGAAGACCTACCTAGGGCGATGAACGATAGGGAGGAGTGGCGAGAGAGGGTCAGGGATATCCGTGCTGCCAGCACGATATGATGATGATGATATATATATATATATATATATATTAACACCTTATAATTCCTGAGCTGACGTGGTTCTCTTGGGCACCCCTGGTGGTGTAACGGTTAGCAAGCTAGACTAGTGAACCTACACGAGTGAGTTCGAGTCTCATTGGGCGCTCCATTCATTCGGCCTTGTGCCACATCGTAGCCAAGAGCTTTGTAAATTACCTGACGTGGTTTGCTTGTTGGTTGAGTCGTATGATACTAAGTCTAACGTAAAGTTGGGCGGGTTTCGATCCAAGCTTGAAGGATCCTATGTATCTAGCCACACTGAAGAGTTGTGATACAACGAAACAGTCTGTCTGTGGATGACAATATACATATATATATATATATATATATATATATATATATATATTGAGAGAAAGAGGAATAGATAAAGAAACAAATAAAGAACGCTTATTTTGAAAAGTAATTTGGAAGTTTGTTTTTTTTTAAATGACGTGATATTTCATAAATAATGATAAAATCTTCTAACAGTCAATAAATTATTTGAATCAATTTTTTGGTAATTATTTATTAAATGATGAAAATAAACTGATCTTTCAATCCAAACTGATGTAATTAGCCTGTAAATGGTTGAATAAAACACCGATCTAGAAAATTATATTTTTATTTTTTTTAATTCTGTGAAAAACTTGTTGAAAAACAAAAGTTACAAAGTTTTTCTTTAGGAAAAGATATTAGTCAGAGCAAAATATTTCAAAGAGGGAAAGTGAAAACTCATGCATAAAATATAGTAGTTTTGTTAGCTTAAGCCTAAGTGGACATATTTTGTATGTGTGAAATATTTGTGCATTAGTGTGTCATTATTTAGTGGGAAAATACATTTATGCATTAGCATGTATAGGACTGCAACTAAAATTATTTCATCGGTAAGCAAAGGCTGTAATAGCAGTACAATTTCCATACTAAAAAAAGGTTTAATTTTAGTACAAAACATCGACACGCGACTAACGAAAGCATGGACAGCTATCGATAAGCTATCGATCATATGGAAATCAGACCAGACCGATGAAATGAAACGCAGTTTCTTCCAGGCAGCGGTCGTATCGATACTGCTGTATGGATGCACTACTTGGACGCTAACTAAACGGCTGGAGAAAAAGCTTGACGGTAATTACACAAGAATGTTGCGAGCAATATTGAACAAGTCTTGGCAGCAACACCCTACAAGGCACCAACTATACGGCCACCTGCCTTCCATCACGAAAACTATCCAAGCTAGACGAACCAGACATGCAGCACACTGCTGGAGAAGCAGGGACGAGCTCATAAGTGATGTACTCCTATGGACCCCCACATATGGCCGAGCAAAAACAGGACGACCAGCTTGAACATACATACATACAGCAGCTATGTGCGGATACAGGATGTAGCCCTGAAGACGTGCCGGAGGCGATGAACTATAGGGAGAAGTGGCGAGAGAGGGTCAGGGATATCCGTGCTAGCGGCACGACATAATGATGAACTAGTTAACCATTACACCACCCGAGGTGCCCCTAGTAATTTACCAAGCTTTTTGCATAGATGTGGTACAAGGCCGTATGAATGGGGCACCCAATGAGATCCAAACTCACTCGTGAAGGTTTGCTAGTCTAGCTTGTTAACTATTACACCACCAGAGCCACCCTTAGTAATTTACACAGCTTTTCGTTTAGATGTGACACAAAGCCGTGTGAATGGGGCACCCAATGAGACTCGAACCCACTCGCGAAGGTTTACTAGTCTAGCTTGCTAACCATTACACCACTCGATCTCCCTTTAGTAATTCACAAAGCTTTTTGCTTAGAAGTGGCACAAGGCCATATGAATAGGGCACCCAATGAGACTCCGACTCACTCGTGAAGGTTTGCAAGCAGAATTTGCTAACCATTACACCAACTGAGGCGCACTTTGTAATTTACTAAACATTTTGCTTGAATGTGGCACACGGCCGTATGAATTGGGCACAAATTGATACTCGAACTCACGCATGATGGCTTGTTATTACACACCTCGAAGCAACTCTTACCTAAGAGTTTTAGCGCTATATGAAATCCAAACAGCTTTGTTCAGGATTTGAACTCAGTTCGCCATGTAACATTCTTACAACGATGTTCCACCATGAGCGGTTTCAATCCATCAACCACTATAATAAAAGTGACAGTATTGATAATCGTCGTCTCTTGTATTTTCATCGTGGAACAATGACATATCGTATTTCCCAAAGACTTCACTTTCCTTTCTTATTGAATTTACAGCAGTTTTTGGGGTTTTTTACCGAATGTTTTTGGTTCCTACCAAATGTTGGCCACATCCGGTAGATAGTGTCATATCATTTTATCGTGGAAAGAGATTATTGCAAATTGAATTTTGTGTATCAGAGGTATCTGATTTTCAAAGAGGAATGTCTGCTTACAAGTTCTTAGTGTTCATTACTGTTAGTATAAATTCACTGAGTCTACCTAAAAGGCAGGGGTGGGGCGTCAATGTAGCGTAGTGGTTTACGTTCTGAACTGTGACATCGTAGTTCCGAGTTCGAACTCCAGTGACTCTATTACGATCACTTTTGGACTAATACCCTTGGGAAAAGGTATTAATCCCCTTATCCCTCCAGCTATATATTAAACAGTATCACTGCTATTCTTCAACAAATATGGGTTTGTCATTAAATAACCCAACGAGGTTAATATGCCATTAAACAAAGAAACCAAACCAAACCTTAAAACGCGGTATGATAGTATTTATCTGATATCCTACCAAGGCAGAAAGCGGCACAAGGCCATTTTATTATGGAGAGCCACGCACAAATCAAGACGGCTGGTATGGAAAATGCTTGGCTCCGTTGACATTCTTCTTTGGGGGTGCCGAAAAAACACGGTATGACACAAGGGAAATAGATAATACGTTAAACTTAAAGATGGTCTAAATTTTGTACGGAGGGATTTTATTGGGTGAATATAGGAAATACGAAAAAGTGAAAAGGAAAGACAGACAAGTCGTGAAAGAAAGAAAGAAAGAAAGAAAGAAAAGGTGAATATTGGAAATATGAGAGTGAAAAGGAAAGACAGCCAAGTTGTTAAAGAAAGAAAGAAAAGAAGAAAGCGTCCCCAAGTCACCAAGAACAATGGTTAGCATTTGTATAACCGTGATATACTGACAAAGAATAAACGGAAGAAAAAAAGATAATTGGTTTTTACGGCATGTCAACCTGTCTCGGTTTATTGTATGCTTTGAGGTTAGGGAATCGTGCTCATATTTTCGGGGGGGGGTGTTTTTTTTTTTTTTTTTTTTGTTTTTTTGAGTAGTTGTTTCTTAGAAATAAGTTTTGGACTCGGTCTTATCGAATACAAATAATTTTCAACATATACGAGGACCATTGAATAAGTTTCAGAACTTTTTTTCGTATGGGCACTTTTATTGATAGTACACACATGAAACTCTAGTCCCTTTCCAAGTAATCTATTCCGGCTGCAATGCACTTGTACCGTTCCAACAACTTCTGGAAGGCTCCATGGAAGTCCTCTTGTGTGAGCGTGTCAATGACCTTCGTCACAGCTTCTTTCATCTACTCAATTGTCTCATAACGACAGCCTCTGAGCTTAGGGAATAGCCAAAAGTCACAGTGAGAGCAAGGTCTGGACTATAGGGAGGGTAAAGAACTGTCTTGATGCCCATCTTGGTCAAATAGTCTGTGACAAGGATGGAGTTGTGGACTGGTGCATTGTCCTGGTGGAAATGCCACTAACCCAATTTGAAGAGTGCTGGCCTCTTCCGACAGAATCTCTTCCTGAACTCCCTTAAAACCTCAACATAGTAACCCTAACCCTAACCCTTTGGTCAATCAACTATAGTGTTCTGACTTCCTTACTCCTCCCACACTTCTCATCATCCCTCACAGACTTCCTGCCTTCCTTGAATCTCTTATACCACTCAAAAACTGGTGTTCGATTCATGCAAGATGGTCGAAAAGCAGTCTGAAGCATTCCATACGTTTCCATACGGCATTTTTTCCAAGTTTAAAACAGAATTTTATTGCATATCGTTCTTCTAAAGTGTCCTCACGTCCAGATTGCATTTTTGAAATTCACCAGCTGTGACAATCAGGATTTAGTAGGGTGTATTCCAATTGCTGCTGTAGCTGTTAATTTGAAGCTGAAATCATGAAAATTGGTCAGTCATCTCATAAGATGTATAGCAATAACATACTGAATTTTGAAAAGTCTACGACAATTCTAAATGCCTGCACAAAAAAATGGTTTGGTTTCTTTGTTTAATGGCATATCAACCTTTGTAGGTTATTTAATGCCAAAGCCATTCTTCTAGAAGAACAGTAGTGGTACTATTTAACCCATAGCTGGGAGGATAAGGGGGTTCATACCTTTCCCAAGGGTATTTGCCCGAAAGTGAACGTAATAGCGAGACTGGAGTACGAACTCGCTTTCTACGATTCCGTAGTCCATCGCTTTAACCATTACACCACGAGGACACCCCCTTGCACAAAAAAAAAAAAAAAAAAAAAGTCTGGAAACTTATTGAATGCACTGCGTATATTAGAGTTTATTGCCATAGTCAGGAATCCACTGAATTTCCCTAAATTGTTGTATGGTTCAACTGAAAGAGATAAAACGTTTAACTTGATTAAAAAATATTTTTTTTAATTTTGCGCGGAATATTTTTTGCTGAGAAAACAATGCGTACCTTATTTCTTAGAAATACGCGCAATTAGATCAGATAGATCTGTTTTTGTGAGAATGTTTAAAATGATTTTGAACAACATTAATGGATTGACTTTTAAACATTTCTTGCGACATCAAGTCAAGGTTATGTTAAATTCATGCTCCCTCGTCCGACTGCTTCTTACTACAAAGCTGTTTATCACCCAGCTCCTCACTTTTGCGGTCAAGTCGGCTAGGGCTGTAGAATACGCCGACTTTATCTCTCCAGAGGGGCAAGACTCCCACCAACGGGTGTTCTGGATATGACACTAACCCATCTGATGGTGAATCTCGAGCTCTGGGAAATGTAGAATACTCTTTTCTTGGCATTACTCGCAGGTCCACTCTGACCCGGAGTAGTAGTAAGTGATAGGATCCCATCCTATCATGTTGATTTGAATAATTAGCGTTTGATAGCAATACTTGAAACCATTTAACTGTGTGTAAACAAATAAGTAATGTTGAATAGAATAATCCGTGTTAAATAGCAATACTTGTAACCACTTCACTGTGTGCAAACAAATAAGTAATGTTGAATAGAATAATCCGTGTTAAATAGCAATACTTGTAACCACTTCACTGTGTGCAAACAAATAAGTAATGTTGAATAGAATAATCCGTGTTAAATAGCAATACTTGTAACCACTTCACTGTGTGTAAACAAATAATTAATGTTGAATAAAATTATTAGTGTTGAATAGTAGTTCTTGAAGTCGTTAAACTGCGAGCAAAAATTGAATGATTTGTTTCCCATAGGAATAGGCTGTAGAATAGACCGACTGCTTCTCCGTAGAGGGGTAAGATCCCCACATCAAAAAGCGTCCTGGATATGACACTAAACAATCTGACGGTGAGGTTCCAGTAATGCTGGAGCTATGGGGAATGTGAAATACCCCTTCATTGCAATCACTCTCAGGTCCACTCTTGCCCCTGGTGGTAGCACCTGGTAGGGTCCTAGTAATGGGTCAAATAGAATAGAACTGTATACTTGTGCTAAACTGAATTGCTTGAAATAGAACGGTTTTGACATTTGAACGGCGTACTTCGTTTAAACTGTGTACTTATGCTAAACTGAATTGTTCGAAATAGAACTGTTTTGACATTTGAAAAGCGTTCTTTTACTAAACTGAATTGTTTGAAATAAACCTGTTTTGACTTTGAAACTGTACTTACGCTAAACTTAATTGTTTGAAATAGAACAGTTTTGACATTGAACTGTGTGTAAGCAAAAAACTATACTTATACAAAACTGAATTCGTTGAAAAAAAAATGATTGGCTGAATTAATAGCTAGAAATCATATTTACCCAACCCCTCCGCTCGGGCAGGATATGACACAAGGTCAATTTTTAAGCGGAGTTTAACAGGTTTGAATTCAGAGTTTTCCTTCTCCTAGACTAGTTGCCTCACCAAGGCTGAAGAACCTAGTCTACCCTACTATTTACCCATAGCTGGAGGGAGAATATTTGGATTCATACCTTTCCCAATGGTATTAGTGTTATGTGAAATGCAATCAGTCTCGTCCAGGATTTGAACTCGTGTCGCCGTGTCCATACCCTGTGACGATAACCATTACACCATGGGCACTTAATAGCTAGAAATAGAACTGTTTTTGACTATTAAAACGTACTTTTGTTAAACTGAATTGTTTGAAATCGAACTGTTTCTTTGTATAAAAATGGATTTGGCATTAAATAACCTGCAAAGGTTGATAAGCCATAAAATCCAAACAAACAAATAATATTCGCTAACTAATCATGTATGTGTGACCATTGTTGGGTATCGCCTACATTTTCAGCATAATGAGCTGTTCCATCAGCCATATATGGCAGTAGCGGAGACCAGTCCGACAGTACCAATCCAGATCAGTCTACGAGTCAGACTAGAAGAGACGTTCCTATTGTTGAAGTATATCCTTACTCTATCACTAATCCTATGTTCTTATTACTAACAGTCTCTCTCTTGTAAATACTCTTTCCTGTAGATATAACTATTTTCCTCACATATCGTGGTTTGTCTTATTATTACTATTACTTGTGTTCACTAACCAGAACACAACAACCATTAAACTTTAAAAAGAAAAATGCTCTGACTCGTTTAAAAATGTTACCTACCAGCTTTTTTTACAATTCATATGTATCTAATATATCTATGAACAGGGTTTAGCTTTAAATAACCCATAAATGGTTGATATGCCGTAAAACCTAACCCAACCGTCCTTACTTTTGGGCTTCTACAGCTTCTCGTCCGCTATTTTGTTGCCGCTGTTGTATACCGTGATGAAAGAATGTTGTATATTGACCTCCGACCCGGCCAAACATGCCATTCTAAAGACGGCAGAAGTTGCATATTCCGTTGGCCAGTGATGGGAAGAGATTGCGTAGGCGGGCTTGGCTGACAATATGGGACAGGGTTAAAATCTCACGGTAAAGTCACAAACTGATGCAACGGAAGAGGGTAACCGGTGAACTGCACGACAGTTATTTCCGCTCGATGACGATCAAACATGCCATTCCAAGGACGGCGGAAGTTGCATATTCCGTTGCCCAGTTATGGGAAGAGATTGAGTGGACGTAAAACAATTATATAACCCAGGTGAAGACAACTGCTTAACAAAACTGAATAGCTCGAAAGAGAAATGTTTTTCACAATTAAACTGTACTTTCATTTAAACTGCGTGTTTACGCTAAACTGAATTATTTGAAATTGAACTGTTTTTGACATTGAAACTGTACTTACACTAAACTGAATTATTATATATAACTGCTTGAATAGTTTGAAATAGAAATGTTTTTGACAATTAAACTGTGTACTCATGCTAAACTGAATTGTTTTAAATAGAACTGATTATTTACATAAAAATGGATTTGGCATTAAATAACCTACAAAGGTTAATATGCCATAAAACCCAACAAACCAAACCAAATCAAACCAATACTAAATATTCAATTTAAAAGTCATTTGTTTGTACATAGTTAAATGGTTTCAAGTTTGGTATAGGATTGAACAGTTCTGACCCATAAATAGGATCTTAACATGTACTACCAATCTAAGTCAGAGTGGTCCTGTGAGTAATGGCAATGAAGGAGTACGACACATTCCCCTACACTCCAGTATTGGAACCTGAGCATGAGATGGTTTAGTGTCATATCCAGAACACTCGTTGGGTGGAGAGGGGGTCTTAGTCCTAGACAGTGATGCAGTCAGTATATTCCACAGTCCTAGCCAACAGATCGGTATACTTGATCATAAAAATGAATTTGGTCTAATGTGATCAAAAAATGGGAGATCAGTTTACAACTTGGTTTTAATGCCAAAATGATCCCTCAATTCTAACCGTCAGAACTATTAACATTACGATATACTAAGCAAAGCTTAGAAATGACTTCAGAAATGATTGTTCAGTCACCCCTTTAAGGGAAGCGATACTAGCAATGATCTTCTTGTTATCTGATAAAAATATTAATTTTAAATTAGTTATTTTTCACGTCTACTTACTAGTGCCGTAGGTGACGGTCATATGGTATCGGCCGGAGGTAACAAAAGATTTTAAGACTAAATAGAATTGCTTCTCTCTTTAGAATGAACAGACTCTTACTTTCTTCAATAAAATCGAAACGATTATAAAAATAATCATTTATTTCCAACAGAGGGTTTCATACTTTGTTTATTAATGTTACAAAAGATCTTCCGGCGACAGAAAAAGAAAGAAAGAAATGGCAAAAGAAAGAAAGAAAGAAAGAAAGAAAGAAATGGCAAAAGAAAGAAAGAAAGAAAGAAAGAAAAGGAAGCGAGGGAGAAGGAAAGATAATGAAAAACAGCCTAAAACAAAGTATTAAAGGGAACATAAAAGAAAGAAAGAAAGAAAGAAAGAAAGAAAGAAGGTGAGGAGAAAGGAAACTTCAAGCACTAAAAGAAAGACAAAAAGAAAAGAAGAAACAAATGAGCAAAGAAAGAAAGAAAGAAAGAAAGAAAGAAAGAAAGAAAGATAATGAAAAACAGCCTAAAACAAAGTATTATGGGAACGTAAAAGAAAGAAAGAAAGAAAGAAAGAAAGAAAGAAAGAAGATGAGGAGAAAAAAAAATTCAAGCACTAAAAGAAAGATAAAAAGAAAAAAAGAAAAAATGACGAAAGAAAGAAAGAATGAAAGAAAGAAAGAGGAAATCACGTCATGAAAGAACAAAAGAAAAAAAAGATAAAGAAAAACAAATAGAAGAAAAAATGGCTCATAAAAAGGCGGTAAAAGAAAGAACGAAAAAAAAAAACGAAAAAAAAAAAGAAGCAAGACAGAATGAAAGAGCCAGAGAAGATAATTACTTGAAAAAGAAGGAAGGAAGCAATAAAAGAAGTAAAGAAAAGAAGTAATCTCTCTTTCAAATAAATGAATAAATAAATAAGAATTAAAAAAAGATGTCTATAATGAAGTTTTCACGGCTTCCAAAATGTTGGACGTATTTTAAGAATACATCCAACATCTGTTTAAAGGTATTGAGCGGACGCCGTTGTCGTCTGAATACAAAATCATACAACAGGATCTCATTTATTTCAACACTGTACGAACATCTTTCGACCCTCCCAATCCCAAAGTCACCCACCCAGATATTTCTGCCTGGTTGCTCTTAAAAGTAGGCGCACACACACAGTAATCCCTAACAGAAAAATGGCGTTTTATTCATTCATTTCAATTTTGTCTTTTTATTTTTATTTTCTGAGTGCGTTAATTTTTTTTTTTTTTTTTTACCCCACAGGCAAATACTTCAGGACGACATCTGGCTATCGTTTAGTAAGTCAGTCCAACATAATATAACGACTTGCTAAATCCTTTTTTTTTTTTTTTTTTTGCTTCCTCCACGACGAACTTATGCTCGGCGCCATTTTCTCGTTACAAGCCGATTTAAGGTCACTATTAACAACGGCCAGCCATTGTGATCGACACCGTGTTGGCCGCGTGTCGGCGTTTGCTCCTTAAAAACTAAAAAAGTTCACTTGTGCATTTCTTGTCTTTAGTGAGGTTTAGACAACCTGCTGGTCGAAATCCGCCCAGTGGCAGACGAAAGTTGCTTAACGAGTCTGAAGTGGACATTATTTACGGAGACTTCCAATTGGCTTTGATTCGTTAAACAGTAAATGTGTGGTAATCTGGTTAAATTAGTGGTTTAAAAATAATAATAGTCACTATAACATGAAATAAAGACGCACAGCGATTGCATTTTGTTTAAATTTGTGGCCTATCTACACTTCTGCTCGAAGTTTAGCTACGTATGATTATAATATTACTCTGTGCAGGTTTTTCACGACAGCTCTAAATTGTGGTCTTTCACTGGATACTAAGTGACAGCAAGTATCCTCAGATCTCCACGACTGATTGGTTTGGTTTGGTTTCTTTATTTAATGGCATATCAACCTTTGTAGGTTATTTAATACCAAACCCATTCTCCGAGAAGAACAGTAGCGGTACTATTTAACCCATAGCTGGGAGGATAAGGGGCTTCATACCTTTCCCATGGGTATTTGGCCGAAAGGGAATGAAATAGCGCGACTGGAATACGAACTCGCTTACTACTGTACAGCAGTCCATCGCTTTAACCATTACGCCACGAGGACCCCACCCCGCCGACTCTTCTGAGTATTCTGCTTGTTCTCAACTGTGGTCTGGATAATTTCGATTCCTCCTCTAGTTTCCAATTCTTCCGGTCTTTTTTCCAAGACTTTGGGAACTGTTCCGAGTGTACTTACTACTACTGGAATCACTACTATTGGAATCTCACCTTCTGCAGAGCCAATTTTATTTATTGATCCTTTATTTTTACTCTGCTTGAACAGCAAAATCGACAAGATGACATGTTCTTTTTTTTCTTTCTTGTTAATTAACATTAGGTCTGGTCTTATGGTCAAAAATTGGTGATTAGTTTGTACAGGGAGTGTCCTCGTGGTGTAATGGTTAAAGCGATGGACTGCAAAATCGTAGTAAGCGAGTTCGTACTCCAGTCGCGCTATTTCGTTCACTTCCGGGCAAATACCCTTGGGAAAGGTATGAACCCCCTTATCCTCCCAGCTATGGGTTAAATAGTACCAGTATTGTTCTTCTAGGAGAATGGCTTTGGCATTAAATAACCTACAAAGGCTGATATGCCACTAAACAAAGAAACCAAACCAAACCAATCCGTTTGTACCTCAAAATCCCAAATTTTATGCATCTCATTCTCCAGGGCGGATTCTGGGTTGTGCTTATGCCATTATTTTTCGTTAGTTGGAGGCCTTTCATTGGAGTTTGAGACAGCAAGTGTCTTCAAATCTCCAGGACTCTCCTCAATATTCTAGCCGATCGAAATGCTGTCGTCTTGGTGGTCTCTAGTCCTCTTATTTCCAAGTTTACCAGTCCCTTTACCAATTCTTTGGGGATAGTTCCAAGTGCACCAATTACAATTGGTATCATCGTCACCTTCATGTCTCATAATCTTTTTTAGTTTTCTAGCTAGGTCTAGAGATTTATCTCTTTTTTCGTTTTCTTTTAATTTTACTCAGGGTCAGCCGGGACGACAAAATCCACTATTCGGCAGGT
Organism: Sepioteuthis lessoniana; assembly: GCA_963585895.1. Classification (NCBI taxonomy): domain Eukaryota; kingdom Metazoa; phylum Mollusca; class Cephalopoda; order Myopsida; family Loliginidae; genus Sepioteuthis; species Sepioteuthis lessoniana. Next base: position 38,202,258 of record OY757944.1, on the reverse strand, counting down.
TCTCTTTTTTTTCTTTTTTTTTTTTTTTTTTCTGTTGACTATCACTAGGTCTGGTCGTCTGGCCGAGATTTGGTGATCCGTTTGTATCTAAAAATCTCAGTGAAGTTTGTGCGTCTCATTCTTCAGGACGAATTCCAGGATGTGCATATACTATTTGTTCGTATGGTCAAATTTAAACTCCTTTCACAGTTCCCAGTGGATCACCTTTCTCACTCAGTCGAGTCTTATTTTCTACTGTCTTTGCACTAATTTATTGCATTCGCTTATTATGTGATTGATTGTTTCGTCTCTATTACCACTTGCTATTTTGTTGTGTCTAGTCTATTCTAACTTTGACATAATTGGTCCTTATGGCATTGTTTTGTGCTGCTATCAGAAGAGATTCAGTTTCTCTCTAAAGGTTTCCCTTTCTTGGCAATGACAAAGTCTTCTAGTGCGAGATTTCGCTCGTTTGTCGCTTGAAATATCCATACAGTTGTTTTTCTACCCATTTTTGTTTTTAACTACAATTATTATAATTATTATTTTACTCCTGGTGAGTTTTTCACACCAGTTTTGACGGATAGTTTTTCGCCGGACTTTGAGTGATAACAAGTCTCCTCAGGTCTCCAGGACTCTACAAAGTATCCAAGCTGATTTTAGTAGAGTTATGATCAAGATAGTTTCAATACTTCCTCTTATCTCCTGTTCATTCAGTCTCTTTTCCACGTATTTAGGGAATGTTCCAGATGTTCTAAATATAACTGAAATCGCCGTCACCCTCATCTTCCACAGCTTTTTTAGTATTTTTCTATATTTTTTATTTTTTTTTATTTTTATTCTATGATCTGCTTGAATAGCAAAATCTACCAGACGATACGTTCTTTTCTTCTTGTTAATATTATGTCTTCTTGCTAATACTAGGTCTCCTTGTTAATTGATACTAGGTTTTCTTGGATACACTAACTAAACCTTTGCAATGGGGGTAAGACTCCCCAAATAGTGTCCTGGATATGACACTACACATTCTGATGGTGAGGCTCAAGTAATGCTTGAGCTTTGGGGAATGTTGAGTATCCCTTCATGTCCATTACTCCCAGGTCCACTCTGAACCAGATTGGTAGCACCTGATAGGATCCCATCAGTGGGTCAAATAGAACTGTTTGACATTTAAAATGTGTGCAAATAGTGTACCGTAGCCATGATATGGCTATGTGTGAAACGTACATCGAATGTCCAAAAAGATAGAACATAGGATCTCGAAACACGAAAAAACATTTACGACTTCTTTGTTCAGGTTCGAAACTTTTTATTACCTTTGAGTTTAAAGGTTCTTCGACATAAGGAGAGAGATAGACATTCTTTCTATTCTGGCTTTTCCATCTCCCCCCCCCCATCTCATGCGGCACCTGCCCAAGGCCTCCGCGAGAAACCGAAAGTCAACCCTTCTTGTCCGGTGTCTAGTCTCTACTCAACTAACTGCCTTTTTCAAAATCCCGAAATCCTCCGCGCGCTTCTGGTGCATGACATCATTCGCTTGCTTGCCCCGTTTCCCATCTGGGCTATTGTGACATCTCTAAGTGACACGTCCGCTCCGCGTGCGCGCGTGTGAACACCTGTGTTAATGTTGCACCTGAGCAATCCATGCACTGAGCCGAAAGGTTCTCAGCCTAACTAAACCCAAAGGCATAAAACGAAATCTCTAGGCCATTATGTTACAATAGATGACTTATCTTAAATCGAATTGTTATAAATAGAATTATTAGATCATTTAACTGTGCGCAAATAAAACTACTTGTGTGGGATACTTAAAACGATTAAACTGTGTACAATATGATGAACTCAGATTCATTTAAAATGTTATCAATAAAGTGTTTGCAAATCATATATATCTAATATATATGTATAAAGAGGATTTGGCATTAAATAACCTACAATGGTTGATATGCCATAAAAACCCAACCAAACCAAATCATATATATTTAATGTATATTTGTAAAGAGGATTTGGCATTAAATAACCTACAATTGTTGATATGCTATAAAACCCAACCCAACCAAATCATATATATTTAATATATATGTATAAAGAGGATTTGGCATTAAATAACCTTCAATGGTTGATATGCCATAAAACCCAACCAAACCAAATTATATATATTTAATATATATGTGTAAAGAGTATTTGGTGTTAAATAACTCAAAAGGGTTGATATTCCATAAAGTCCAACCATATATATTTAATATATATGTATAAATGTTACGTTTCGCTCTGGCCAAACAAACGACAACACGTAATATATATAACAATATATTTTTATTTTCTCGACAGACGCTTGTGTGAAGTAGGAGCAATCAGGATAAGTATTAGAATCGTTCGTCTATGAGGCCTGGACCCTTCGGTGTAAGTTAGACGATGACCGAGGAAACGCACACGGGGTAACGAGGGGACAAGCTTGCGTGAACAGCGGAATTTTTCACTGCCTTCCATTCAATTTGTCGGCCTTATATTACCATCAAACTCCTACGCGGAGATATGGAAGCGTCTCCACGCCCACACAATCTCTTCACATAACTGGCCAACGGAATATGCAACTTCCGCCGTCTTTGGAATTGCATGTTTGATCATCATCGAGCGGAAATAACTGTCATGCAGTTGACAGGTCACGCTCTTCCGGTGCATCAGTTTGTGACTGCACCGTGGGATTTTAACCTACTCCCATATCGTCAGCCAAGCTGTATTTTACATAAAGAGTATTTGGTATTAAATAACTTAAAAGGGTTGATATGCCATAAAGTCCAACTAACCAACCAACCAACCAACCAACTAACTAACCCTAACTAATCATTCTATTTCAAACAATTCAGTTTAGCATGAATACACAAAAACATTTCTATTTCAAGCTATTCAGTTTAGTCAAACAGTTCTAATTCAACTAATTCAGTTTAGTATAAGTACAGATTTTGTTTACACATAGTTAAATGTCAAAACAGTTCTATATTAAACAATTCAGTTTAGTGTGAGTACAGTTTCAATGTCAAAAACAGTTCCATTTCAAACAATTCCGTTTAGCATAAGCACGCAGTTCAAATATAAGTACAGTTTAATTGTCAAAAATATTTCTATTTCAAGCTATTCAATTTAGTCAAACAGTTCTAATTCAAACAATTCAGTTTAGCATAAGTATGCAGTTTAGTTCTATTTAACCATTAGATAGGGCCCTATTAGGTGCTACCATTCCGGGCCTGAGTGGACCTGGGAGCAATGGCAATGAAGGGGTGCTCCACATCCCCGAAAGCTTCAGCATCACTTGAACCTCACCATCAGATTGTTTAGTGTCATATCCAGGACACTGCGGAGGTGCAGACGGTATATTCTACAGCCCCAGCCAACTGTGCAAACACCATTTAGTTTCATCATGAAAAGTAGATATCTTACAATCATCCATGATACCATTCAATTAAGCTCTCACTCCGGGATAATTAAACAATCAGTAATAATTCTAGGTCTTAACTAAAAAGAATACTCCCCCTATAACCTCTTAAGAGGAACTCTACAGCATCCAAGAAAAATACCCTAACTACTCCCACATCTACAGCATGTTGTATACTGACCTTCGACCCGGTCAAATATGCCATTCCAAAGTGTTGCACCGGAAAGAAGTGACACATTCCGATGGCAGTTATGAGAAGAAATCGCGTAGGCAGGCTTGGCTGAAAAAATGGGACAAGGTAAAATCCACTCATAGACTGATGCACCGGAAGAGAGTGACCTCTGAACTGCATGACAGTTATTTCCACTTGATGATGATCAAACATGCCAGTCCAAAGACGCCGGAAGTGGCATATTCCGGCCTGGCTAGCCCTGAGAATAGATATTGAGCGGGTGATTGAACTATTATATAACTCGGTGAGGACAGGAAGACAGTGAGTTGGAGATCAGATGGGTTGGCGACAAGATGTGGTAGAGAAAGCCACCACCCGGCAGAAGGGGCCTTTGGGACCCCGATAGAGTTTGGATACCAGACCAGTTGGTGAGAAGATGCTGGGATGAGAACATGTTCCAGAGAGGCTGGTCCCCCAGGCCCCCGGTTGAGCAGCCCAGGAGAACGAGAACGACACACGGTGATGTCCGGAGGGGCTGGGGAGGTCAATATGCTGCAGTCTTTGTTCAGTCTCCAACTCCCTCTCACACACACAAAACCTTTCAATAAAGTGAGAGGTATATTTTTTTTAAAGAAGTCTTCGCTCGTCTTTATTATTGTGTCGTTATGATTCTGCATGCATATGTATATGTATTATGTGTTGGTATGGTTAATCATGGTCATGGCTATACAACAAGCAACAGAACTGGACGTGGGACAATCCTCAGAAAATGTCTTCCAAAAGAAGCTTCTATATTTACCTCCGAAACTTCCGCAACAGATCGAGCACTCGGCAGCACCAAAAGACTCCAATCCAGTCAGCTGGGGCTGTAGAATACAACGACTGCATCGCTGGGGAGAGGTAAGTCCCCACCCCCAACTATTGTCCTGATATGAAATTAAACTATCTGATGTCGAGGCACCACTCTTAGAGATTTGGGGAATACGGAGTACCCCTTCAGTGCTATTGCTCTAATGTACACTCTGACCGGGAGTGGCAGCACTTGATAGGGTTCTATCTATGGGTCAAATAGGACAAAATCTGTGCAAACAAATGACTGTTGTTAGATTGTAACTGTTATATAGCATTTAACTGTAGAAAAAAAGTGCCCAGACTCGTTTAAGAATGTTAACTTCAAAATGTGTTTACAAATCATTTGGTATTAAATAACCTACACTGGTTGATATGCCATAAAACCCAACCAAACCAAATCATATATAATTAATATATATGTATAAAGAGGATTCGGCATTGAATAGCCTATAGTGGTTTATATGCCATAAAATCAAACCAAACCAAATCATATATATTTGATATATATGTATACAGAGGATTTAGCATTAAATAACCCACAATAGTTGATATGCCATTAAACCTAAATAAACCAAATTATTCATCCTACTCTCAGGTTCCTACTCTATTCAATGATCCATTAAAAATAGAAAATTGGATAATCGCCTGATTATCAAAATCTTAAATAAACTCCAAAGCCACATTTTGTATTTACCGTATCTTCTGCAGCGTGCGACAAAGGCAAATTTTTTTTTTTTTGAACGGTTATCATACAAAAGTTTAAAAAAAACGCTCTAATATTTACCAATAGTCGAAAGGAAAATATTTGGATTCATACCTTTTCCAGGGTAATTATTGCCCAGTCGGCTGGGGCTGTAGAATACACCGACTGCACCTCTGCAGAGGGGTACCCCCCTCCAACAAGTGTCCTGGATATGACACTAAAGAATCGGATGGTGAGATTCCAGTGATGCTGGAGCTTTGGGGGATGCGAAGTACCCCTTTATTGCCATCGCTGCCATATCGTAAGTTGGCGACCGTAGTCGAGGGCGACCAGAAGGCTCCCTTTCGAATAGCTACTACACCAAGGTGTAAGGGAGGGTGCTACTCCTTTCCCTGGATTGCTCTACTTTACCCTCGATACGTACCTTATATTGCTGAAAGTCAAGCAAGGGGGTATCAAGTACCATTTTTAAAGTCTTTGGTATGATGCGACTTGGAATGATGCGACTTGGAATCGATATCAAGCCTCCCGGACCATTGGCGAACACTCTGCCCACTGGGCCAATGAGCCGGTAACCTAAAATCAACAAAATACTGACAAAAAATGGCAATAGTTATGAAACCAAAATATCAACAAGCTCTACCAAATAAAACCAATATTAAAAGAAAGAAAACTAAATCCCAGTAAGACCACTTAAAAAGAGGTTTGCTTTGGTTTGGTTGGGTTTTATGGCATATTAACCATTGTAGGTTATTTAATGCCAAATCCATTTTAATACATATAAACAGTTCTATTTCAAACAAATCAGTTAAGCATAAGTACAGTTGTTCGTTTTCACACAGTTAAATGTCAAAATAGTTCAATTTCAATCAATTCAGTTGAGCATATGTATTCAGTTTATTTCTATTTGACCCATAAATAGGACACTATCAGGCGGACCAGGGAACGATGACAATGAATGTAAGCGGAGAGCTTTACAACTAGAAAGATATGAACAGACTTAGATAGATAGATAGATAGATAGATAGATAAGGACAGACAGATAGGTTTGGTTTGGTTTGGTTTGGTTTTATGGCATATCCACCATTGTAGGTTACTAAATGCCAAATCCTCTTTATATATATATATATATTAAATGTATATTATTTGGTTTGGTTGGCTTTTATGGCATATCAACCATAGTAGGTTATTTAATGCCAAATCCTCTTTATACATATATATTAAATATATATGATTTGGTTTGGTTGGCTTTTATGGCGTATCAACCATTGTAGGTTATTTAATGCCAAATCCATTTTACACATTAAACAGTTTTATTTCAAACAATTCAGTTCAGCATAACTTTGCAATTTAAATGTCAAAACAGTTCTATTTCAAACAATTCGGTTTAATGTAAGTACACAGTTTAAATGTCAAAATGTATCACGAAAAATTCAATTAAAGTCATTTGCTTATATACAGTTAAATGTAAAAACATTTCTATTTCAAACAATTCGGTTTAGCGTAAGTACACAGTTTAATTCTATTTGACCCATAGATAGGACCCAATCAGGACCCTATTATTTATTAGCACTCCTGTCAGGACCCTCTCTGGTCTACCAATCCTGGCCAAAGTGGACCTGGGAACGATGATAATAAAGAGGTACTTCGTATTCCCCAAAGCTCCTGTATAACTGGAGCCTCACCATCAGATTTTTTAGTGTCATATCCATGACAGTTGCTGGGAGAGTCTTATCCCTCTGCAGAGATGCACTTGGTGTATTCTGCGGCCCCGCCTCCACCAGCTGACTAAGTCGAGAAAAGAGCACCCTCACACGGCAACGCAGATATCATACCAAACTAACTCTTCAATTCTAAAACAAGAACAATCACCTTAACAAGCTTAGCTCCCGACGTCCGCCTGGCATTCGTACCTAGTGGGTGCTTTCGTTTAGCTGAATCGCATAGTCCAAGGGGACGGTCCCCCCCAGCAATAGCTGCTTTTTAGGGCAGGGTTTATGGTTTGCCACCAGAGGCGCTTCAGTATGGTGAATGCCGGAGGAATGAAGCATTTTTTATGACGGCTGCGTATGTCTCGATTTATGCATTATATCCCACTATAAAATGGCCTTGTGCCACATTCTTGCTTGGCGGAAAGTCTGTTAAATACCAACAAAAACAACCACGAAAATGTTTATGTGGAACACCATATGCAGTTAAAAATATTCTGATGGAATACAGAAATCTTACCCACACGAAAGGAAAATTCTACAACATAAAAAATATGATAGAACCTATTTGAAATAGTTTCCAACTTCTCGAAAAAAACGGCCTCCAACCAAAGATATTTGCCCATAAACCAAACCCTCACCCACAAATAGATACATACGCACTTGGATATACAAACCCTCGACAGAAATACTGACTTTACCAGATAGCAACAACGGAACCCATACAACTATACCGAATATTCAATTACTAACTGAAAACATCACCTGAAATAACATACAAATGAAAAATCTAGTCTCTGTAGCGTAGTGGCTAAGATGTTTGACTGCAGCGACAGAGTTAGTGAGTTTGGTTAGTTGGGGTTTTATTATATATCCACCATTGTCCCTTATTTAATGCCAAATCCTCTTTATACATATATATCAAATACATATGATTTGGTTTGGTTGGCTTTTATGGCATATCAACCATTGTAGGTTATTTAATGCCAAATCCTCTATATACATATATATTAAATATATATGATTTGGTTTGGTTGGGTTTTATGGCATATCAACCATTGTAGGTTATTTAATGCCAAATCCTCTTTATACATATATATTAAATATATATGATTTGGTTAGGTTGGGTTTTATGGCATATCGACCATTGTAGGTTATTTAATGCCAAATCCTCTTTCTACATATATATTAAATATATATGATTTGGTTTGGTTGGGTTTTTTGGCATATGCGGTGTATTCAATAAGTTTCCAGACTTTTTGTAAAAGCATTGAAAATTGTCGTAGATGTTTGAAAATTCACTATGTTATTGCTATACATCTAATGAGACGACCGACCAGTTTTTATGTCTTCAGGTTCAAATGTACAGCTACAGCAGCAATTGGAATACACCCTACTAAATCCTGATTGTTACAGCTGGTGAATTTCAAAAATGCAATCTGATACTTTAGAAGAACGATATGCAATAAAATTGTGTTTTAGACTTGGAAAAAATGCCACAAAAACGTATGGAATGCTTCAGGCGGCTTTTGGAGCACATTGCATGAATCGAGCATGAGTTTTTGAATGGCATAAGAGATCCAAGAAAGGCAGAGTGTCTGTGAGGGATTATGAGAGGTGTGGGAGGAGTAAGGAGGTCAATACACCAGAGTTGATTGACTATTTGACCAAGATGGGCATCAAGACAGCTGCTCACCCTCCCTATAGTCTATACCTTGGTCCCTGTGACTTTTGGTTATTCCCTAAGCTCAGAGGCTGTCGTTATGAGACAATTGAGGAGATGAAAGAGGCTGTGACGAAGGTTATTGACTTGCCCACACAAGAGGACTTCCATGGGGCCTTCCAGAAGTTGTTGGAACGGTGCAACAAGTGCATTGCAGCCGGAGGAGTTTACTTCGAAGGAGACTAAAGTTTCATGCGTGTACTATCAATAAAAGTGCCTATACGAAAAAATGTCTGGAAACTTAATTAATGATCCTCGTATATATGATTTGCTTAGGTTGCGTTTTATGGTATACCAACCATTATAGGTTATTTAATGCCAAATCCTCTTTATACATATATATTAAATATATACGATTTGGTTTGATTGGGTTTTATTGCATGTCAACCCTTCTGTAATGTAATGCCAAATCCTCTTTATACATATTTGTTAAATATATATGATTTGGTTCGGTCGGGTTTTATGGCATATCAACCACTATAGGTTATTTAATGCCAACTTGTAAACTTATTTTATGTACTAATTATTTTGCAAGTATTTCTTTGTAAAAGTAACATCAGTCATATATTAATATTTAATACTAATCATTCCATTCAACATAACTCATTTGTTTTCACACAGTTAAATGGTTCCAATTATAGCTATGTATCACTAACAATACAATTAAGCATCAGTCATTTGTTTACACACAGTTAAATGACTAAACAGTTCTATTTCAAGCAATTCAATTTAGCACATGTCATTTGTTTGCTCTCAGTTTAAATTTAAAACAGTTCTATTTGACTCATAGATGGGACCCTATCAGGTGCTCGTGGTGTAATGGTTATCATCGTAGGAAATGGACACGGCGACACGAGTTCAAATCCTGGACGAGATTGATTGCATTTCACATAGCACTAATACCCTTGGGAAAGGTATGAATCCAATTATTCTCCCTCCAGCTATGGGTAAATAGTAGGGCAGACTGGGTTCTTCAGCCTTGGTGAGGCAACTAGCCTAGGAGAAGAAAAACCCTGAATTCAAACCTGTTAAACTACGCTTAAAAATTGACTATGTGTCATATCCTGCCCGAGCGGAGGGGTTGGTAAATATGATCAGGTGCTACCACTCTAGGCCAGAGTGGACGTGGGATTAAAGCGTTAATCTGCATTCCCCAAAGATTCATTATTAGGATTAGCGGCAAAAGGTTTTGTTTGGTTTAGTTTTATGGTACACCAACCATTATAATCTATTCAATGCCAAATCCATTTTTTACATAAAAACACTTTTATTTCAAACAATTTAGTTTAGCATAAGTACGCAGTTTAAATGGCAAAAACAGTTCAAACTATTCAGCTTAGTCAACTAAGTTAAATGATTCCAAGTATTGCTATGTATCACTTACAATTCAATTTAACAGATATTTGTTTATACACTGTTTAATGTTAAAACAGTTCTATTTCTAACATTTCATTTTAGCATAAGTACACAGTTTATTTCTATTTGACTCATAGATTGGACGCTATCAGGTGCTACCACTCCGGGCCAGAATGGACCTGGGAGCGATGGCAATGAAGGGGTACTCCACATTCCATAAAGCTCCAGTATTACTGGAACCACACCATTGGATTGTTTACTGTTATATCCAAGACACTCTTTGGTGGGATCTTACCCCATTGCTGAGATGCAGTCCGTGTATTCTACAGACACCCCGACTGTGCTGCCGCGAATTTGAGCTCCTGTTTCTCTACTCTGTTATCTTTTGAACTAAGACTCTTGTGAGAGGCATGAAACCTCTTACCCCTCCAGCTATGGGTTGAATAGTACCACTACTGTCCTTCTACAAGAATGGCTTTGGCATTAAATAACCCACGAATGGTTGATATGCCATTAAACAGAGAAACCAAACCAAATGAAAAACTGGAAATATAGAAAACAATGGACAAATAATTGCACAATAATTGCCATCCTCTTCAAAGAGCGAAACAGATTAAACAAGTTTGGCATAAAATAACCCGACAAAGGTTGACATACCGAAAAAATCTAACCAAACTATAAGTAATAATTTGCAAGCATTTTAAACAGGTAAACACTTCATGTTGTGTTGGCGACGGTAGTCGCGGGCGACCAGAAAGCTTCCTTTTCAATAGCTACTGCACCGAGGTGTTGGGGAGGGCACTACTCCTTTCCCTGGATTGCTCCACTTTACCCTTGATACATACCTTATATTGCTGAGTGTTAAGCAAGGAGGTATCAAATACCATTTTTGAGTCTTCGGTATAACTCGACCTGGGATTGAACCCAGGTCTTCCGGACCATTAGCGAACACTCTTACTTAGTTGCAAATGTGGGCGCCTCTAGTGGTGTAATGGTTAGCAAGCTAGACTCGCAAACTTACACGAGTGCCCAATTCATATCGCCTTGTGCCATATCAAAGCGAAAAGCTTAGTAAATTACTACTACTTAGTTGCAAATATTCTAGGAGCCGATGTGAAAATAAAGTTTAGCGTCATTTTAAACATTATCTCAGATCAATTTGACCTATAGATGGGATCTTAACGGGCCAGAGTGGACCTGGGAGTAATGGCAACAAATGTTCAACGACATATTCCCTAGAGATCGAGAACTGGAGCCTAACTACTGGATGCTGTTTAGTTACTCTCTATACTTATAGAGTCTTATGTAAATACGTAGGTACTGGATGGAGTGGGAATGTTCATTATTGATCTGATATCTGGTTTTATAAAAATTTGTTTGGTTTGGTTTCTTTGTTTAATGGCATATCAACCTTTTATAACATACCCATACATGAATATGTGAAACGTAAATAGAATGTTCATAACATATATACATAGAACATAGGAATCCCGAAACACGAAAAACACTTACGACTTCTTAGTTCATGTACGAAACTTTTTTATTACCTTTGAGTTTAAAGGTTCTTCGAATTAAGGAGAGAGATAGACATTCTTTCTATTCTGGCTTTTCCATCTGCACCCCCCAACACGTGTGGCGCCCGCTACAAGGCCATTGCGAGCTAGCGAAAGTCACCCTTCTTCTTCGGACCACAAGACTCAACTCCTGACTTTTTTCAAAATCCCCAAAATCCTCCGCGCGCTCATTCACATCTTCTGGTCAAATTTTCTCTCTGAGATTCTTATTTTGAGATCTGTGAACGACACATCCTCCCTGCGCGCGTGTCAACACCTGTGCTCAAGGTTGCACCAAACTAACCCATGTGCTGAGCCGAAAGGTTCTCAGCCTAACTAAACCCAAAGACAAAATATATAAAACGAAATCCCTCGGCCATTATATTACACTTTCTAGGTTATTTAATGCCAATGCTATTCTCCTAGAAGAACAGTAATGGTACTATTTAACGCATAGCTGGGAGGATAAGGGGGTTCATACCTTTCCCAAGGGTATTTGTCCAAAAGTGATCGTAATAGCGCGACTGGAGTTCGAACACGCTTACTACGATTTCGCAGTCCATCGCTTTAACCATTACACCACAAGGACAGCCCCCAATTCGATTTAACGTAAGTCAATTATTTGCTCGGAGTTTAAATGTCAAACAGTTCTATTTGACCCATAGATAGGACCCTATCATGTGTAACCACTTCAGGTCAGAGCAGACCTTGGAGCATCGGCAAGGAAGGGGTACTCTGCGTTTCCCAAAGCTCCAGCATTAATAGAAAGTGAACGTAATAGCGCGACTGGAGTACGAACTCGCTTATTACGATTACGCAGTCCATCGCTATAACCATTACACCACGAGTACACCCTCCTATAAGATTTGGTCACATAGACTGACCGCAAGGGTCATGGAATACACAGGCAATATTTAAAGGTTGGTTGATTGTTTTGGTTTTATGGCATATCAACCTTTGTCGGTTATTTAACGCCAAATCCATTTTTATACAAATAATTCTATTATAAACAATTCAGTTTAGCATAATTACGCTGTTTAAATGTAAGTACAGTTTAATTGTGAAAAACATTTCTATTTCAAACTATTTAGTTTAGTCAAGCAATCCTAATACAGCTAATTCAGTTTAGTATAAGTACAGATTTTATTTACCCACAGTTAAATATCAAAACAGTTCTATATTAGACAATTCAGTTTAGTGTGAGTACAGTTTAAATGTCAAAAAACAGTTCCACTTCAAATAGTTCAGTTTAGCATAATTACGCAGTTTGAATGTAAGTATAGTTTAATCGTGAAAAACATTTCTATTTCAAGCTATTCAGTTTAGTCAAGCAGTTCTTATTCAGCTAATTCAGTTTAGTATAAGTACAGATTTTGTTTACACACAGTTATATGTCAAAACAGTTCTATATCAAACAATTCAGTTTAGTGTAAATACAGTTTAAATGTCAAAAACACTTCCATTTCAAATGATTCAGTTTAGAATAAGCACACTGTTTAAATGTAAGTACGGTTTAATTGTCAAAAGCATTTCTATTTCAAGTTAATCAGTTTACTTAAACAATTCAGTTAAGCATAAGTATGCCGTTAGTTCTATCTAACCTATAGATAGGACCCTATCAAGTGCTACCACTCCGGGCCAGAGTGGACCTTGGAGTAATGGCAATGAAAGGGTGCTCCGCATTCCCCAAAACCCCTGCATCACTGAAACATCACCATCAGATTGTTTAGTATCATATCCAGGACACTCATTGGAGGGTCTTACCCCTTTGCAGAGTTGCAGTCGGTGTATTCTACAGCCCCACCCCAGCCGACTGGGCAAAGGCAATATTTAAGCGGTCAAGTCATTTGTTCTTCATTTAGGTTAAGCCCTTGATTTTGTAGATTTCTAGTAGCATACAATTTGGTGTTGTATAGTTTGGCGTTTATAGTAGTTGACAGATCGGGATTAGTTTGTTGGTAATTTCGTTTTTGAAAGAGAACTAGGTTTGGTTTGGTTTGGTTTGTTGGGTTTTATTGCATATCAACCTTTGTAGGTTATTTAACGCCAAATCCATTTTTATCAAAATAATCTGTTCTATTTAAAACAATTCAGTTTAGCATAAGTACACAGTTTAATTGTCAAAAACATTTCTATTTCAAACTATTCAAGCAGTTATATGTAACAATTCAGTTAAGTGTAAATACAGTTTTAATGTCGAAAAACAGTTCTATTTGAAACAATTCAGTTAAGCATAAGCACGCAGTTTAAATGTAAGTAAGGTTTAATTGTCAAAATCATTTCTATTTCAAGCTATTCAGTTTACTCAATTCATTTTAGCATAAGTATGCTGTTAGTTCTATTTAACCCTTAGATAGGGCCCTATCAGGTGCTGCCACTCCGGGCCAGAATGGACCTGGGAACGATGGCAATGAAGGGGTACTCCGCATTCCCCAAAGCTCCAGCATTACTGGAACTTCACCATCAGATTGTTTAGTGTCATATACAGGACACTCGTTAGGTGGGGGGTTGCTCCACTGCAGAGGTGCAATCAGTGTATTCTACAGCCCTAGCTGACTGGACAAGAAAGAGAACTAATTTGTTTGCAGAGTGGTATTGCTATGGTTTCTATACAGTTCAAAGGTTTCAATTTTTGCTGTCAAACATTCTATTCAATCTTAATTATTTGTTTGCACACAGTTAAATGGATTACTATATATATATATATATATATATATTATCAGATAAAGGAGGTTCAAATAGCACACAATGAATATAAGTAAGAAAAGGGTCAGTAAGCAAAATCCCATTACAGAGGGTGCTTAAATTTTTTAAGCGGGGTGCAAGCACATTTATATATCATCATAAGGGAAGTAAAGATAAGGGAAAAACTACCGACAATATTGCAAAATTTGATTATATTTAAATAGATTTTTTTTAATCTAATTTTTTTTGTTTCAAAAATATACGATAAATTGATTTTAACGGTATGTCAACACGTCTTGGGTTATTTTATGTCAATAGATTAGGGAATCGTGTTTTTTACCACGTTGTCCTATCAAGTACTAATAATTCTTTCACCTATAGCTGTGACTTACAGCAGCCGTGTCGATACTGCTATATGGATGCACTATATGGACGCTGACAAAACAGATGGAGAAAAAGCTTGACGGCAACTACACAAGAATGCTGCGAGCAATTTTGAACAAGTCCTGGAGGCAACACCCCACAAAGCAGCAGCTGTACGGCCACTTACCTCCCATCACGAAAACTATCCAAGTTAGACGAACCAGACGTGCAGGACACTGCGTGGGAAGCGGGGACGAGCTCATAAGTGATGTACTCCTATGGACCCCATCACATGGCCGAGCAAAAGCAGGGCGACCAGCTCGAACCTACATGCAGCAGCTCTGTGAGGATACGGAATGTAGCCCTGAGGACCTGCCAGAGCGATGAACAATAGGGAGGAGTGGCGAAAGAGAGTCAGGGATATCCGTGCGGGTGGCACGAGAAGATGACAGATAGTACTACTCCAGGCCAGAGTGGGTCTGGGAGTAATGGCAATGAAGGAGTACCCAACTCAACTCATATCTTTAGAATTGGAGTCATGCCGACAGATGCAGTTTGGGGTCATGCCCAAGGCACCCTTTTTCTAAGGGAAGGGGTTCTAACCTCCTTGCAAGTTTTAAGCCCCGCCGTTAGAATGGTTAAAAATATATGGATGAGCCAACCTGTTCTTAATATCTAGGTGCATTCGAGTAATTTTTGTGCAATGAAATTAAATATTGACTAAGAATAGAAACCGATTGGAAGTAGTACAGTGAGATGATTTATGGTATTTCTTTTAAATTGGGATCCAAATTTTACAAAACGTGTGGCTGGTCATCTCTCCAAGAGTCATCCTTAATCATATCATATTTACCAACCCTTCCGCTCGGGCAGGATATGATACAAGGTAAATTTTTAGGCGGAATTTAACAGGTTTGAATTCAGAGTTTTCTTTCTCCTAAACTAGTTGCCTCACCAAGGCTGAAGAATCAGTCTGCCCTACTATTTACCCATAGCTGAAGAGAAAATAATTGGATTCATACCTTTCCCAAGGGTATTAGTGCTATGTGAAATGCAGTCAGCCTCGTCCAGGATTTGAACTCATGTCGCCGGGTCCATTTCCTACGACGATAACCATAACACCACGGGAACCACTTAACATGGTTGAGACATCCTTAATAAGTTTTGTTGTTGTTGTTGTTGTTTTCTTGTTTGTTTGTTTTTTTCAGAATTGCATATCAACCCTTTGTGGATTACTTAATGCCAAAACTTGTTTATACATAAGATTTTTAAGTGAATAGTTTGTTGTTAATATTTTTTTAAAGAGACAGAGTTATTTTGTTTGCACACAGTTATATAGTTTCAAGTATTGCTATCTAACACTAATAGTTCTTTTTGTACACAGTTAAATCCAACTCAGTCGGATGGGGCTGTAGAATACACCAACTGCATCTCTGCAAATGGGTAAGACCCCCCCCCAACGAGTGTCCTGAGTGACACTAAATAATCGGATGATGAAGTTCCATTAATGCTGGAGCTTTGGGAAAAGGGGAGTACCCCTTCCTTGCTGTTACTCCAAGGTCCGCTCTGGCCTAAAATGGTAGCACCTGATAGGGTCCTATCTATGGGTCAAATCGAACTGTTTGACATTTAAACTCTGCGCAAACAATTGACTTACGTTAAAACGAATTGGTAGGTACCCTTGTGGTGTAATGGTTAAAGCGATGGACTGCGGAATTCTTGTAAGTGAGTTCGAACTCCAGTCGCGCTATTACGTTAACTTTCTGACAAATATCTTTGGGAAAGGCATGAAACCCTTTTATCCTCCCATGTATGGGTTAAATAGTACCACTACTGTTCTTCTAGGAGAATGGCTTTGGCATTAAATAACCTAGAAAGGTTGATATGCCATTAAACAAAGAAAAGAAACCAAACCAAACCTTAAATCGAATTGTTAGAAATAGAACTGTTTGTTCATTTAACTAAGCGAAAACAAATGATTGTTGTTTATCGATATACATCACAATGTTTGGAACCACTTAATTTGGTTGAATCATGGTAAATTGAATTGTTAGAAATAGAACTGTTTGTTCATTTAACTGAGTATAAACAAATGACTGCTGTTTAATTGAGTTGTTCATTATACATAGCAGAATAATTACTGGACCCTCACCCTCAGATTGTTTAATGACATATTCAGGACACTCATGGGGGTGGGTCTTACCCCTCTGCAGAGAGGCAGTCTGTGTATTCTACAGCCCCAGCCGACTGGGCTGATTGCTTGAAAAAAAGGTTTGACTTAGGCATTCAATGAAGGAACAAGGTGTTGATGGCCATAAAACCAACCAACTAACCAGTCTCTTTTCTGCATCGATACAATAAGCCGTCAACAGCATAAACTTTCTAGAATCTCGATCAGAGGTAGACAAACTGAGCCCATAAGGCTTCCTGCGGCCTACTAAACGATCAAGCGCAGCCTTCTACGGTCTTGTAGAAAAACCACTTAAAAATCGTGCATTTCTGAATTCTCACCTACAGTCTCTTCTTACCCCTAGCGATGGATATAACGTAGGGCAGACTGGGATCTTTAACATTGGTGTGGCAACCATTCTAGGAAATGAAATACTCTTAATTCAAATTGCTGTTACTTTTTTCTCCTGGCTATTAATACATCATAGGGCAGATTGGGATCTTTAACCTTGGTGTGGCAACCAGTCTAGGAAAGGTAAGACTCTGAATTCAAACCAAATATCTCTTCTGCTTCTAAATTCAAATTGCTGTCTCTTTTTTCTCCTAGCAATTGATACACATCATAGGGCAGACAGGGATCTTTAACCTTGGTGTGGCAACTCTTCTCGGAAAAGAGATACTCTAAATTCAAATTGCTGTCTCTTTTTTCTCCTAGCAACTCTTCTAGGGAAAGAGATACTCTGACTTCAAACTAGCTGAACCTTGCAGTTGCAACCAGTCTAGGAAAAGTAAGACTCTGAATTCAAACCAAATATCTCTTCTGCCCCAGTGGTGTAATGGTTAATGAGCACTTCGGCGGCTACGAAGTAAGGGAGTTCTAGCCCCAGTGGCGTTATTCCGTTCACTTTCGGACTAATGCCCTTGGGAAAGGCATGAACCCCCTTATTTCCCCCACTCACTATGAGTTAAATTGTACTACGGCTGTTTTTGTACAAGGATGGCTTTAGCATTAAATAACCCATGAAGTTTGATATGCCTTTAAACAAAGGAAGCCAAACCGCATTTTCACCAGGCTAAATGGGTAAATGGTAGAACAAACTCTGCTCTTTAACCTTGGTGCGGCAACCAGTCAACGAGAAGGAAAACAAGCTATCAATTTTCCCTGAGCTATGGGTAAATGGTAGGACTGAGCTTTCTAGGTTTTTTATGGCAACTAGTCTAAGAGAAGGAAAACTCAATTCAAACTAGTTGTACTCTGCTTAGAAATTGGTCCTGTGTCACATCCTGCTCATGAGAGAGGGGTTGGCTAAATAAAAGTTTAAATCTTGGTAAAATATGCATATTTATTTACCAACCCCTACCGCACGGGAAGGATGTGTCATATAGCAAATTTTCAGGTGGAGTTTAACAGGTTTCAATTCAAGGTTTACCTTTTCCAAGACTGGTTGCCATACCAAAGTTCGAGTCCAGTCTACCCTAGTCTTTTCCTGGGGGAAGAAGTGACAGCTGGTTTGAATTCAGGGTTTTCTTTCACGTAGATTGTTTACCATGGCAATGTTAAATGATCCAGTCTGCTTTATTATTTTTTCTATAGCTGAGTAGAGAGAGGATAAGTGGATTCATGCCTTTTCCAAAGATATTAGCAGGATGTTACATGTGAACTACCCCGCCCAGGATTAGAACTAGAGCCGCCAGGTCGACGATAACCGTTATACCACCAGTGCCTCCGTAAAACAAATATGTATGCAAATGAATATAGACTTGTAAAAGACTATAAAGATGTGCGAATCCTCTGGTGAGGATTGAACCCACGATGAAGAGATTACGAATTTGATTGGGTGATTCTCGAGAGTGTGAGCATTTGTGGATACTTTCTTTAAGGCATTGTGTCTTTCTGGGTAGGATTAACCCAAAACGCCCGAGGATCTGCGAATAATCTGGGGATTAACACCGCCTACGCCGTGCGCATGTCCAAAAAATGGCTTCCTGCCGAGCGCCAAAAGCCACGAACTTTTCCGTTGCTCGATAAATGAAGCCGATGGATGAGGTTAAATGAAATAGAAAGTTTTCTTTTATGAAGGTGAACATTTCAAGTCTTTAGTGCCGAACCTCGGGTCTTTCGACCTCCTGTCCTTTGTCCAATCACTGAGCCGATGTCCAATGTCAATGACTCGACAAGAGAACAAATTAAAGAACGAAGACATGAACAGAAAAAGAAAGGAATAAATATGGTTTTATGACACACTGGCTAATATACAATGGAAGATCCGTTCAGCTGCCTTTGTCCTGTGATTTAATAAACTAAAGGGCGAAAATTCAAGAAAGGAAAAAAAAAGTTCTTACTCGAGGCGATGTTAGGCAACCTTGCTGGTTTGTAGATACAGAATAAAAAAATATTAAAACAAATAGAAGCTAAAAGAGATATCTATTTATCCATTTATTTACTAAAACTTTTCTATTAAAAGTAAATTAATTTTAACATGAAGCACGATTTTATTTGGTAGCTCTCAAATGACAGCATCACCCGGTCAACTGGGGCTGTAGAATACATCGACTGCATCTCTGCAAAGGGGTAAGACTCTCTAAACGAAAGTCCTGGATATGACACTAAACAATCTGATGGTGAGGCTCCAGCAATGTTAGAGCTTTGGGGAATGCAGAGTACCACTTCATTGCCATTGTTCCCAGGTCCATTCTGGTAGCACCTGATAGGGTCCTATCTATTGGTACATAAAACTAAACTATGTACTTATGCTAAACTGAATTGTTTGAAATAGAACTGTTTTGACATTTTACTGTTTGTAAATAAAAAATATACATATACGAAGCCTAATTATAAACATATTTTGTGCGGGAAAAGCAGGCTTCAACATACGCATCGCACATTCTTCTGTAAATTTCACATTATTTGCCCTTCTCAGCCACCAAAAATCTTATGTCAGACCTCTGTTCAAACCTGAAGCACTCTGTTCGATTTGCCGTCATTTTGAATAATTTCAAAACAAATATTTTTCCGAGATTAAAATCATTTTTGTTTCAAACTAATTTCAAACAATACAAAGTTTCCATTAATGATTGTGTTTTACGGCACATAAACCCTTGGGGGTTTCTTAATACCAAATCCCGTTGATAAACATATATGCTATATACAGAGGATTTATATGCGAATAGTTTGTAGGTGACATTTTAAACAAGCCAAAGGTCTTTTGTTTGCACACAATGGTTTCAAGTCTTCTATTCAATATCAATAAATGGTTTCAAGTCTTCTATTCAATATCAATAAACGGTTTCAAGTCTTCTATTCAATATCAATATGGTTTCAAGTCTTCTATTCAATATCAATAATTCTAATTCAAAATTGGTTTAGTTTGGTTGTATTTTATATTGTATATTAAATGGTTGTATATTAAATGGTTGTATATTAAATGGTTTCAAGTCATCTATTCAATATCAATAATTCTAATTCAAAATTGGTTTAGTTTGGTTGTATTTTATATTGTATATTAAATGGTTGTATATTAAATGGTTGTATATTAAATGGTTTCAAGTCTTCTATTCAATATCAATAATTCTAATTCAAAATTGGTTTAGTTTGGTTGTATTTTATATTGTATATTAAATGGTTGTATATTAAATGGTTGTATATTAAATGGTTTCAAGTCTTCTATTCAATATCAATAATTCTAATTCAAAATTGGTTTAGTTTGGTTGTATTTTATATTGTATATTAAATGGTTGTATATTAAATGGTTGTATATTAAATGGTTTCAAGTCTTCTATTCAATATCAATAATTCTAATTCAAAATTGGTTTAGTTTGGTTGTATTTTATATTGTATATTAAATGGTTGTATATTAAATGGTTGTATATTAAATGGTTGTATATTAAATGGTTTCAAGTCTTCTATTCAATATCAATAATTCTAATTCAAAATTGGTTTAGTTTGGTTGTATTTTATATTGTATATTAAATGGTTGTATATTAAATGGTTGTATATTAAATGGTTTCAAGTCTTCTATTCAATATCAATAATTCTAATTCAAAATTGTTTAGTTTGGTTGTATTTTATATTGTATATTAAATGGTTGTATATTAAATGGTTGTATATTAAATGGTTGTATATTAAATGGTTTCAAGTCTTCTATTCAATATCAATAATTCTAATTCAAAATTGGTTTAGTTTGGTTGTATTTTATATTGTATATTAAATGGTTGTATATTAAATGGTTGTATATTAAATGGTTGTATATTAAATGGTTTCAAGTCTTCTATTCAATATCAATAATTCTAATTCAAAATTGGTTTAGTTTGGTTGTATTTTATATTGTATATTAAATGGTTGTATATTAAATGGTTGTATATTAAATGGTTGTATATTAAATGGTTTCAAGTCTTCTATTCAATATCAATAATTCTAATTCAAAATTGGTTTAGTTTGGTTGTATTTTATATTGTATATTAAATGGTTGTATATTAAATGGTTGTATATTAAATGGTTGTATATTAAATGGTTTCAAGTCTTCTATTCAATATCAATAATTCTAATTCAAAATTGGTTTAGTTTGGTTGTATTTTATATTGTATATTAAATGGTTGTATATTAAATGGTTGTATATTAAATGGTTTCAAGTCTTCTATTCAATATCAATAATTCTAATTCAAAATTGGTTTAGTTTGGTTGTATTTTATATTGTATATTAAATGGTTGTATATTAAATGGTTGTATATTAAATGGTTGTATATTAAATGGTTTCAAGTCTTCTATTCAATATCAATAATTCTAATTCAAAATTGGTTTAGTTTGGTTGTATTTTATATTGTATATTAAATGGTTGTATATTAAATGGTTGTATATTAAATGGTTTCAAGTCTTCTATTCAATATCAATAATTCTAATTCAAAATTGTTTAGTTTGGTTGTATTTTATATTGTATATTAAATGGTTGTATATTAAATGGTTGTATATTAAATGGTTGTATATTAAATGGTTTCAAGTCTTCTATTCAATATCAATAATTCTAATTCAAAATTGGTTTAGTTTGGTTGTATTTTATATTGTATATTAAATGGTTGTATATTAAATGGTTGTATATTAAATGGTTTCAAGTCTTCTATTCAATATCAATAATTCTAATTCAAAATTGGTTTAGTTTGGTTGTATTTTATATTGTATATTAAATGGTTGTATATTAAATGGTTTCAAGTCTTCTATTCAATATCAATAATTCTAATTCATTAACCTAGTGGGTCAATTTTTAAGCGGAGTTTAACAGGTTTGAATTTAGAGTTTTGAATTTAGAGTTTCGCTAATGACTCGAAAAACTGGGGTTCAATCCCAGGTCGAGTCATACCAAAGACTCAAAAAATGGTACTTGATACCTCCTTGCTTAACACTCAGTATTATAAGGTCCGTATCAAGGGTAAATTGGAGCAATCCAGGAAAAGGAGTAACGCCCTCCCCTATATTTCGGTGTAGTAGGGCACCTCTGGTGGTGTAACGGTTAGCAAGCTTGACTAGCAATCCTACACGAGTGAGTTCGAGTCTCATTGGGTGCACAATTCATTCGGCCTTGTGCCACATCGAAGCAAAGAGCTTTGTAAATTACTATTTCGGTGTAGTAGCTAATGAAAAAGGAGCCTTCGGGTCGTCCTCGACTACGGTCGCCAACATATACGTATGGCATGTCAATCCTTGCGGGGTATTTAATGCCAAATCATATTTATACATATATCGTAGCCTAAAGCTAAGCTTTATATTATTTTTTTTTTCGAAACCGGAAGTCTAGTAAAATTCTTCGCAGTTGCATCTCTGTCTCAGTATAAGTAAATAGCCCCCCACAAAAAAAAGACTCGACGAAAAGAGAACTACGCGACCCAGGCAAAGAGGACCAAAGTTTGGCACTGCCCCGGTCGTTCAACACTGTTCCAGTGGTACCTGCCTCCTCTAATTGGTTCTAATTAATTCAAACTGCTCACACTTACTCTATACGACAACTACTACTACTACTACTGCTTTTTTCAAGACACTTCTCTTACCACCACCACTATTCCTACTGTCCTTTTTAGGGTGGTCCAGTCGGCTAGGGCTGTAGAATACACCGACTTCATCTCTGCAGAAGGGTAAGACTCCCCCAATGAGTGTCCTGGTAATGACACCAAAAAGTCTGATGGTGAAGCTCTGTTAATGCTGGAGCTTTGGGGAAGCCGACTTACCCTTTCATTGCCATCGCTCCCAGGTTCACACTGCCCCGAAGTGGTAGTATCTGATAGGGTCATATCTATGGGTAAAATAGAATTAAACTTAGCTGAATTGCTTAAAAAAGAACTATTTTGATATTTAAACTGTGTACTTATTTCAAACTGAATTGGTTGAACTAAAACTGTTAATATGTATAAAAAAAGATTTGGCATTAAATAACCTACAATGGTTGATGTGCCATGAAACCAACCAAACTTTGCTCACCGATTAATCATTTTCTGCTCACGGTTATATGGTTTCAAGTATTCCAATCAAACACTAACAATTCAATTTTACATAAGTTATTTGTTTGCACACAGTCATTTCTATTTGACCCATAATGAGAACCCTGACAGGTACTCCACTTTCTGAAAAGCTCCTGGATTGATGCCTCACCATTGTCTTATACAAAACACTCGTTGGGGGATGCAGAGATGCAGTCGGTGTATTCTACAGCCCCAGCTCAACGATCTGTTATTATTTATTGAATGACCCTACTCCTTATATATATATATATATATATATATATATATATATATATATATACTATTCAGGGAGGGGTGTTTGTAATTTTACTATAAGCATTTAATTATTGATAGCATTGCACATTACTGCAGAAAAGCTATACATTTCTATAATAAAACCATTTTTAATATCCTTGAAAATTAATATAATTTATCAAGTATTATTGGGTAGAGAAGATGATTTCGGTGGGTGTGTTGTTGTTGAGAAATTATAACGTTGATTACTTTCTGACACACTATTCATTTATACATATTTACCCAACCCCTCCTCTCAGGCAGGATATGGCACAAGGTCAATTTTTAAGCGGAGTTTAACAGGTTTGAAATTAGAGTTTTCCTTCTCCTAGACTAGTTGCCTCACCAAGGTTGAAGAACCTAGTCTGCCCTACTATTCTACCCATAGAGGGAGAATAATTGGATTCATACCTTTCCCAAGGGTATTAGTGCTATGTGAAATGCAATCAGTCTCATCTAGGATTTGAACTCGTGTCGCCCTGTCCATTTCCTGCGACGATAACCGTTACACCACGGGCACCTCCACAAACCATTCATTTATAATCTTCTTTTTGTTTGTTGAAACTACAAAGGGATTAACAACAAAAAGAGACACGGATACGAAGATCATTAAATAGGTTGGTCAAATAGTCTGTGACAAGGATGAGCACCCTTGGGACAAACTTCGCACAAATCTTCCGCATCTTCAGTTCTTCGCGAATAACTGTGTGTACAGTTCCCACACTAACATCAAACTGTGCACTTATTATCCCTATAGACACACGACGGTCCTTATCCATGAAATTCTTTATTTGGCCAATCAACTCTGGTGTTCTGACTTCATTACTCCTCCCACACCTCTCATCATTCCTCACAGACTCCCTACCTTCCTTGAATCTCTTACGCCACTCAAAAACTGATGCTTGATTCATGCAATATGCTCCAAAAGTAGTCTGAAGCATTCCATACGTTTCTGTGGCATTTTTTCCAAGTTTAAAACAGAATTTTATTGCATATCATTCTTCTAAAGTGTCCTTTCGTCCAGATTGCATTTTTGAAATTCACCAGCGGTGACAATCAAGCTTTAGTTGGGTGTATTCCAATTGCTGCTGTAGCTGTTCATTTGAAGCTGAAATCATAGAAATTGGTCAGTCATCTCATAAGATGTATAGCAATAACATACTGAATTTTCAAGAGTCTACAATTTTAAATGCCTGTACAAAAAAAGTCTGGAAACTTATCGTATGCACCTCGTCCTTTTAAAATCAATTTTCATTGTCAGGGTATACGACTATTTTGTGGTATGGAATGTTTTCCTGAATCAGTAGAAATAACCATCCTTTTTGGTCAAGGCGTTAGAAGAATCTCAGGTATCATTTTTGGCATATTGTGAATCGTCGGTATCGGGAATAAGGGGTTTAAGGGTCCACCATAAGTGTCTGTGGTCTTTTATGTTCAGCTGACGCTGCTACGAAAAGGAGACACGACGGGTCGCTCGGCCAGTGGCCTTAACAAACGCGTGTGCTTTAATTGACTGTCCAGATGTGTCATTGGTTTCTTTTTTGGCGCCAGGAGCCCATCATATCAGGCATGCGCGGGTTGCGCTTCCTGTCAGAGCCACTTCCTGGGAAATTGTTATTTTTGTACATACTTATTCTATTTTTATTTTTTATATTTTTTTTCTTATTTAATCCCCACATATCTCTCCAATAAAGGCTTGGTTTCTTTGTTCAAAGGCATATCAACTTTGGTGGGTTATTTAATACCAAAGCCATGAGGACTCCCTCTTTGTCAATGCAATACATTTCTATTTGTTATATTATCTATATGTGGATATGATTGACCAGCCATTTCCATTTAACAATTTGCAATGCATTTCTATAAGTCGAGGGCTACCCCAAAGCTCACTTTTCAATAGCTACTACAACTGAGGTATTTGGGAGGGCGCTACTCCTTTCCCTGGACAGCTCCACTTTACCCTTGAAACGTACCTTATAATGCTGAGTGTTAAGCAAGGAGATATTAAGTACAATTTTCTGAGTCTTTGGTATGACTCTACCTGAGATTGAACCCCATTCTCCCGGGCCATTGACGAACACTCTAACACTCGGCCAATTTTACTTTCTATGATAAAATCATTAGCACTATATTTATATTTGAATAGAATTTACTAAATGAATAATAATAATGATAAGACAATTATGGTGATTTTGTTTTTAAAAAAATTGTTATTGTTCGGGTCAATATTGGAAAACCTTGCAAATAGATAAATATCAAACTGGAATAAATGTGAGTATGTGTGTGTGTGTGTTTTCTCTTCTTTTTTTTTCCATTTTTTAAGATTCAAGCCGGTAGAATATTTTATGAAACCCAACTATTGAAAATAAATTCGTTTTTCTCTTTGTTTTCTTTTTCTTTTTTCTTTTTCTTTTTTTTTCTTTTTCTTTTTTCTTTTTCTTTTTCTTTTTTCTTTTTTTTTTTTTCTTTTTTCGTTTTCTTTTTCTTTTTCTTTTTGATTCATTTTTTTTCTTTTTCTTTTACTTTTTTCTTTTTTCTTTTTTTTTCTTTTTTCTTTTTCTTTTTTCTTTTTCTTTTTCTTTTTTCTTTTTTCTTTTTCGTTTTTCTTTTTCTCTTTTCTTTTTCTGTTTTCTTTTTTCTTTTTCGTTTTTCTTTTTCTTTTTTCTTTTTCTTTTTCTTTTTTCGTTTTTCGTTTTTGTTTTTCTTTTTTCTTTTTCTTTTACTTTTTTCTTTTTTCTTTTTTTTTCTTTTTTCTTTTTCTTTTTTCTTTTTCTTTTTCTTTTTTCTTTTTTCTTTTTCGTTTTTCTTTTTCTCTTTTCTTTTTCTTTTTTCTTTTTTCTTTTTCGTTTTTCTTTTTTCTTTTTCTTTTTTCTTTTTCTTTTTCTTTTTTCGTTTTTCGTTTTTGTTTTTCTTTTTTCTTTTTGTTTTTCTTTTTTCTTTTTTCTTTTTCCTTTCTTTTTTCTTTTTCTTTTCTTTTTCTTTTTTCTTCTTCTTTTTTCTTTTTCTTATCCTTTTTTCTTTTTCTTTTTCTTTTTCCTTTTTCTTTTTTTTTTCTTTTCTTTCTCTTTTTCTTTTTTCTTTTTCCTTTTCCTTCAATTAAAGGCTTTTAAAAAAGCTGATTCTTGTTCTTTTATTCAAGAATCAATTTTAGGATTATCAAAAAAAAATAGATAAATAAAATAAGATGAAATAAAACGAATTAAATAATATAACACACGCACACACATGCTTAAACTCATTTTGAAACACACACACACACACACACACACACACACACGTACGCACTCACACACACGCAAACACACGCACACGCATACACACACACATATACACATGCATACACTCATTTTAACACACACACTCACGTACGCACACACATACACACACACTCACACATACACATGCATAAACTCATTTTGACACACACACTCTCACGTACGCACTCACACACACATCCACACACACATTCACACTCACATACACATGCATACACTCATTTTTATTCACACACCCAAACACACTCACACACACTCACGTGCGTACTCACTCACACACTCACACATACATATGCATACGCTCATTTTGGCACACACACACACACACACACACATACACGCATACACTCATTTGAATACACACACACACACACACACGCACACAAACACATATGCATATACTCATTTTGACACACACACACGCACACTCATACACACACACACACGCATACTCGCATACACTTATTTTCACACACACGCGCGCGCGCGTGCGCGCGCATACACTCATTTTCACACACACACACACACACACACACACACACAAAAAAACAAAAATAAAAACAAATCGTGTTTGCAAACGTTTCAATCAGTCATTGTCAAGTACCACAATAGTGAAATATTTGACATTTGCTCGATTTAAATTTCTTTGTGTGTGTATATGTGGGAGAGAGAGTTTGTGTGTGTGTGTGTGTGTGAGAGAGAGAGAGAGAGAGAGAAACAGAGAGAGTGCGTGTGTGTGCATGTGTGTTTGCGTGTGTGTGTGTGTGAGAGAGAGAGAGAGAGAGAGTGTGTGTGCTCAGCACAATCCATGTCTACAACAACAGGAAGCTGACGATGCGTAAACTCGTCAAGTGAGACTCGCTTCCGTTTTCACTAATTCATAATTGTTTCATTAATTTCTTCGTCAGCTAAAGCCCCCTCCCATACATACACACACATACACACACCTCCATTACGTAATTCTTAGTTGTTTTTTTTTTCACTTTTTACCGTCAACGGCAGTCGTGAATAACTGTGCAGGCGTGTCCCGCTTACAAAGGGGGCGTTGGTGACAACCCCGGGTGGCCTTTAAACAACATCAACAACAACAAAAAGGGTAGGAGGGTGCCGGTGAGTGCGAATGACAAACTTTTTTCACAGTTTTAAGGGACCAGATTTTCTAGTTGACCCCTAAACGAAGAACCTTTGTCTCTTGTCTCTCTTTTTTATTTATTTATTTATTTATTCGTTAACTTTTGACCAAATCGGATTAGTTTGGCGAAAGGCCACTCTACTATGGCACTCGGTGAGAATCAAGCACGCTACACCGAACAATAGTCAGAGTTTACGGTTTGTTGATCATCACTCAGCTACAGAATCATAAGCAAAAAGCCATCATATAAACTATTATTTGGGATCAAGTGAGAGCAAGTGCCCCATACTCCAGAACTTTACTCAGTAAGGTTTCCTCTTATTATATGAATATCTAAACCAGTAATAACTTGTGGCTTTTATTGAAGATTAGAATTCCTTGGTATTCGTTATGTATATATAGGGCTGTATAAGGGTAACCACCCCCCAAATGAGTGTCCTGGATATAACATTAAACAGTCTGATGGTGAGGCTCCAGTAATGGTGGAGTTTTGGGGAATGCGGAGTACCCCTTCATTGCGTTTCTCCCAAGTCTTCTCTGGCCCGGCATGGTAGCACATGAGAGGGTCCTATCCATGAATAAAATAGAACTGTTTGACATTTAAACGTGGAGCAAACAAATGACTGATGCTAAATTGAATTGTTTGAAATAGAACTGTTTGACATTTAACCGTGTGTAAATAAATGACTGGTATTAGTGATACATAGCAATACCTGAAATTATTTAACTTTGTTGACTTATGTTTACAAATCATATATATCTGATATATATGAATAAACTGGGTTTGGCATTAAATAACCTACAATGGTTGAATTGCCATAAAACCCAACCAAACCAAATCATATATATTTAATATATATGTATAAACAGGATTTGATATTAAATAACCTAAAATAGTTGATAGGCCATAAAACCCAACCAAACTATATCATATATATTTGATATATATGTATAAACAGGATTTGGCTTTAAATAACCAACAATAGTTCATATGCCATAGAACCCAACCAAACCAAATCCTATATATTTAATATATATGTATAAACAGGATTTGGCATTAAATAACCTACAATGGTTGATATGCCATAAAACCAAACCAAACTAAACCAATATTTAGTCACTCTTAAACGGCAATAAGTGTTGTTAATACTCCAGCACTCTCCGCAGTACTTTTCCTGTTTAAAGAAATAATGCACTTGTGTGATTTCTGTTTTTCCTTGGTTTTTAAATTCTTTAAATTTGGATATTTTTTCTATCAAACAAAGAAAAATATATCAAATATAAGTAAGTAAAGAGTGCGTCCTTAGTTGATGGTGACCGGAAGGCTCCCTTTTCAATAGCTACTACATCGAGGTTTAAAGAAGGGCGCTACTCCTTTCCCTGAATTACTCCGCTTTACCCTCGACACTTACCTGATATTGCTGAGTGTTAAGCAAGAAGATATCAAGTACCATTTTTAATGTCTTTGGTATGAGGCGACCTAGGATTGAACCCTGGTTTCCTGGACCATTAGCAAACATTCTACCCGCTAGGCCAATATGCCAATAAGGAAGCATTTTATGATGAAAATATTTTAGAGATCAAATTTTGAAAGTGAAATTCAAATTAGGCATAAATGAATATTCTAACGGCTGGTGCCCGTGGTGTAATGGTTATCGTCTCAGGAAATGGACACGGTGATACGAGTTCAAATCATGGACGAGACTGCATTTCACATAGCACTAATACCCTTGAGAAAGGTATGAATCCAATTATTCTCCCTCCAGCTATGGGTAAATAGTAGGGCAGACTAGGTTCTTCAGCCTTGGTGAGGATACTAGTCTAGGAGAAGGAAAAATCTGAATTCAAACCTGTTAAACTTCGCTTGTGTCATATCCTGCCCGATCGGAGGGGTTGGTAAATATGATGAATGAATATTTTAACACAAAGTACATTCAGAACAGCAGTGACCATCTTAAAACCTGTATATAATACTGGTAAATAAAGTAACAAAGCGACCATAGTCGAGGGTAACCAGAAAGCTCCCTTTTCAATGGCTACTACACCGAGGTGTAGGGGAAGGCACTACTTATTTATACTAGTGTGTTGTTGAGTTCATTTTTAAATTTAGTTCTGTTAATAGCTGCAGTTGCTAAAGTCATTTAAGCACGTGAGTAGTAGATTCAAACTAGATTCTTTTGGGTTTAGGTAGTTTCTTTCTGGTGTGGAGGGCTTCAAGGATTTGTAAATTTTGCTTGTTATTTTGTTGTTCTGATACTTTTGTATTTTCGGTAAGAATTTTCGGAAAATCAGTTTTTGAACTGGAATGTTTTTATAGATGATGGGCATCTCTGATGTTTTTATAGATGATGGGCATCTCTGATACCAGTTCAATGAACTGGTATCAGAGATGCATTGAGAGTTGTCTTGATAGGGTAGTTGAGATTAAACCAACGTATATATTGTTATTTTCAGTGATAGAAGACATTTAAATTGATATATTACGTTTGTTTTTTGGAAAACCCTAATCGAGGGGGAGAGATTATTGTTAATAACTAAGTTGAAGGTTTTAAATTTATTATAGCATCTACTCTTTAATCATATATATGCAGACTCTTCCACTAGTTTCGACATATGAGGGCCTCACAGTCTCTCGTTAAGTCTTGTGCCCGTATCTCGTTTAACATTTTGTTGTATAGTGGCTCAATACCCTCCGTCAGCACTCTATCAGATAGACTGGCTTATAGCCATGAACAGCCTACGATTATAGACTTCGAGGGTTGATTTCAATCAACTATATCCAGTAGATGGGTCACACTTCGGCCGGCTGTGGTGTCAACTGCACGGATCTGGTCGGGTGTGTCCCGTCTTCTGGACATACCTCGAGCCTCTGGAGGCCGTTGCCCCAGGTTCTTCGGAGGGGTTAGGTTTATCGCCAGGCGCCTAAGGCGCCCCTTTTTAGGAGAATGCCAACGGGGCCGATGCATTTGGGGGAATTGTGGGCGCGTCTAGGCTACGGCCCTGTGCCCGGACCCACCTTAAAAAAGGCCTTTTACCACACTTGTCCAGTTGGTGGGACAGCCGACAAATACCGTTGATTTCAATCAGCTGAATCAAGTTAATGTGACACACTTCGACCGGCCGTAGTATCAACGGCACGGATCTGGTTGGGTATGTCTCGTCTCTGGACATACCTCGAGCTTCAAGGGTCCGTCCCTCTAGGCTTTAATCTCTCTCAGAGGGGTTAAATTTATTGCCTTGCGCCTGAGGCGATGCTATTTAGAGGAATGCCGACAAGGTCCGAGGCATTTTAGGGAATGCTGGGTGCATCTGGGCTACGGCCCCGGACACAACCTTAAAAAGGCCTTGTCCCACACTTGCTCGTTCGGTGGGGTGGTCAACAAATACCGTTGATTTAATCAGTTGGATCCAGTTGATGAGTCACACTTCGGCCGGCCGTGGTATCAGCGGCACGAATCTGGTTGGGTGTGCCACGTCTCTGGTCTGACATACCTCGAGCCTCAGAAGGTCTTTTCCTCGGGCTCTACCCCTCCTCGGAGGGGGTAGGTTTATCGCTTGATGCCTGAAACGCCCTTTTTAGGGGAATGCCCACGGGGCTTGATGAATTTTTGGGAATGCTGGGTGTGTCTGGGCTACGACCCTGCGCCCGGACCCACCTTCAAAAAGGCCTCGTACCACAATCGTTCGTTGACTTCACGAGCTGATTAGTATTCGGATTGATCTTACTTCGTTTGGCTATTTGACCCTCCACTATTTCTTGTAAGTTCGTTTGGTAATTGTTTCTACTGTGCGTTTTGTATGTGTCCATTAGCACCGGTCACAGACATACTCGTAAGTCTGCCGATAGCACATGCAGGACAGTTATCGGATGAATTAGCAGCCATAATCGATCTAGCTTCTCCTTTTTCCTCAATACGCTAAGATGCTGGAGATGATTTGTGTCAAAGTTCTTGGCAGCTTCATAACATTTTGTACTCCAAACCTTGCGAAATGGTTGGTTATTTGGGTTTTATAGCATAACAACCTTTTGCGAAAGAAGTTTGGTTTGGTTTCTTAGTTTAATGGCATGTAGGGTATTTAATGCCAAAGCCATTCTCTTAGAAGAACAGTAGTGGTACTATTTAACCCATAGCTAGGGGGATAAGGGGGTTTATACCTTTCCCAAGGGTATTTGCCCGAAAGTGAACGTAATAGCGCGACTGGAGTTCGAACTCGCTTACTACGATTTCGCAGTCCATCGCTTTAACCATTACACCACGAGGACACCCCTTTTGGCGAAAGAAATCAATTTGCTCGAATCTATCAACAGATATACCCAGAGCTATGCGATTGCTTTTTTTTTTTTTTTTTGTCTTTGTACCTGAGATATGGTCGTCCATCATTACTTTTTCCCTCATGAAACTGGCTATAGATGTTTGGAATTCTGTTTATCTCCCGTTTGGCTATGTCCAGCCTATTTCATTTGTTATTATATGAGGAAGATTTCTCTGCTTCCAGTATTGTTCTTAAGCAAAGTGTTCAGTGTTAGAGATTCTGTCTTTCCGTGTGTATCCACAAATCGGGCGAAGACAACTGGAAGGATAAGGGGGTTCATACCTTTCCCAAAAAAGTGAACGTAATAGCGCGACTGGAGTACGAACTCGCTTACTACGATCCCACAGTCCATCGCTTTAACCATTACACCACGCGGACACCCCCTCGAGAGATGGACTGGTATTCATCTTGCTGTCCAGACATGAGAACGAATTCAAATATTTGAGTTTTTTTCTCTCGTTAATAATAGTGGCGTTAGGAAACTGGTGAACTGGAGATTACTGTTTTACATCTGTTATTTACGTGGAAGTGAATCTTGTCCTATATATATATATATATATATATATATCAGCCCAAGATTAATGGCTCTTTTATTCCTAAGATGGCGATAAAGTTTTCCGAAAGTACACTGTCAGCTTTAGCTATTCCGTATACACATACACACACACACACACACACACATATTAATAATTTTCATATATATATATATATATCACCCCTCATGGTCCTGATGATGGTTCAGTAGAACCGAAACACTATAGTGTCGACCCATTAATAAATCATTCCCTCCACTTGGATCGTTGTTATCAGTTTTTCTACATATATATATATATATATGTGTGTGTGTGTGTGTGTGTATTGTCATCCACGGACAAACTGTTTCGTTGTATCACAACTCTTCAGTGTGGCTAGACACGTAGGATGCTTGAAGCTAGGATCGAAACCCTCCCAACTTTACGCTCGATTTAGTATCTTACCACTCAGCCAATAGTCAACATACGCCAGCTCGGGAATTATAAGGCATTATGTAGCAGCTTTCGTTTGTTTACATTTTGCCTTACCGCATAATAGAGTGCTCAATTCATTCGAAGAGCTTTTGCATTATGCAAGTGGCGTTATATTAATGAAAAATGGAAATAAATCCGACGGTAGGTAAATAAAAATTTGGTTGATAAATCTTCCATAATTAGTTATTTCCCCTTGTACTTTCCGCCCAAGCTTGGGCCATCATCAGGGGAGGATGTATTACAAAAGTGATGTAACGTTTTATAAAAATGAGCGTTTGTACTGGTGTATTGAGTAGCTTTTACTTTTCAAATTTGTTTTTATAAATACCGTCAGTTAGTAAAGACATTTAAATACATTAGCACTGCTTTCAAAATTAATTCTATTATGTTTGGGTTGTATATTCCTTATATGTAGTGTCTCAAGATTATTTTTTACTTGGAAATTATTAATTATGGAAGGTTTATCAACCAATTCCCGTTGAATATCATAAGATCGATACAGCTATACGAAAGAATTAACAAAAAATCTGTAGACAAAAAATGTCTATAATGTTCAATCAAATATATATATATATATATATATATATGTAAATTTACTAAGCTTTTTGCTTAGATGTGGCACAAGGCCATATGAAAGGGGCACCCAATGAGACTCGAACTCGTGTAGGTTTGCTAGTCGAGCTTGCTAACCATTACACCACCAGAGGCGCCTATATATAAATATATATGTGTGTGTGTTTGTGTGTGTATGTGTATACAGTAAGTTGGCCGACCGTAGTCGAGGGCTACTCGAAGGCTTTCTTTTCAATTACTACAACACCAAGGTGTAGGAAAGGGTGCAACTCCTTTCTTGGATTGCTCCACTTACCCTTGATCCGTACCTTATAATGCTGAGGGATAAACAAGGAGGTATCATGTACCATTCTTTGAGTTTTTGGTATGACTCGACCAGGAAACTTGTGTTGACGGTGTCAGGTTTTATTGTCCAACATAACTTTTTTTAAATTTTTAATTACATGCAACAGATGTAGGTCACAGATGTAGGTCACAGATGTAGATCACGAAAGCACATGTTTATTTAGTATAATATGTTAGTTCTTATCTATCTTAAGACTGTCTGTTATATACCGGGAATGAAGAGTTAACAGCGTTTTTCTTTATTACGCTAAATTTACGCTTTTTTAATTACATGGAACACATGTAGGTCCCAGATGTAAGTCCCATATGTAGGTCTCAGATGTAAGTCCCATATGTAGGTCCCAGATGTAAGTCCCATATGTAGGTCTCAGATGTAAGTCCCATATGTAGGTCCCAGATGTAAGTCCCATATGTAGGTCCCAGATGTAAGTCCCATATGTAGGTCACAGATGTAGATCACGAAAGCACATACATGTTTAGTATAATATGATTAATTCTTATCTATCCTAACTAAGACTGTTATTTGCCCAGTCGGCTGGGGCTGTAGAATACACCGACTGCTTCTCTGCAGAGGGGTAAGACCCACCCCCAACGAGTGTCCTGCATATGACACTAAACAATCTGATGATGAGGTTCCAGCAATGCTGGAGCTTTGGGGAATGTGGAGTACCCCTTCATTGCCATCGCTCCCAGGTCCACTCTGGCCCGGAGTGGTAGCACCTGATAAGGGTCCCATCTATGGGTTAAATAGAACTAAACCGTGCTTCTTTCACTATACTGATTTTTGCATTTAAACTGCGTATTTATGCTAAACTAAATTGCTTAAAATAAAACTGTTTTGACATTGGAACTGCGTACTTGTGCTGAACTGAATTGCTCGAAATAGAACTGTTTTTGACGTCTAAACTGTGTACTTATGCTGAACTGAATTATCTGAAATAAAGCTGTTTGACATTTAACTCTCTGTATTGCCCAGTCAGCTGGGGCTGTAGAATACTCTGACTGTACCTCTGCGGAGGGGTAAGACACCCCACTAACGTATGTCTGGATATGACTCTAAACAATCTGATGGTAAGGTTCCAGCAGTGCTGGAGGTTTGGGAATGCGGAGTACCCTTCATTGTCATTGCTCCCAGGTCACTCTGGCTCGGAGTAGTAGCACCTGATTGGGCCCTATCTATGGGTTAAATAGAACTAACAGCACTCTTATGCTAAAACTGAATTATGCTTAACTGAATTATTTCAAATAGAACTGTTTTTTAACATTAAAACATTATTTACACTTAACTGAATTGTTACATATAACTGCTGAATAGTTTGAAATAGAAATATTTTTGAACAATTAAACCGTACTTACATTTAAACTGCGTGCTTATGCTTAACTGAATTATTTCAAATAGAACTGTTTTTCGACATTAAAAACTGTATTTACACTTAACTGAATTGTTACATATAACTGCTTCAATAGTTAGAAAGGGAAATGTTTTTAACAATTAAACTGTACATATGCTAAACTGAATTGTTTGAAATAGAACAGATTATTTACATAAAAATGGATTTGGCGTTAAATAACATACAAAGGTTGATATGCCATAAAACCCACCAAACTAAGATTGTTATATACCGGAATAAAGAGTCAACGCTTTTCTTTAATACGCTAAATGTACGTATAAGTTCAGCAAGAGAAAGTCAGAGATGGCTAAAACCCACATAGACGCGGATGACGGTGCAGTTTCCAGTAAACGTTTTTGCCCTTCTGCTTTGTTCTACCTCAGTCAAAATTCTTTCCTGGTTTATATGATATTCCGGACAACCCACGCAATCCCCGTGGCTACACCTCCCACCAACACGCTGCCTCCTATTCAGCATGCCACCCACGCAACTCACGTGGCACTTCTGTTTGAGAACGCCTGCGTCCTATTTCCCTGTGGAAATTAGTGGACATCTTGTTATGCCACCCACGCAACTCGCGCTTGGGGCATTATCTTGTTTACCCAAGGAAACAGGTATACATCCTGTTACGCCCCACCTCGCAACTTATGCAGCATGTCAAAGGAATCTTCCTGTCGCTAATCCAGCATGCCCACATTACAAGTGTGCTGGTATTTGCATGTATACCATGATATTTAAGTAAAAAGTAAAGTTGGCGACCGTAGTCGAGGTGCGACCAGAAGGCTCCCTTTTCAATAGCTATAATACCGAGGTATAGGGGAGGGCGCTACCCTTTTCCCCTGGATTACTCCACTTTACCCTTGATCCTTACCTTATATTGCTGAGTGTTAAGCAAGGAGGTATCAAGTACCGATTTTTAAAGGTCTTTGGTATGACGCGACCTGGGATTGAACCCAGGTCTTCCGGTTCACTGGGGCCAATACATGATAGTGGAGTTTTAAAAAGACTTGCTGTCACTTAGCCTTCGACGATAAGCACAAGACTTCTAGGGTATATACAAATACATGAAACATATTAAGGAAGTTAAGAGATTGCCCTATACCCTGTATATTTGGGGGGTCTGTGATGGCACTGAGAAATATGCTGAAGAGACCTGTTGCTACCTAATCGTAAGCGATAACCAGCAGATATCTGGTCTGCACATCGTAATCAAATATGACGGATAACGACAATACCGATACTAATAGCAACACCTATATTTTTATTCTTTTGTCGCTGATGATGTTGATGTCGTTTCTGCTTTTATTGTCTTGTAGGGTTCTTATCTCTGCCAGAGAAGAAGCCATTTTATCTTAAACTTTTCCGAGTTTTGTCGACTTGTGCTGAGTGCGATTATGGCATCTCTAAATTTCAGCGTAGTTTAAGATGCTTATCGAGGTTGGACTCGGCAGTTTTTGAACTTCCCTTTGTTCCGACAACTGATAAAACAATTTCACCGTGATAACATTGACATGTGAGGGTCTTTTTGAAAACATTAATAGGACAATTGTTACAATAAAAAGACAAGAAAAAGGAAATAAAATCGAACACACATACACACACACACACACACACACATAACGACACAAAGACACATAGACCGAATACATCTTTTTCAAATGTATTTAATCAGAGGTCTCAAATATGCAACCCGCGGGCCGTATGCGGCTCTCAAACAACTTTTCAATGCACGTAGCAGAGCAATTTTCGTGACTAATCTTTTCCTAAAACTTGCTAATTTACGCTACTGACCATGTTTATGCGCTATCAGTGAGGTTTAGAATATGCAGACTATATCCCCTTCAGAGGGGTAAGGCCCCACCAAAAAAGAGTTGCCCAGTCAGCTGGGGCTGTAGAATACACCGACTGCACCTCTGCAGAGGGGTAAGACACCCCTAACGAGTGTCCTGCATATGACACTAAACAATCTGATGGTGAGGTTCCAGCAATGCTGGAGATTTGGGGAATGCAGAGTACCTCTTGCCATCACTCCCGGGTCCTCTCTGGCCCAGCATGGTAGCACCTGATAGGGCCCTATCTATGTGTTAAATAGAACTAACGGCATAATCATGCTAAACTGAATTGTTGGATTAAACTGAATAGCTTGAAATAGAAATGTTTTTGACAATTAAACCGTACTTACATTTAAACTGTGTGCTTATGCTAAACTGAACTGTTTTTTGACATTGAAACTGTATTTACCCTAAACTGAATTGTTTAACATAGAACTGTTTTGACATTTAACTTTATGTAAACAAAATCTGTACTTATACTAAACTGAATTGGTTGAATTAGAACTGCTTGAGTAAACTGAATAGCCAGAAATAGAAATGTTTTTCACAATTAAACTGTACTTACATTTAAACTGCGTGCTTGTGTTAAACTGAGTTGTTTGAAATAAAACTGTTTTTGACATTGAAACTGTACTTACCCTAAACTGAATTGTTATAGATAACTGCTTGAATAAACTGAATAGTTTGAAATAGAAATGTTTTCGACAATTCAACTGTGTACTCATGCTAAACTGAATAGGTTTCAATAGGATTGATTATTTACATAAAAATGGATTTGGCGTTAAATAACCTGCAAAGGGTGATATGCCATAAAACCCAACCAATCAATCACCCAAAAAAGAGGTATGCTTCGTATGGCACTAATCTGCATCTGATGGTGAGGCTCTAGTTCTGGAGATATGGTGAGTGTGGAGTATCTGTTCATTGCCATTAATCCTTGGCTCACACTAAGCCGGAGTGGTCGTAACTGATAATCTTTGGATCAAACCGATTTCTTTAAAAATTGTTCGTATTCGATTGGACCGTGTGCGAAAAAACATTCTTAAGAAACAACTACACAAGAAATGTAGATATGAACGTACAATGGACGCAATTCCCTAACCCGTCAGAATAAAATAACCCTAGACGGGTTGACATCTCTTTAAAATCATTTAATCAATTATTCAATCAATATGACTACGTTTCTCCCCAGAGAGTAGAATATACTTTCACTTTCACTTTCACTTCAAGATCATAAGCTATAAGGTAGAAATAATTCTATTTTATATGCAATTTTTAAAAAAATCCTTGAAAAAAAAAGTTTGTAAAATTTACATCAGTTTGTTTCAATGATATATTGTGGTAGAGAGGTGACTGAGATTATAGACCATTAACTCTCAAAAAAGAACGTGAAGAAATTTATTGTGTTTCATTTCGTAAGAAGGTAATTTTTCAACTCATATTAGTATGAGGAAAGTGAGCGAGGTGACTTCAATAAGTTTCCAGACTTTTTTCGTCTGGGCACTTTTATTGATAGTACGTACATGAAACTCTAGTCCCCTTCGAAGTGATCTCCTTCGGCTGCAATGCAATTGTTGTACCGTTCCAACAACTTCTGCAAGGTCCCGTGGCAGTCCTTTTGTGTGAGCGTGTCAGTGACCTTCGTCACAGCCT
Organism: Sepioteuthis lessoniana; assembly: GCA_963585895.1. Taxonomy (NCBI): domain Eukaryota; kingdom Metazoa; phylum Mollusca; class Cephalopoda; order Myopsida; family Loliginidae; genus Sepioteuthis; species Sepioteuthis lessoniana. The sequence continues at coordinate 38,163,265 of OY757944.1, read as the reverse complement.
CTTTCATCTCCTCAATTGACTCATCACGACAGCCTCTGAGCTTAGGGAATAAGCAAAAGTCACTGGGAGCAAGGTCTGGACTATAGGGAGAGTAAGGAACTGTCTTGATGCCCATCTTGGTCAAATAGTCTGTGACAAGGATGGAGTTGTAGACTGGTGCATTGTCCTGCTGGAAATGCCACTGACCCGATTTGAAGAGTGCTGGCCTCTTCCCTGGGAATCTCTTCCTGAACTCACTTAAAACCTCAACATAGTATTCCTTGTTGACCGTCTGTCTAGTGGGAACCCAGTGCATGTAGATCATGCCAGTGCTGTCAAAAAAGGGATCATCAAAAGTTTGTGGGTGGATTTGCTCTGTTTGACCTTCTTGGGTCTGGGAAAGCCAGCATGTTTCCACTGGGAAATCTATCTCTTGGTCGAAAAGCAGTCTGAAGTATTCCATAAGTTTCTGTGGCATTTTTTCAAAGTTTGAAAAAGAATTATATTGCATATCATTCTTCTAAAGTGTCCTCACGTCCAGATTGGATTTTTGAAATTCACCAGCTGTGACAATCAGGCTTTAGTAGGGTATATTCCAATTGCTGCTGTAGCTGTTCATTTGAAGCTGAAATCATAAAAATTGGTCAGTCATCTCATACGATGTATAGCAATAACATACTGAATTTTCTACTACAATTTTAAATTCCTGTACACAAAAAGTCTGGAAACTCGTACCTTACATGACAGATAACGCAAACGAATTGATAATCGTAGAAAATTTTAAAGAGTGGATTGTTGAATAAACAGAAATTATATTTGCAATTTCTTTTAATATGATAAAACTTTGAATTTTACTTTTGTGTTCTTTGTTTTTACAATATTTATTATACAATTTATTGTAATTTACACATGAAATACAATAACATGACAACTCAGTTGGCTATAATTGTAATATACGTTGACTGCCGCTCTGTAAAGGAGTAGGCCATTATGAATATGACATTAAAACCATCTGATGATGAGGATCCAGTCCTGGAGCTTTGGGGAATGCGGAGTACCCCTTCATTACCATTACTCTTACTCGAAGTGGTAATAGCTATTAAGGTTCTATCTATGGGTCAAATAGAACAGATCAATCTTTTACCAGAGATTATTGTTGATATTGAATAGAATTATAACCGGGCCATTGACCTAATGAATAGAGTGTTCGCCTATGGTCCGGGCGACTGGGATTCAATCCAAGGTCGAGTCATACCAAAAACTCAAAAAATGGTACTTAATGCCTCCTTCAATAACACTTAGTATTATAAGGTACGGATCAAGAGTAAAATTGAGCAATGCAGGGAATGGAATATCGCCCTACTCTTCACCTCGGTGTAGTAGCTATTGAAAAGGGAGCCTTCAGGTCACCCTCGACTACAGTCACCAACATTACTTACTTATTAATGCTAAATAGCAATACTTGAAACCATTTAACTGTGTGCTAACAATGTATAGGGATAATTCAAAGAATTTAACTTTGTGCAAGCAATAAATTGCAATAATTGAAACCGTTTAACTTTGAGCAAACAAATGAGTTCTGGCTCATTTAAGAATAAACAAAAATATAAAAAATAAAAAAAGAATAAACCTGCAAACTATTGGTTTACATATCATATCATGTATATATATATATATATATATATATATATATGTATGAATTATGTGTATAATATGTATATAAAAATGTGTGTATATATATATATATATATATATATATATATATATATATATATATATATATATTAATACCCCGAAGTCTTACCATAGTAGGTGCAATCTGTGTCTTTAGGAAAAAATGCACATTTTGCTTTTTCCAGAGCCAAAAAAATTATAAAATAAGAGAAGTGAATTAATAGCTAGGTTTAGACATAGGACTAAATTTAAACTATAGATAATTAACAAATTTTTTTTTTTTTTAAAAAGCATAGAGTTAAATTGAGAATTAATGTAAATGAATAAATAAAATAAAATGTTAGATAGAAAATTGTGAAAAAGCATATAATACATACCTACTACTCATAAAAAGTGTAACTGATTAATGGTTTCTAAATAGTTTTGAAATTTTAAAATATTTTAAATAAGTTAAATATTTGTTTTAGTTTAATATATCTATTACTGTATCATTACGTAAGGTTATTGTTTAAAGTTTAAATCTAATTTAATATAAAATCTGTAATTTTGGTCAAAATGTAATTAAAAAATTTAAAAATTAAATTTTTTTAAAATAAATTTACTACATTTCTAACCGAAATTAAAAACAGAAGTGGGCTTAATGAGGAGATAACTCTTCATCCCTCTTCTATCCCCTCCCACTTTTTCTGTGTCTATTCTAGTTTTTTTATCTAAAAGATCTGAAGAAGTCCTGTTAATTTTTTTCGTGTTTTTGGAAATTTCAAAAATGCTTAACAGGATGGAAACAAATTTATAATCCTATGTGACCGGTTTTGTTGTTTTTCTTAAAGTATATATATATATATATTTCTTTAAGAAAAACCAAAACCGGTCAAATTAAGATTATAAAATTATTTCAATCCTGTTATGGATTTTGATATAAATCAGAAATACCAAAAATAACAGGACTTCATCAGATCTAATGGATAAAATAATTCAGAATAGACACAGGAAAGAAGGGTGGGAGGGGATAGAAGAGGGGTGAAGAGTTTCCTCCCCATTTCGCCCACTTCCGGTTTTTAGTTTTTATTACCGGTTGGAATTACAGTAAATTAAATTTTTTGATTTTTAAATTCTAAATCCATTTCAACTTAAAACTCCAGATTTAATACTAATTTAGGGAAGTACAACATACCTCAATAACCTTACGTAAGGATACAGTAATACTTAAATTAAATTCAAAATTTAAAAACAAAATTTTATTTTATCCATTAGATCTGAAGAAGTCCTGTTATTTTTGGTGTTTTTGATTTATATCAAAACCCATAACAGGATGGAAATAATTTTATAATCTTAATTTGACCGGTTTTGGTTTTTCTTAGAAAAATTATTGCTCAGTGATGTCAGTTACATTGAGCTCTTTACCAGGAAAATTTAAACGTTCACTGTTCAATGTCTTTTTTTTTTTTTTTTTTTTTTGTCCTGATGGAATTACTCCCAAGTCCGGTTTAACTGGACCGAATAATACCTATATATATATATATATATATAGGTTGACTGACAGTATACGAAGGCGACTCGAAGGCTTCCTTTACAATAGCTACTCTACTGAGGTCTAAGAGAGGGTGCTACTCCATTCCTTGCGTTGCTCTGCTTACCCTTGATCTCTACCTTATAATGCTGAGTGTTAAGCAAAGAAGCATCAAGTAACGTTTTTGAGACTTTGGTATGACTCGACCAGGGATTGAACCCCGGTCTCCCAGACCATTAGCGAACATAAACATTATTCCAATGGACCAATATATATATATATATATATATATTAGTAGTAGTAATATCCAGTCAGCGTCCGAAGACAGCGGGTGAGGATTGTTCTTGTATAGAATATATGAGGAATATCATTTAAATCTGAGTGCTCGATGTATGGCTGCGTTTGACTCCTTTTGCCCTCGCCTGAGAATTTAAATTTTATTTGTTTTGTTTTTATGTGGGTGGGGTCGTACCGTGGCCGTCGCTATAATACTTTATAATTATATATATAATATAATAATGGTATTATAGCGACGGCCACTGTCGTACACATATGAACCGTAATTCCACAACTGCTGTTCTGCAACCACATGTAAAAAGTCATTTGACGAGACGGAGAGTATAATAATATTCTCCAGCGAAATAAATTTACAATGACAACTTAACCAGGTTTGAGTTTCCTTCTAATTGCGTTATATATATATATATATATATATATATATATATATATATATATATATATATATATACTCCCTGATAATCCGTTAAGGTGAAACTTTAGTGGGAGAATTTCGACTCACGATTTAAGTTAGTTTGTAATTGGCTCCACTCGTGTTGAGCACTCTTGTAATTGTAGCATTGCAGCGTTTACGGTGGGTTTTATTTTTCTTTTTATCAACTGACTGCATATCTCTTGATTTTTTTCAACTGGTGTGACGGAGTTGGCCTTTTCTTTCTTTTTGTCCTATGATATTTTTTTTTTCCCCGGGTGGTGATTCGAGATTTTTTTTTTATCTCTTGTTCCTGGCGGGTTTTTTTTCTTTTTTTCTGGTAACCGTGAATGCTGGTAGATAGTAGATTAGTATATATATATATATATATATATATATATATATATATATATATATATATTCAACCGAAAAAGACATCGACACGTGGCTGTTTGGTTTCGCGTCAAAACAGACGAAGGGATCGTCTGCTTGGCGGACCACCCACATAGTGTCACAATCAGAATTACCTCAGCCATATATGAAATATAAAAATCTTATATGTTTGAGTTTATATTCATATGCATTCACGATCTATCAGTAAATTCCGCATATAAACAATAAAACATAGTTGTCTGACTGGCCTGGGGTGCTGTGATGTTCCGCTTAATGATTACTGCCAGTACATCAGCTGTTGGAAACAGTGTGTGATATACCGTTGATACAATTCTTAATTTGTACAACTGTTTTATTATTTGGCATTAAATCCTGTGTTAATTTGTTAAATATGTTCACCAAACATGGCATTAAATAACCTACAAGGGTTGATATGCCATAAAGCTAAACCAAATCAAACATAAGAGATGATTAAACATCAGTTTAAGTAGGAAACGTTTGTGTCAGTCTGCTGGAGATACGGTAAGTGGTGTGTATATCGATTGTTTGGGGTACTGTTCCACTGGTTAACTAAGGTAAAGTTTTAGATCTTACTCCTGTCGAATAAATCGACCCCTAGAACTGTACCCTTTATTTAATCCACGGGGCAGATTGTTCTAATTTATTAAACCATGACCGGGTACAAGTGTTAATCTATCGTAAGTATTCCTTGTTATTACCACCTACTGTGGGGACTGAGCCTGCAGCCCCCAAAAAGTTTCTGTGTTGGTTCCCGAGTTCAACAGGGTACACATGAAGAGAGCCGAAGGATCTATCGGCCGAAACGTTCTGATTGTAATAAAAAAAGATGAGGCCAGTAGTCCGAATATTCTAAGTAATAATAATTATCAAGCTTCATTCTTGCCGTATTTGTCGACCGTCCCCCCAACTGGACGAGTGGGGCACAAGGTCTTTATTTAGGTGGGTTCGGGTGCAGGGCCATTGCCCAGACGCGCCTGGCGGCTCCAAAAATAACTCGGGCACCGTCGGCATTCCCCTAAAAAAGGAAGTTTCAGACACCAGGCGATAAACCCAGCCCCTCCAAGGAGGGTCAGAGCCTGGGGGATGGCCTCTTGAGGCTCGAGGCGCGCATCGACCGACTGCTACTGAAAACCAGGACACACCTGATCAGATCCGTGTAAACCCAAACACGGCCGATCGAAGTGTGTCCCGATAAACTGTGTTTGCTTAGCCCGTAAAAGACCAACGGGCTAGCCTTCATCCTTGCTGGTCGGCCAACCTAAGGAGAAGTAGGAGTCTATTAGAGAACGTCGCTTCTCCCAGCTGTGCCCAGTACGTCTTGTTCGTCTCTGATCGTTTAAAGCAGCACATAACTTTCTTGTGTGGTTCCCATCTAGATTTTTCTTCTGGCGTTTTGTTAGAACCTAAGTGGTGCAGCCGTACAGTAGTACCGACAGAGCCCCAGCTTGGAAGAAATCCAGTTTTATTTTATCAGAGAAACGAGACGATATAAATATACGCATTGGGAAAGCATAGACTACTGGTGACAGGTTGTCAATCATTAGGAAATATCGAAACTAAAGTACTTAAAAAATATACTCTTGTTTCCTAACCTCTGACCATACGAGCATAAAGACCTCCAATCTTGACGGACATAAAAAACGAACTCTTTCTACACCATCGAGAAGTTTTTGATGCCTACTTTATTGTAAGCGAAATACTAAATACACTTTTACGAGGGTAACGTGAATTTAGTAAATTATGTGTAACGTGTTCGTAACAATATGTAACTTAATATTGAACAGAGGAGTCTTCCTGGTATTGTGATAAAAAGTTGATGCTGAAACGGATTATAAAATAAAACAATTGCACTTAGAACAAATAACAGGAGGTTGAGTTGAAATAGATGTCGTCCTTTCATGAATTATTTTTGGCTATAAGCAATAATTAACCGAGTCTAGTCGGCTAGGACTGTAGAATACACCAACTGCCTCTCTATAAAGGACTGTTTGACATTTAAACTGTGAGCAAAAATTGAATTATTAAAAATAGAACTGTTTGATCATTTCACTGAGTGCAAGCAAATGACTAATGTTTAATTGAATTGTTAGTGATACATAACAATACTTGAAACCATTCAATTTTGTTGACTTATGCTAAATTGTGGAAGATGTGGGTGGCAGTGAAAACAATTGTAGTCGGTGCTCTAGGAACAATCCTCAAGAAAACGAAAACATAGGGAAATACCTAGATCTTGCCAGAGAGTTGAAAAACATTTAGAAGATGTGGATGACAGTGATACCACTTGTAGTTAAACCTCTTGGAACGGTCACGAAAGATCTGGAAAAAAAAAGACTGGATGAACTGGTGACGAGAAGAAGAATCAAAGCCATCTAAACCAGCTCACCGTTGAGACTAGCTAGAATACTTAGAAGAGTCCTGGAGATCTAAGGAGACTTGCTATCACACCGTCTTCAGAAAAAAAAACTATCTGTTGATATTCTTGTAAAAAGTTTGTAAGGAGTAAAATTAAACCGCAACGATTTGGCTTATATACCGTTCCTTGAGATATGGGAGGGTTCCTAAATAAAAATTTTAAAAGAATGGTAAGCAGTATCTGTTGGTTTCTAAATCCTGTTATCTCTGGAATTTTCAAGATTTCTATGTTCAGAAATTTTCGAAAAGATTTCAATTCTATTTTGAAAAGATTGAAAACTTTCATTCTTTTGTTTAAGATGAGAGAGAAAGAGAGAGCGACACCCAAGCGATATCTTTGAAATGCAAAGAAATATGATTCCAAAAAATGGCACTTTTTACAACAGAGCCGGATTATCGCGGACACGGTGAGAGATAAACGCAGACAGATTTTAAAAGATAAATCTTCTTTTGCGCTTGTTCATTTGATTCTGTCTTTGTTCTTGCCTTCATCTCATTAATGCCGTTCACTGCCATATCCAACTGTAGTCGAATTCCTGAAACAGTGCGCCCTCACTTGAATATACAAGGGTTGGCTGAAAAGTTCGTATTATAAAGTCATATCTGGTGATGTTGTATAGCCATGATGATATCAATAATAATAATAATAATAATAATAATACAGGTGAACTCTGTTGATTGTGATTTGAAAGAGTTGTACGGCCACCTGCTTTTCGTTTCACAAACCATTCAAATAAGATTTTTAAAAAAGAAATGCGGGGCACAGCTGGAGTTCTCTTATTGACCCCTGCATATGGCCATGCCAGTGTTGGTCGACTAGCAAAAACTTACATGAGCTCTATACGGACACAGGATGCAAACTAGAAGACCTGCCAAGATTGATGGGTGATAGGGACGGATGGCAAGAAGGAGTCTGTGAACTCTGTGCTGTCAGTGCAACTTGATGAAGTTGATTGGTTAGTTGGAGAAGCAAAATATCACACGCCTCCGACCCAACCAAGATTAACAAAAAAAAAGGAATAAAGATTGCATTGTAAGAGTGTGTTCGTTTTTTATTCTTGGTGGGGCTAACTTATGCCTTATACACATTTGACTAAAAACATCGCGGGATTAATCGTGGTTTGATTTAAGTTCATTGTTTAATGGCATATCAACCAACATGGGTTATTTAATGCCAAAGCTATTCTGGTAGAAGAACAGCAGTGATGCCATCTAACCCATAGTTAGGGACTAATCATGTCTTAGGTTTGATTTGGTTTAGCTTTATGGCATATCAACCCTTGTAGGTTATTTAATGCCAAATTCTTTTTATATACATATATATTAAATATATATGATTTGGTTGGGTTGGGTTTTATGGCATATCAACCATTGTAGGTGAGTTAATGACAAATCCTCTTTATACATATATACTAAATATATATTATTTGGTTGGGTTGGGTTTTATGGCATATCAACCATTGTAGGTTACTTAATGCCAAATTATTTTTATACATATATATTAAATATATATGATTTGGTTGGGTTGGGTTTTATGGCATATCAACCCTTGTAGGTTATTTAATGCCAAATTCTCTTTATATATATAAATATTAAATATACAAGATTTTTTTTAGTTGGCTTTTATAGCATATCAATTCTTATAGGTTATTTAATACCAAATCCTCTTGATACATATATATTAGATATATATGATTTGGTTGGGTTGGGTTGGGTTTTATGACATATCAACCATTGTAGGTTATTTAATGCCCAATTTTTTTTATACATATATATTAAATATATATGATTTGGTTTGATTTGATTTTATGGCATATCAACCATTGTAGGTTATTAATACCAAATTCTCTTTATACATATATATTAAATATATATGATTTGGTTTGGTTGGGTTTTATGGCATATCAACCATTGTAGGTTATTTAATACCAAATCCTCTTTATACATATATATTAAATATATATGATTTGGTTTGGTTTGGTTTTATGGCATATCAACCATTGTAGGTTATTTAATACCGAATTCTCTTTATACATAAATGATTTGTAAACGCATTGTTGTTGTTGTTGGCGATCGTAGTTGAGGGGGACCCGAATGCTCCCTTTTCAATAGCTACTACATCGAGGTGTAGGGGAAGGCGCTACACTATTCCCTGGATTGCTCCACCTTCCCCTTGATCCGTATCTTATAATGATGAGTGTTAAGCAAGGAAACATCAAGTACCATTCTTTAAGTCTTTGGTATGACATGACCTGGGATTGAACCCCGGTCTCCCGGACCACTGGCGAACACTCTACTCATTAGGCCACTGATAACTGTTGTGTTCTGTTTAGAGAACGCTTGTAGTACTAATAAAAAGACAGACCACAATATGTGAGGAATAGAGTTATATTTACAGGAAAGAGTATTTACAGGAGAGAGAGTTAGTAACAAGAACACAGGATTAGTGGATAGTTCAACAATAGTATTGGCTTCCGTTATAAGGAGCGGCTGTTCACCTTCAAGACTCTTATGTAATTTACAAAGCGCTTTGCTTTGATGTGGCACAAGGCCAAATGAATGGGGCGCCCAATGAGACTCGAACTCACTTGTGTAGGTTTGCTAGTCCAGCTTGCTTCGCTTCGATGCGGCACGAGGGCGAATGGGTGGGGCGCCCAATGAGACTCGAACTCACTTGTGTAGGTTTACTAGTCCAGCTTGCTAACCGTTACACCACCAGACTCTTAGTAATTTACAAAGCTCTTTGCTTCGATGTGGCACAAGGCCGAATGAATGGGGTGCCCAATGAGACTCGAACTTACTTGTGTAGGTTTGCTAGTCCAGCTTGCTAACTGTTACACCACCAGAGGTGCCCACCTTCAAGACTCTTAGACCGTTGGCATTAGTACCGAAAAGGACATCGAAACGAGGTTAACGAAAGCATGGACAGCTATCAATAGGCTATCGACTATATGGAAATCAGACCTAACCGATAAAATGAAACGCAGTTTCTTCCAGGCAGCGGTCACATCGATACTGCTATATGGATGCACTACATGGACGCTAACAAAACGGCTGGAGAAGAAACTAGATGGCAATTACACAAGAATGCTGCGTGCAATCCTCAACAAGTCCTGGCGGCAACACCCAACAAGACACCAACTGTATGGCCACCTGCCCCCTATCACGAAAACTATTCAAGTTAGACGAACCAGACATGCAGGACATTGCTGGAGAAGCAGAGATGAACTCATAAGAGATGTACTCTTATGGATCCCCACACACGGCCGCGCAAAAGCAGGACGACCAGCACGAACGTACATTCAGCAGCTATGTGAGGATACAGGTTGTTGTCCTGAAGACCTACCTAGGGCGATGAACGATAGGGAGGAGTGGCGAAAGAGGGTCAGGGATATCCGTGCTGCCAGCACGATATGATGATGATGATGCTATATATGGCAGATGGACTAAGTCATTGTGTCGAAAAGGTCGGTGATACCCAACAATAACATTTTAAAACATACCTGAGTTCATTTGTTTGTATACTATTAAATGGTTATACATTGGATTTGCAAGTGAACAGTTTGTAAGTAATCTTATTTTTAGATAAATCAGAGCTTGTTTCTTTGCACACGAATACTACTATTGTTTCCACATAGTTAAATGGTCCCAAATATTCTTATACGAATAAATCTATTTAATATTAATCATTTTTTGCTCCCACTTAAATGGTTTCAAGTATTGCTATTTAACATAGACAGTTTTATTTGCACCTAGTTAAATGGTTAAAAATATCACTATTGAGTCACTGAGAAATCAATCCATACAAGGATGCTCATCAAACCTTGATCAAAGAGAATCGGTAGAAAGTACTCCGCGCAAAAGTACTTGAGAATTAATACTTGACTTCAGCTTATCCCAATCTACAATTTTCAGTCGCTTGAAAAAGATACAAAAAAAAACAACCAGTGCATTTAGCTTTTAATATAAAAATTCAATTTAGGCATACACTTTAAGAGTTTCAAGTATTTCTAATCAATACTAATAATTCTATTCAGTATTACTCATTCATTTGCTCATTGTCAAATGGTTCCAAGTATTGCTGAGGGTGTCATCGTGGTGTAATGGTTAACGCGATAGACTGCGGAATCGTAGTAAGCGAGTTCATACTCCAGTCGCGCTATTACGTTCACTTTCGGGCAAATACCATTGGGAAAGGCATGAACCCCCATATCCTCCCTGCTAAGGGTTATATAGTAACACAACTGTTCTTCTAGGAGAATGGCTTTGGCATTAAATAACCTACAAAGTTTGAGATGCCATTAAACAACGAAACCAAACAAAACCAAGTATTGCTATGTATCACTAACAATTCAATCAAACATCGGTCATCGGTCAAAGTTAAATGATCAAACAGTTCTATTTCTAGCCGTTCCATTTTGCATAAGTCAACAAAATTAAATAGTTCCAAGTATTGTTATATATCACTAACAATTCAATCAAATATCAGTCATTTGTTTACACGCAGTTAAATGATCAAACAGTTCTATTTCTAACAATTTGATTTAACGCAAGTCATTTGTTTGCACTGAGTTTAAATGACAAAGAGTTCTATTAGAAATATGAGATCTGTTGCTCTGTTTGTCTGTTGGGTTTTATGACATATCAACCTTTGTAGGCTATTTAACGCCAAATCCATTTTTATGTAAATAATCTGTTCTATTTAAAACAATTCAGTTTAGCATAAGTACACAGTTTAAATGTCAAAAACATTTCTATTTCAAACTATTCAAGTAGTTATATGTAACAATTCAGTTAAGTGTAAATACAGTTTTAATGTCGAAAATCAGTTCTATTTCAAATAATTCAGTTAGGCATAAGCATGCAGTTTAAATGTCAGTACGGTTTAATTGTCAAAAACATTTCTATTTCAAGCTATTCAGTTTACTCAAACAATTCATTTTAGCATAAGTATGCTGTTAGTTCTATTTAACCCATAGATAGGGCCCTATCAGGTGCTACCACTCCGGGCCAGAGTGGACCAGGGAGCGATGACAATGAAGAGTTACTCCGCATTACTCAAAGCTCCAACACTGCTGGAACCTCACCATCAGATTGTTTAGTGTCATATCCAGGACACTCGTTAGGGGGGGTCTTACCCCTCTACAGGGGTGCAGTCAGTATATTCTACAGCCCGAGCTGACTGGGCAAAAATATGAGGTGTAAGGTTTTGGTTGTGTGTTGTGGGGAAATAATGACGTTGATAAGGGACTTTTTTTCTTATACCCGATTCACAGGTTATCTTCTGATTATTATTATTTTTTTTTTTTTTTTAGGCTGCAAAGGAATGAATGTCGGAAAGGAAAGAGACGGGGATACTTTTAAACTCAATTCTTATTTTCGGGGTTTACGACTATATTGTGGTGGGGGGAAGGTTTACCTGAACTAGTAGAAATAACCGGGCTTCTCGGTCAAGGTGTTAGAGGAATCTCAGGAATCCTTTTGACAAATTCGGAATCGTTGGTATCGAGTAGAAGGGTCTTATGTCTTCGGAAAAGAGCATAAAATAAATAAGACAAGCACACATTAAAAGAGAAGAATAAATTTTATATATTAAAGTAATACAAGTTTTTACTTGTCTCATGTGTAATGTGTAGATCATGCAATCTACTCCCTGAGTGGATCACAGTCAAATATCATATCCTTATTTGAAGAGTCTATTGTGTATCGAAAATTGGGATGATACCACAACAAAGAGGTTTGAGGGTACGCCATGTATGACCATGGTTAGTTGGTGTGTGTGTCCAGCTGACGCTGTTACGAGAAGGAAACATCACGGACTACTTGACCAGAAGGCCAGCAGACCCGTATGCTCCAACTGGCAGCTGTGAGAAAAAGGAGCAGTCTGTCTCATTCCAAGTATGTCAAGAGAACTGTGGTAGTGTTTCCTTTTGGTGCCAGGAAGCTCTTTTTTCAGGCATGCCCGTTTAGCATTTCTTGTCAGACAGCTCCTGGGAGATTGTAATTTATTTATTCATTTATTTTATTTCGTGTTTATTTTATTTTTATTTCTAGTTTTTATGTTATATGTTTTTTTGTTTTTTTATTTCTTATTTAATCCCCACAGACCCATAGACAGGACCCTATCAGATGCAACCGCTCCGGGTCAGAGTGGACCTGGGAGCAATGGCAATGAAGGGGTACTCTATATTACCCTAATGCTCTAGCATTACTGGAGCCTCTCTATCCGATAGTTTTATATCATATCAGGACACTCGTTAGGGAAGTCTTATCCCTCTGCAGAGGCGCAGTCGGTGTATTCTACAGCTCCAGCCGACTGTGTTGGTTAGTATTAGATAAGAATACTTGAAACCATGTAACTATGTGTATTAGATAGGAATGCTTGATATCATGTAACTGTTTGAAAAAAACTCTTAAGAAAGAATTGTTTAAAATTTTCAAATCGGCTCATTGGTCTAGTAGGTAGAGTGTTCGCCAATGGTCTGGGAGACCGGGATTCAATCCTAGGTCACGTCATACCAAAAACTTTAAAATGGTACTTGATACCTCCTTGCATAACACTCAGCAATATAAGGTAAGTATCAAGAGTAAATAGGAGCAATCTTGGGAAAGGAGTAGCGCCCTCCCCTACACTTTGGTGTAGTAGCGAATGAAAAGGGAGCCTTCTGGTCACCCTCGACTATGGTCGCCAATTTACTTACTTATTAATGATTTCAAGTTCCCCTACCTCGGAAGCAGTGTCTCACCAACCGAAACAGACATCAACATGCGACTAGCAAAGGCATGGGCAGCTATCAATAGGCTATCGGTCATATGGAAGTCAGACCTGATGAAATAAAACGTAGTTTTTTCCAAACAGCAGTCGTGTCTATACTGCTATATGGATGCACTACATGGACGCTAACTAAACGTATGGAGAAAAAGCTTGACGGCAACTACACAAGAATGTTGCGAACAATATTGAACAAGTCCTGGAGGCAGCACCCCACAAAGCACCAGCTGTACGGCGACCTACCACCAATCACGAAACCTATCCAAATTAGACGAAACTTGAGTCACTGAGAAATCAATCCATACAAGGATGCTCATCAAACCTTGATCAAAGAGAATCGGTAGAAAGTACTCCGCGCAAAAGTACTTGAGAATTAATACTTGACTTCAGCTTATCCCAATTTACAATTTTCAGTCGCTTGAAAAAGATACAAAAAAAAAAACAACCAGTGCATTTAGCTTCCTCACATTCTTTGAGAGAAAAATAAAGAATATCGCATATCCATAGCGACAAGTCTTCTTTTAAAGCAGAAAATTGACCCGTTTCTCAAGATTATCATTACAGATGCGGAAAAATGGGGTTTTATGATAATGTTCAACGCAGAAGTCAGAAGATTGTCATGGATGAATCTCCGTAGCAAAACCCAGATTGTTCTTCCGATCAGATGGCTCCTCGGAGATTGTTATTTCTTTTGTATTTCTTTTATTTTGTGTTTTTCTCTGGTTTTCTTTTATTATTTTATAATCATCACTTTTATTTTTTAGTTGTTGTGGATGGAAAAAGGAAATTTAAATCAAAAGTAGATATAAAAAATGCAGAAACTCCCAGAAGCCCCTAACAAGAAAAAGGGCAACACGTGCGCAAAAAAGAAACCCTCTCGGCACAATAAAGAAACCGATTCTCTTTCAGCAGTGACTGGCGAAGTGACAACACTAAAAATCTTTCTTGCTGCTAGTGGAAGGCCCCAACGCGTCCGTCTTTCGGCGGCATGCTCGTTAACCTTTCCACTAGTAGCCGCTGCCATTTTACCAACGTCCTACGACTAAAAACACCAAATAATGGACTCATTAAATCACAACTAGCACACCATATAATGGACTTACCAACTCCAAGTGAAAACACCGGATTTAGACAAATCTCCCCAAAAGCGTCTAACACTATTAACGCTCTAAACACCAAATTTGGACATATATACCCAAGAACGACTAATACATTTTAATACCATGACTGGGAGACGCAACCATTTCATTTGGATTCAGGAATGATTTCATCACCCACTGGATGGTTGTTGAACCCAGAAATAAAGTCAAAATAGAAAAGATATCTTGGCCTCCTATCTTCTTTTCCAGTCTTCTTTCCATATAATTCCTTTACAGCCTTCATAGACCAAGAAGTCAAAAAAGCAAAATAACGTCAGGTAAGAAGAGAGAACTCCAGAATGGAGTCAGAGAGCAAACAACAACAAAAATAACCTTGAAACCCCATATATTTAACCGTAATACTCTTCCATTCACTGCAGATTACTGTGATTTTGTTAATTGAAGTAAGAATACTAAATAAATATAATTGACTGATTAGAAAAAAATAATTAAAAAATCGCATTCTATTGGAAAATACATTTTAAGTTTTTCTTTTTTTAAGGGTCGTTTTTCATTGGACAATATTTTTCTTCGTAGGCCCGTAAGAGAACCAATTTGAAAGAGCGCCACTTAAGGCAGATGAACTTTTTCCGCGAATTTATCAACATAAAAAACTCGGATTATCCTATTGACCAACCCCTCCGCTCGGGCAGGATATGACACAAGGTCAATTTTTAAGCGGAGTTTAACAGGTTTGAATTCAGAGTTTTCCTTCCCCTAGACTAGTTGCCTCACCAAGGTTGAAGAATTCAGTCTGTCCTACTATTTACCCATAGCTGGAAGGAGAATAATTGGATTCATACCTTTCCGAAGGATATTAGTGCTATGTGAAATGCAATCATTCTCGTCTAGGATTTGAACTCGAGTCGCCGTGTCCATTTCCAACGACGATAACCATTACACCAAGGGTACCTCGGATTATAACGCTTTTGATTGTTGTGATTTTACCCGTCGAGAATAAGACAAAATCTACATCTGCAGTGTAAGGGAAAATAAGGCTTACTATAGCCCGAAACGTGACAAAAGAAAAGGAACAAGGCAAGAATTCGGTTGTAAAAAGGGTTTATATTTAGAGAAAGATAAAGAAGAATTGCAAAAAGAGGTGATTTCTACAGACTTAACTATATCATTTGTCTTGGTAACAATTCTCTCAGTTCCATGTTGTTTTGGCTTGAAGTAGAAGAATTCTGGGTCTCCTTGTGCGTAGAGTATCCTCGTATGTGGCGCCACGTGGACTCGTAGCCTGTTTCGTCGGCAGTCAAGATTCCGTGTTACATCGTTGGCGTCAAAGGAAGAAAAGGGGTGTTAGTTTGAAGAACGCGCGCATATGTGGCGTAACGACAGATGTGCTGATCGCAGTCCGTGATTGGTTGTTTTTTAGCCAATCACAGGGTACGTAAAAAGTGACTTCGTGAATAATTTCCAGTATGATCACCGTACTTTAGAAGAAAAGAGACGTGGCTGGTCTGTAATAAATCATAACATTGCCAATAGAGTAAACAAAACATAGAAAAAGCAGCTCTAATTACAGTTCTGTTTTTCGTTTTCTTCTTTTTTTCCCTCTTTTTTTACACAGAAATCTAGGAATTTAGTCTGCGTATAAAAAAATGAAAACAAATTTAAAATGACATTTTCACATTTTCTGTCGAAATTATTTTTTGAATGATTGAGGTCTGTGTTGACGAGACTTTTTTCGCCTTCACTGGAGGAAGTAGATTAGTGACGTGACCGGAACTAACACCGCTTTTGACGTTGAAGCGGGAAATAGGAAACTCGACCTTTTTTGGATAAGACTTTGGTGGGAACAGATCACTTAAAAAGGAACTCAGCGCTTGACCGCTGAGAACCATGTAGTGTGGCTGACTGAGAGCCTGGTGGAGTTCTATCAAGTATCCTTTATCAATCGCTGAATCTCCAATTCGAGGGGAGATATTTATAGTTGCTGAACGGAGGCAATTCTTTCAAGTTTTCTACCGTGGAATTGCTATGCCGAGAACACAAAAATCATGAATGCTGAAGGTGAAACGGGAAGGAGTTCTTCCCTTCAAGGCTCTTCAAAAAGGAACTTTCTGAGAAACAAATTGGTGAAATCTGTCTCAATACATTTTTTCTTAATTACAATTGTTGCTGCTGGTGTTCAACTGAAGATTTTACTGTCGTGAAGACTTTCATTTTTTAAAGGACTTTTTTGAACCTGTAAGACTGTTTTATTTTTGAATTCTAACGAATTCTATTATTTCTTTGTATCCGTACCTCTGCTTTGTTCGTTGTTTTCGGCCCAAATCTTTTTCGGAGACAACTATCTAGAGTTAAACATTCGGTCATTCGACTGAACGCTAAAGTGTAATAAATTTAGCAGTATGTGTTTTCTTCCTTTTAAATACAACATAATAACGCAGTTTCTTCCAACCAGCGATCGTGTCGATACTACTATATGGATGCACTACATGGACGCTAACTAAACAGCTGGAGAAAAAACTTAACGGTAACTACACAAGAATGCTGCGAGCAATATTGAACAAGTCCTGGTGGCAACACCCCACAAAGCAGCAGTTGTACGGCCACCTACCACCCGTCACGAAAACTATCCAAGTTAGACGAACCAGACATGCTGGACACTGCTGGAGAAGTAGGGACGAGCTCATAAGTGATTTACTCCTATGGACCCCTTCACATGGCCGAGCAAAAGCAGGGCGACCAGCTCGAACCTACATATGTGGGGATTATACAGCAGCTCTGTGAGGATACGGTGTGTAGCCCTGAGGACCTGCCGGAAGCGATGAACGATAAGGTGGGGTGGCGAGAGAAGGTCAGGGATATCCGTGCTGATAGCATGATGATGATGATGAAATTGACAGACGTAAGGGTGATTATCTTGTGGTTTAAGAAGACCGTGAATTATCACTCATACAGTGTGGTTGTTTTTTCTTTTTACGTTGAAGGACTTGTTTCTTGTTATTTTTTTGTAAGAAACATAATTCTTAAATTTCTTTATATTCTTTAAATAGAAATTAAATTTTCCTGCCATAAAAAATGCGTATTTTTTTAACTATTAGAAATGTCGTTATTTTTTACAGCAAGGGTAGACAAGTATGTATAATGTATTACATTTTCTTAACTGGAATTTAAACTAGTAGAGAAATTTCTATAAGTCACCGGTGCTGATTTTCTACGACACCGGTGTTATGGCGGACAACAGCATGGTTTTGTGAAATTTCTCAACCTCAATGGAAGAAGACAACGAAATAATTCATCTTGTCTATCAGTCAGGACCTGTCACTGCTCTGAAAGTGATTGATGACACTCTTTTAGCAGGTTTATTCTGTTTTTTCATTTTTTTAAGCATGTTTAGATATCAGAGGAATGTTTTATTTGTTGTTTTTACTTGAAGCTAACAGAACATTTTTTTAAAATGTAGTTTTTTTTTTTATACTGGTTGCTACTAAAAACTGCCAGGAACAGGCTACTAAACTTAGGGTTTACCTCTTAAGTCGAATCTACGATTCCCAAATGAGCGCTTTTAAAAACAATCTAAAAGAGAAAAAAAAGGTCGATCCTCGCTGTTGTTTAAGTAAGAGATGGGTTGATTGTTCGAATCAAGATTTTTAGAAAAAAGAGAGAAAAGGCTCCGAATCTTAAAACAAAAGACACTCGAATTAAAGACATATTTTTTCTGGTAAAATTTTACCCTTTAATCCATGGATTTTTACCCTTTAACCCATGGGTTAAAGGGTAAAAATTTACCTTTTTTTCATACTAAACTTAACTCTAAATGGCCACCATAAATGATTTGTGACTTTTTTTCTCCTTAGCCGAAATTGTGACTTAGACGATCACCGATTGTCTAACAACTCTGAAAAGGAATTGATACAAACATCGTGGATGGGAAAATAAATACCTCGCCGTTGCCTATCAAAACCTTTTGATAAATTCCAAATTCTGTGTACGGAAAACTGCTAAAATCTACGATATTTATTCATAATATCTACTGAGGAAACATTTGCTATAATGTACGGGGAGAATTCATATATTCACCATCTATTCTACATCTCATTGTCTTTTTTTTTTTTTTTTTTTTTTTGGCGGGGGGGGGTTACTAGCCTTTGATGAATGTGCAATACCCTTTCATCGCCTTTAATCCAAGGTCTACTCTGACCTCGTAGACAGGTAGGTACTGTTAGTGTCCTATCAATGGGGGAAATACAAGTATATAATTCATTTTCCTTTAACTGTGATCAAACAAATGAACTCTGACTCATTTAAAAACGTTAACTATAAACTATTCGTGTACAAACCATTTATGTTTAAAATATATATATATAAATCGGATTTGGCATTAAATAACCTACAATGGTTGATATGCCATAAAACCCAACCAAAGCAAACCAAATCCTATATATCTAACATATATGTATAGATAGGATTTAGCATTAAATAACATACAATGGTTGATATGCCATAAAACCCAACCAAACCAAATCATATATATTTAATATATATGTATAAAGAGGATTTGGCATTAAATAACCCACAATGGTTGATATGTCATAAAACCCAACCAAACCAAATCCTATATATTTAATATATATGTATAAAAAGGATCACAGGTTACCAGAGCATCAAGAATTGCGAGATCTGAATTGATCAGCTCGACCATCTCCTTGCTGTCATGACAACGTCTTTCTTTCTGATCTTCTCTGAGCACCCTTTGGGCAAATCTTCCGCATCTTCAGTTCTTTGCGAATAATTTTGTGTACAGTTCCCACACTGACATCAAACTATGCACTTATTGTCTCTACAGACACACGGCAGTCCTTATCCATGAAATTCTTTATTTTGCCTATCAACTCTGGTGTTCTGACTTCCTTACTCCTCCCACACCTCTCATCATCCCTCACAGACTCCCTGCCTTCCTTGAATCTCTTATGCCACTCAAAAACTGATGCTCGATTCATGCAAGATGCTCCAAAAGCAGTCTGAAGCATTCTATACATTTCTGTGGCATCATTTTTTCCAAGTTTAAAACAGAATTTTATTGCATATCGTTCTTCTAAAGTGTTCTCACATCCAGATTACATTTTTGAAATTCACCAGCTGTGACAATCAGGCTTTAGTAGGGTGTATTCCAATTCCTGCTGTAGCTGTTCATTTGAACCTGAAATTGGTCAGTCATCTCATAAGATATATAGCAATAACATAGTGAATTTTCAAGAGTCTACGACAATTTTAAATGCTCATAAAAAATCGGGAAACCTATTGAATGCACCACATATATATATAGTATTTGGGAAGCAAATCATTGTTCAAACAGGCTTTGTACCATAAAACCACGAACGAATCAACATATATCTAAACAAGGCCTTGTTACTGACATGTCAAGACAGTATATGGAGAAGTGTAATAATATTGAAAACTGGTGCAAGACCTTTTAATCAACCTGTATTCATTTTTCATTTTTTTCCCTCCCCTAGGGATTGGAAGCCATCTCCATGTTTATGAACTGAATACAAGCCAAAGAATCCAAGTGATCCATGGATTACCTCACCAAAATATTCACGGTATTTCACAAGGTCAGTGTCTCTATATTCAATTCTTTCTTTTACTATCTCTGTTCCATAATAGTTATGGCATATGCCAGTGAATTTCATTTGCTACCAATTATTATTGGACAGAGGCAACTATGTACCACTCCCGTTGTCCCAAAATACTTGTTCCATTTACCTATAGATTTTATATATGAAATGGAAGAGTTATTATGGGACAAAGCTAGCCATGTACTACTACCTTTGTCCCATAATACTTGTTACATTTACCTATAGATTTTATACTCTAAATGGAACAGTTATTATGGGACAAAGCTAGCCATATACTACCTTTGTCCCATAATACTTGTTACATTTACCTATAGATTTTATGTACTAAATGGAACAGATATTATGGGACAAAGCTAGCCATATACTACTACCTTTATCCCATAATACTTGTTACATTTACCTATAGATTTTATACTCTAAATGGAACAGTTATTATGGGACAAAGCTAGCCATATACTACCTTTGTCCCATAATACTTGTTACATTTACCTATAGGTTTTATATACTAAATGGAACAGATATTATGGGACAAAGCTAGCCATATACTACTACTTTGTCCCATAATACTTGTTACATTTACCTATAGATTTTATACTCTAAATGGAACAGTTATTATGGGACAAAGCTAGCTATATACTACTACTTTTGTCCCATAATACTTGTTACATTTACCTATAGATTTTATACACTAAATGGAACAGTTATTATGGGACAAAGCTAGCTATATACTACTACCTTTGTCCCATAATACTTGTTACATTTACCTATAGATTTTATATACTAAATGGAACAGATATTATGGGACAAAGCTAGCTATATAATACTACCCTTGTCCCATAATACTTGTTACATTTACCTATAGATTTTATACTCTAAATGGAACAGTTATTATGGGACAAAGCTAGCTATATACTACTACCTTTGTCCCATAATACTTGTTACATTTACCTATAGATTTTATACTCTAAATGGAACAGTTATTATGGGACAAAGCTAGCCATATACTACTACCTTTGTCCCATAATACTTGTTCCATTTACCTATAGATTTTATATATGAAATGGAAGAGTTATTATGGGACAAAGCTAGCCATATACTACTACCTTTGTCCCATAATACTTGTTACATTTACCTATAGATTTTATACTCTAAATGGAACAGTTATTATGGGACAAAGCTAGCCATATACTACTACCTTTGTCCCATAATACTTATTACATATACCTATAGATTTTATACACTAAATGGAACAGTTATTATGGGACAAAGCTAGCCATGTACTACTACACTTGTCCCATAATACTTGTTCCATTTACCTATAGATTTTATATATGAAATGGAAGAGTTATTATGGGACAAAGCTAGCCATGTAGTACTACCCTTGTCCCATAATACTTGTTCCATTTACCTATAGATTTTATATATGAAATGGAAGAGTTATTATGGGACAAAGCTAGCCATATACTACTACCTTTGTCCCATAATACTTGTTACATTTACCTATAGATTTTATACTCTAAATGGAACAGTTATTATGGGACAAAGCTAGCCATATACTACTACCTTTGTCCCATAATACTTATTACATATACCTATAGATTTTATATACTAAATGGAACAGATATTATGGGACAAAGCTAGCCATATACTACTACCTTTGTCCCATAATACTTGTTCCATTTACCTATAGATTTTATATATGAAATGGAAGAGTTATTATGGGACAAAGCTAGCCATATACTACTACCTTTGTCCCATAATACTTATTACATATACCTATAGATTTTATATACTAAATGGAACAGATATTATGGGACAAAGCTAGCCATGTACTACTACACTTGTCCCATAATACTTGTTCCATTTACCTATAGATTTTATATATGAAATGGAAGAGTTATTATGGGACAAAGCTAGCCATATACTACTACCTTTGTCCCATAATACTTGTTACATTTACCTATAGATTTTATACACTAATTATTAGTGTTAGATTGCAATGCTTAAAAACATTTCACCTTATGCAAACATATTAGTCTTAACTCATTTAAAAATAGGTACCTACAAAGTATTTGCTTACAAATCAAAAAAAATATATATAATGTTTTTTAAAAAAACATAGGATTAAATTGAGAATTAATGTAAATGAATAAAAATAAAATAAAAGATAAAAAATGTGAAATAACCATATCATATATACGTACTTATCAGTAAAAGTGTAACTGATTTAATAGGCTCAAAAATAAATTTGATTAAATCTTGAAATTAATTTAATATAATTATTTCTGTATCGTTACGCAAAGTTATTGAATAAAGTTAATTTTCTAATTTAGTATTAAATCTGTAGTTTTAAGTCGAAAAATAATTTGAATTTTTAAAAAATAAATAATTTAAAAAAAAAAAAATTAATTTACTATAATTCTAACCGACAATAAAATAAAAAACGGACGTGGGCTAAATGAGGAGAAAACTCTTCACCCCTCTTCTATCCCCTCCCACCCTTCTTTCCTGTGTCTATTCTGAATTATTTTATCCATAAGATCTGAAGAAGTCCTGTTAATTTTTTTTGTGTTTTTTGATTTTATCAAAAACACATAACAGAATGGAAATAAATTTATAATCCTAATGTGACCAGTTTGTGTTTTTTCTTTCCCCCATGGGGGTTGAGCATTCTGGTGAAGGAATTGTCAGCCGCCGCTCGCATAATGCAGAGCTCTTTGAAAGAATTGAGCACTCTGGTAGCCGATAGGGTATAAAAATGTAAACAAACGGACGCTGCTGCTGTTGCTAGATAGATACCTTAAAAATTCCCTTAGCCAACGTAGTCTGCTTGTTGGCCGAGTGGTCTGAGACTGAGTCTAACGTAAAGTTGGATGGGTTTCGATCCCGGCTTCGAGTGTCCTGCGTGTCTAGCCACACTGAAGAGTTCTGATAGAACGATACGGTCTGTCTGTAGATGACAATATATATATATATATATATATATATATATATATATATATATATATATCAACAGAATTAGGCATTAAATAACATATAAAGCCCCAGTCATTTATGGATCAATTTGATCTGTTTGAAACTTATTATTACTTAAGACTTCTTGAAACCATATAACTCAAGCTAGCTTTGGGGAGGGTGTCCTCGTGGTGTAATGGTTAAAGCGATGGACTACGGAATCGTAGTAAGCGAGTTCGTACTCCAGTCGCGCTATTACATTCACTTTCGGGCAAATACCCTTGGGAAAGGCATGAACCCCCTTATCCTCCCAGCTTTGGGTTAAATAGCACCACTACTGTTCTTCTAGGGGAATAGCATTGGCATTAAATAACCTACAAAGGTTGATATGCCATTAAACAAAGAAACCAAACCAAAACCAATCAAGCTCACCTTGGCGTAGTGGTTAACATACTGGACTGTGACCTTGTAAGTGAATTCAAACTTCAGTCATGCTTTTACGTTCACATTTGGACTAATACCCTTGAGAAAGGCATGAACCCCCTTATCCCTCTAGCTATGGGTTAAGTATTACCACTGCTGTTTTTCTACAAGGATGGCTTCAGCATTAAATAACCCATGAAGGTTGACATGCCATCATATAAAGAAACCAAACCTAACCAAATAACTGTACAAATTATTTGTATTTAGAATAGTTTAATGTGTAGAAAGGATCATTAATTGAAATCAAATAATCGTGTGCAAATTATTGGTATTAGATTGGAATACTTGAAACCATGTAACTGTGTGCAAATTATTAGTATTAAGAAAAATTACTTGAACCTCTAATTGTTTACAAATAAGTAAAGTAAAGTTGGCGACCATAGTCGAGGGCGACCTGAAGGTTCCCTTTTCAATAGGTACTACACCGAGGTGTATGGGAGGGCGCTACCCCTTTTTTTGGATTGCTCCACTTTAACCTTGATTCGTACCTTATATTGCTGAGTGTTAAGCAAGGAGGTATCAAGTACCATTTTTAAAGTCTTTGGTATGACGCAACCTGGGATTGAACCCAGATCTCCCAGACCATTGGTGAACACTTACAAATAATTATTATCATTACTTACATAAAACTGTATGATAGTTTAGAAAAAAACAGTCTTTGGCTTTAAATAACCCAACAAGGGTTGACATACCATAAAACCAATCAACCAATCTGACTGCGAATTGTTTACCACTGTGACAACCCAGTGACTAGACTTTGGTCAAGATCACTGGTGTTGCTATGATAGTTTTCTTTTTTGATATTAAAGAAAGCAACAAAAAAAAAAAAAAAAAAAAAAAAAAGTTCTATTTGTTCTTTTCATCTAGTTTTTTTTGTGCCCAGTTGGCTGGGGCTATAGAATACATTGACTGCACCTCTGCAGAGGGATAAGACACCCCCAATGAGTGTCGTGGATATGAAACTTAACAGTCTGATAGTGAGGTCCCAGTAATGCTGGGGCTTTGGGGAATATGGAGTACCCCTTCATTGCCATTGCTCCCAGGTCCACTCTGGCCCGAGGTGGTAGCACCTGATAGGGTCCTATCTATAGGTTAAATAGAACTAATGGCATACTTATGCTAAACTGAATTGTTTGAAATAGAAATGTTTTTCACAATTAAATCGTACTTACATTTATACTGGGTGCTTATGCTTAACTGAATCATTTGAAATAGAACTGTTTTTCGACATTGAAACTGTATTTACACTAAACTGAATTGTTTAACATAGACCTGTTTTAACATTTAACTGTGAGTAAACAAAATCTGTACTTATACTAAACTGAAGTATATACATATAGACAGAATTTGGCATTAAATAACCTACAAAGGTTGATATGCCATAAAACCCAACCAACCAACCATCTATTTTTTTTTTTCTTCCTTTCTTGTTTCTTCCTAGCATTTTCTGTCAATGATGAATCCTTCGTAAAACTTTTATGTATCTTTGGAGAGAAAACCTTTCAGGTTTTGGATTTTGACCAACAAACAAAAAGGTATGAATCAATTTTCTTCATTGATAGAATTTTTTTTTAAATAAATTTTCAAACGATTATTTTAGGCAACATTTTAAAAATTCTTTTTATTCTTAGATAAAACATTGATAATCATTACCTATATCAGGGGTGTTTACCCATAATGCCCTGTTGGCTGAGTTTAGAATACCCTGACTTTATCCCTGCAGATAGGGTAAGACACCCCCTTAGAAAAAGTGGGAGTTCCAGGTATGACACTTCATCTGATGGGAAGCTCCCATTCTAGAGATCTGAGGAGTGTGGAGTACCTCTTCTTTACCATTACTCCCAGGTTCACTCTAACTCAGAGATCAAATTGATCTGTTTAAAAATTATTCCTATTTGATTGGCTCATGTCCAAAAACTCTTAAGGAACAAGACAAAAATGTAATATGAACATACTGTACCATAACAGTAACGTACGGACTTTTGTGCAACCACATGCTCAAACTTGTTAATGGCCATATCGCAACTTCTATAATAGTAGATAGACCCTGTAGTGAAAAGTTGTCGAACACAGGAAACTCTTAGTTCACTACACAAGTTTATTCACAAGTAAAATTTGTAAGTAGTCACTGTAAGAAAGAAAGAGAGTATGAAAGTTGAGTTGATTGCGTTAGCTGGACAAAGAGAGGCAACATATCATGAGGAAAAAGAGAAAGCAGACACAGATCTTAAATTTTCTTTCTGTATTTTCTTGTTGTTCTAATGTGTTTGTTTGCTGGTTTTATCTTCACAGGTTTGTATCTAGTGTAAGGCCTCTTTTTGGAGCACACCCCAAAAATGGGGCTCATAAATTTTCATCTGTCCCTACATCTTTGTGGCTAGTGTTCAACTTCATATTTACCTCGTCATGTCTTCTAGCTAACTCCATCAAACTGTGTCGTCCTCTTCCTTCTCCTGGTGTCAGTGAGAGGATCATCCATTTCTGCTGGTTCCACACCTGCGCAGAAAATTTTTCTAGTCATCCTTAACTCTAACGCAGTTATTCACCTGTGACTGACTGACCCACAACCAGCGCTTTAGCCCGGGTCACTCAGAGGTCAGCCGCCTGCTTCTGTAGACTCATTATCTGCTGTTTCGTCCTATCATTCTTCTTTTCTCTCTCTCCCTCCCTAGAAGCTAGCCTCTTGTTCTCTTGGACCCAGCATATAATGTTATGCATACAATGAGCATGATTCCCTAACTTCTAGGCTTAAAAATCCCTGGATGGGTTGACATGTCGTTAAAATCAATTTATCATTCATTACATATACATTTTATATAATTTTTATCTTAAAATCTTTTTTGGATCATCCTCATGGTGTAGTGGCTAATGTGCTACTGTATTAAGCGAGTTCAAACCCCAGTCTCTCTATTAGGTCCACTTTCAGAGTTTGGGAAAACTATGAACCCATTTACCCCCCCCCAAGCTATAGATTAAATAGTATCACTACCATTCTTCTACAAGGATGGTTTTGGCATCAAATAACCCATGAAGGTTGATATGTCAATAAACAAAGAAACCGAAGAACCCCCTTATCCCCCCCCAGCTATAGATTAAATAGTATCAATGCTGTTTTTCTACAAGGATGGTTTTTACATTAAATAACCCATGATGGTTGATATGCCATTAAAGAAAGAAACCTTTTATCCACCCGCAGCTATAGATAAAATAGTATCACTATTTATTTAATTTAATATAATTATTACTGTATCCTTAAATAAAGTTATTAAATAAAGTTATTTTATCTAAATTAGTATTAAATCTGGAGTTTTAAGACGAAAAGTGTTTAGAATTTAAAAAATAAAAATAAAAAAATTAATTGACTATAATTCCAACCGGCAATAAAATAAAAAAGACGGAAGTGGGCTAAATGAGGAGATAACTCTTCACCCCTCTTCTATCCCCTCCCACCCTTCTTTCCTGTGTCTATTCTGATTTATTTTATCCGTAAGATCTAAAGAAGTCCTGTTAATTTTTTTTTCGTGTTTTTTGATTTTATCAAAAACACATAACAGGATGGAAATAAATTTATAATCCTAATGTGACCGTTTTTTTTAAGAAGTAAAGATATATATATATATATATATATATATATATATATATGATAAACATAAGTGGAAAGATGGACTAATCAGACACTTACAAACCCTTTGTAAGTGTCTGATTTATCCATCTTTCCACTTATTTTTATCATCTTGTCAGATTCACCACAATCTACTATTTCAACATATATATATATATATATATATATATATATATCTGTCACCCTGGAGTAAAAATAGCACATCTTAAAATTTTAATTCAAATGATACACTTAAAATGCACCAAGTTGGAGATGAAAGCAATTTCAAGTCTTCATCCTGTCAGTAGAGTTTAGAATATGCCAACTGCATCCCTTGCAGAGGATTAAGGTCTTATCCCCTGCAAAAGAGTGCCCTGGGTATGACACTAAACTGCATCTGTTGGTGAGGCTCCAGTTTTGTTGCGCTTGTGAATATGGAGTCACTCCTTCATTGTCATTACTGCCAGGTCCACTCTGACCCTCAATTTGAGTTCTCCCTATAGCCCTAATAGAATTGTTTGAAAATTATTTGTATTAGATTGGTATACTTGATACCATATAAGTGTGTGCAAATTATTGTTTAGTGTCGTATTAAGAACAGTTAATTGAAGCTATAATTGTTTATTAAGGATGATTATTATTATTAATATATTAATACCCTTGGGAAAGGTATGAATCCAGTTATTCTCCCTCCAGCTATGGGTAAATAGTAGGACAGACTAGGTTCTTCAGCTTTGGTGAGGCAACTAGTCTAGGAGAAGGAAAACTCTGAATTCAAACCTGTTAAACTCCGCTTAAAAACTGACCTTGTGTCATATCCTGCCCGAGTGGAGGGGTTGGTAAATAGGATTATTATTAATATATTTATTTATTTTTTTACTTTAAACCATAAAAGGGTGTACAAATGCATTATTTTTAATAATTATAATAATATTATATAGGCTGGTTGGTTGTTTGGGTTTTATGGCATATCAACCTTTGTAAGTTATTTAACGCCAAATCCATTTTCATGAAAAAAGTTCTATTTCAAATAATTCAGTTTAGCATAAGTACACAGTTTAAATGTAAATACAGTTTAATTGTGAAAAATATTTCTATTTCAAGCTATTCAGTTTAGTCAAGCAGTTCTAATTCAGCTAATTCAGTTTAGTTTAAGTACAGATTTTGTTTACACACTGTTGAATGTCAAAACAGTTTTATATTAAACAATTCAGTTTAGTGTAAGTACAGTTTCAATGTCAAAAAACAGTTCCATTTCAAATAATTCAGTTTAGCATAAGCACGCAGTTTAAATGTAAGTACGGTTTAATTATCAAAAACATTTCTATTTTAAGCTATTCAGTTTAATCAAACAATTCAGTTTAGCATAAATATGCCATTCTATTTAACCCATTGATAGAGTCCTATTAGGTGCTACCACGCCGAGCCAGAGTGGACCTGGGAGCAATGGCAAGAAATGGGTACTCCACATTCCCCAAAGCGCCAGCATCACTGGAACCTCACCATCAGATTGTTTAGTGTCGTATCCAGGACACTCGTCGTGGGGTGCGGTCTTCCCCCTCTGCAAAGGTGCAGTCGGGGTATTCTACGGCCCCAGCCAACTGGCCAATATTATATAGGGACAGTTACTTTAAAACATAATTGGATAAGATAAAGTATTGTTTATCATTGTTACTATTATTATTAATTTTAACTAGTATTTTTTTTATCTTGATTTTTTAGATGAAGCATTATTGTAAATATTATCAATTTTGATTAGCATTTTTTAAATTTTTTTTTTAGATAAACCATTATCAATTATAATTATTATGATTATTAATTTTAACTCGTATAATAAGAAGAAATAGTGTATATCACGAACAATGATAAGGGAAATGTTTTCTGTCCCCTTTTGCATCAAGAGAAGGTTAGTTGTTTTTTCAAACTGCTTTATCATCTAAGAACTGGTTACATTCTGCAGTGGTACTTTTAGAAAATTTATTTAATCCAACTTAAAATATTTATGTTAATTATTAACCAACGTAATACTTACTTTTTTTGTGTGTGAAGTTTTATGAGAAAAGTGAACACATAGCTTCGTCAAATTTATATTGCACATATTCAAGCACTTATACACATATATACATATATAGATCCAAATAAAAGCACAATTAAATTAATACTTAGCTTAGGTTCTTTGTTTGCTTTTCTTTCAAAGAATAGTTGACTTCGAAGTTTCATTACTTTTTTGGTGTGTAACATTGGTTATTTGAAACGACATCATTCCATGTCAAAAAGTTTTTGTTGACTGTGACGTTATTTGTCATTCGTGTCTTTTTAAACAACGTCTGCTTATTTATAGTTATAAAATTAATATTTACACGAAATCAGCTTTTTATTCTCAACCAATAAAAAACGTCCTTTTTATTATTCTTAAAAATTAATACTTGGGAGAAATTATATTTATTTTATTTATTTATTTGAACTTTTTATTTTTGTTTTATATTGCAAAATTTTATTGAAGGAATAATTCTAACTGTACATTTTTTAATGGTATCACAGCAGTCACAGACTGATCACACGAGATTGAAAAAAAAATAGTTGCTTTTCATTTTAAGTTGATAACTACTTCTATGAAATTAGCCATCGTTTCACTTGTGGGTATTTTGAATTATTTTCTAAACACATTCTAGTCTGGTACAAGGACAATACAAGTGTGTACTTAATGAAAATTGATTCGTGTACTTGAATATTGATATACACTCTTCCGTCTACCAGGTGACAATCAATGACTCGTTGTCTATGGGAAATAACTCTGCTATGTGGTACGAGTTATCTCTCTTAGATTCGTTTTTATTACAAGTTACTATTTTTTTCCGTGGAAAAATTGTTTAAATTTTTTCGGTATGATAATTATGATAATAGTAATAATAATAATAATAAAAAAAACGTTAATTTTCCTTTTTAACTAAAAATACACCGATTCTATTGGACACACTCAACTGACTCACTCCTTCATTCTTAAAGAAGAACCTCCCCCAAAATGTCCATGTGAAAACCAATATTCAATCAAGCACATTTTGATAGAATGCACAAAACTAAACCACACCAGGAAAAAGTTTTATAAGGCGAACAGCATGAAGGAACTATTTTAAAAGAAATTTCTCTCAAAAACTTAATCAACTTCTTAAAAACAATTGGCCTCCTATTAAAGATATAGACTATGTTACCAACACCTTCGACCATCAAGTTTATACAAACAAAAAGCTTTGACCTGTTTTAAAACACTAATTCCGGACTATTTATTTACAATTAACATTCATTTATATATATATATATATATATATATACACACACACACACACACACATACATATCAGAATTTGACACTCAATAACCCTTAAGAGGTTAATTTACCATAAAACCAAACCATCATCAACCTAAAAGTATGCGTTTACAAATCATATATATATATATATATATATGTATGTGTGTGTAAGAGGGCTCTGGCATTAAATGACCTATAGAGGTTGATATGCCATTAAATCCAACCAACCAACCAGATTCTATTATTTCTATAATCAAAACGGATATTATTAATATTCCACTAGAAATAATAAAATCTTGATATCTTTGGTTTAGAAGAAAATAAACTCTTTATAAAAAGAATTGCTAAGGCTGAACTTATTTATGGTTGATACTGTAATACTTAATATTCATTTTGATTGTATAATGTTCCACTAAAAATAATAAAATCCTGGTGTCTTTGATTAAAAAAAAAATAACTTAAAGATTTTTCATTTTTAAGGATTTCCAAAAATGGCGAGCCTCTTGAAATTCAGGACTGGATCTGGGATGCCAAGTGGTTGGAAACGGTAAGAAATACCTGATGCAAACATTTTCACATTAATAGCAGATTTTATTTTGTTGTAGACTAGCATATTATAACTTTCTTCATTAATAGGTGAACTGATCCATGACTAATTATCTAAGACAATTCGTTAGAACAGTCAGACATTACTAGTAATAGTGATACTATGGAAATACCAGTACTACAGAGACAACCAGTCGTACCTTTTGGAGACCGAGTGTGAAGTGTCGAAGCACTCTGCTACTCTAACTAATATGGATATACCATCATCATCATGTCGTGCCACGAGCACGGATTTCCCTGACCCTCTCCTGTCATCCGTCTCTATCATCTATCGCTCCTGGTAGGTCCCCCAGGCTACATCCTGTATCGGCACAGAGCTGTTGTATATAGGTTCTAGCTAGCCGTCCTGCCTTTGCTCGTCCATGCGAAGGGGTCCACAGGAGTTCATCGCTTATTAGTTCGTTCTTACTTCTCCAGCAGTGTCTCGCATGTCTGGTTCATCTAACTTGGATAGTTTTCATGATGGGTTGCAAGTGGCCATACAGCTGCTGCTTTGTCAGGTGCTGCTTTGCTAGAAAATAGATTAACATGCCTCAATACTGGATATTACTAATATAGTCTAAATCCCGGTATACCACAGATTTCTCTATACCAAGTTGTTGAGATGAAAGAAGAGGGTGGTGGATAGTATGGCCCCTCACTAACAGAAAAAAAGAGACCCTCATAATGGAACCCGTGGAATCAATTTCAAGTGCTGTTGCTGTGTCGTCTTCTTAATAGAAGGGGGACAGCCGAATTTTTACGCTGAAAATATTCCTTTTTGCCTGCGACAATCTTCTCTAGCAGTCCTACACCCAAGCTTATCTCTTGTTGTATGTCACCAAGACTCAAAACGCCTCTCTCAACCCCGGTGCATTCAGGCAGGACTTAAATAATCATACCAAAATGCCACATCCGAGTCAATTGCACAATGTGGTAATTTACATGCACGCCAACGTGTAGGTAGTCCTGACATCAAACACGATTCATGATCGGGTGGATGTAAGTTCGATCTCCAGTCGCCCATTTCTCTCTCCCTGATCTCATTATACATGCTATGCACACTTTAAGCTGCCACATGCATGATTTCTCTCGCCACTTAAGATAACATGATATATTCCTGAAAAATATGCTGGGATAGACAAATGATGAAAACAAATAATTTTTATGAATGAGAAATGTTTGCATTCACAATCATTAATCTCCAATTTTGAAAAAGTTGTTTTTAGCCTAATGAGTAGAGTTTTCTCCAATGGTCCAGGAGACTTGGGTTCAATCCCAGGTCGAGTCATACCAAAGACTCAAAAAATGGTACTTGATGCCGCCTTGCTTAACACTCAGCATTATAAGGTAAGGATCAAGGGTAAAGTGGAGTAATCCAGGGAATGGAATAGTGCCCTCCCCTACACCTTAGTGTAGTAGCTATTGAGAAGGAGCCTTTGGGTCGCCCTTGACTAAGGTCACCAACTTATTTCTATTTGCCTTATCTATATATGTTGATTTTTATCATTCAAAAACTATGATAATATGTTGTCCAGTCAGCTGGGGCTGTAGAATACACTGACTGCATCTCTGCAGAGGGGTAAGACCACCCCCCATAACGAGTGTCCTGGATATGACACTAAATTATCTGATGGTGAGGTTCCAGCAGTGCTGGAGCTTTGGGGAATGCGGAGTACCCCTTCATTGCCATCGCTCCCAGGTCCACTCTGGCCTGGAGTGGTAGCACCTGATAGGGCCCTATCTATGGGTATGGGTTAAATAGAACTAACAGCATACTTATGCTAAACTGAATTGAGTAAACTGAATAGCTTGAAATAGAAATGTTTTTGACAATTAAACCGTACTTATACTTAAACTGCGTGCTTATGCTTAACTGAATTATTTCAAATAGAACTGTTTTTCGACATTAAAACTGTATTTATACTTAACTGAATTATTACATATAACTGCTTGAATAGTTTGAAATGGAAATGTTTTTGACAATTAAACTGTGTACTTATGCTAAAGTGAATTGTTTTAAATAGAACAGATTATTTACATAAAAATGGATTTGGCGTTGAATAACCTACAAAGGTTGATATGTCATAAAACCAACAAACCAAACCAAACCAAACCCTATGATAATATGCTATAAATTCACCTGAAAAAAAACAATCAAAATATATAAATCTAGTGCAATATACATTGATCTATAAGTGTAGTACTTTATGTCTTATGGATATCATGAGCAGGAGGATGTCCTGAAAAATATGTTTGTAAGCAAATAACATTGTATTTGTATTTATACTTATTAACTTCCAAGTGTAACTTTCAGAAAAAAATTTAACAGATTTGAAAAAGTTTAAACCATTTAATCATGATAATTTCTGTTTATAGTATCAAGTTATTTGAGTTAGTGTCATCTTTCAAGAAAAAATGAATTCAACTGGACTCTGGCCCGCTCGGCTGGGGGAGGCTATAGAATACACAGACTGCATCTCTGCAGAGGGGTAAGACTCCCCAGAAAGTGTCCTGTGGCCCAGTCGGCTAGAATGCACAGACTGCATCTCTGCAGAGGGGTAAGACTCCCCCAACAAGTGTCCTGTGGCCCAGTCGGCTAGAATGCACAGACTGCATCTCTGCAGAGGGGTAAGACTCCCCCAACAAGTGTCTTGGATATGATGCTAAACAATCTGATGGTGAGGCTTCAGTAATATTGGAGCTTTAGGGAATGCAGAGTACTCCTTCATTGCTATCGCTCCCAGGTCCACTTTGGCCCAGAGTAGTAGCATCTGATAGGGTCCTATCTATAGGTTAAATAGAACTAAACTGTACATATGCTCAACTAAATTGTTTGAAATAGAACTGCTTTTACATTTAATCTGTGTACTTATGCTAAACTGCATTGTTTGAAATAGAATTGTCTTTACATTTAAGTGTGTGTAAATAGATGACTGATGTTTAATTGAACTGTTGGTGACACATAGCAATACTTAGAACCATTTGACTTTATTGACTAAACTGAACAGCTTGAAATAGAACTGTCTTTGACATTTAAACTGTGTACTTATGCTAAAATGAATTTGGTGCAAGTAGAACTATTTTGACATTGAAATGGCATACTTATGCTAAACTGGATTGTTTGAAATAGAACTGTTTTCATATTTAACTCTGTGTAAACAAAAAAACTGTACTTATGCTAAACGGAATTGTTTGAAATAAAACTGTTTATATGTATAAAAATGGATTTGGCATTAAATAACCCACAAGGGTTGATATGCCATAAAACCTAACCAAACAAATCATCTAAAATCAAATATATATATATATATATATATATATATATCATGATTATTTGAGTATAATACGCACTCAAAACTTTGGACTCTGAAATTCTGAAAAAAAAAATTTTTCATCTATAATATATTCTAACCTTTTCGAATTTTTAAATTTTGAATTTAAATGAAAGGAAGAAAAATAAAAAAAATAAAAAGGAAAAAAGAGAACGGGAAAAAAATAAAAAAATAAAAATAAAAAAGGAAATAAAAAGGAAAAAAAGAGAAAGTGGGAGCGAGAAAAAGAAAGAATCTAAACAGATCTACCCATAAAATAATGAGAGGCACTTCACCAAGGAATCTGGGTTTTGGTGTGGCCCGCCCACTTAAATAGTTGTAAGGAGGTCACTTGTTTGAGAGTGAGACAGGTTGATTCAGTGAGAAGATATGATGCTAATAAGACCCAAATTCTTCCATGAGCTGAGGGCATCACTAAAGAAAAGTCCTGATCAAGTTTATTTCAAATTTTAGGCATAGAAACATCTTGTCATAATATAACTCCATGGAACCAACTATAATGAGGATAACACTCCACATGCTGATATAATTAAAAGTGCTACCTTACAAGATCCAAAATGAATAGGTGTAACATTTCTCAAAGTACAAAGCAACTCCATTGTTTCTTTAGATGCAAAAATTCGTTACAGGTCTGCAACATTTAAATAGTCATCAATGAACTTGAAAGAAATAGTCAAAGATATTAGTTGTTATGCCCAACTAATTCATTATCTGATTCCCACCAAGTGCAGCCACTAACTGATTACCCACTCTGACTTTGACTGACTCAACTAACTGACCACGAAATAACTCTCTTATATATATTATTAATTATCTTATTAACTAATGATGATAACACGTGTCATTAAAAACTTTGCAGTTGTGCATCATCACTCAAGTCAGCTGATGTTGCATTCAGAATGTTTATTTTCAACATCCTGTCTGCCACAGATTTCAAAACACCTTGCCTATTTCATATCCTGCCCTTTGGTGTGACACATACCATTTGACCTTTCTCGAATGCAACTTAGACTTCAATTCAAAGTTTTTAACTCACAATTTACCACTAAAAATAAAACGGCTAACTAATTTAATTAATTATATTACACAAAAATCTCTCTCTCTACATATATATATATATATATATATATATATGTATAATGGGGTGTATAAAAAATTTGATATCATTTGAGATGTATTGGGTATTTCAAAAGAATTGATATCTTTTTATAACCTAATTTTAGACTTACACTTCAATTCAAAGTTTTTAACTCACAATTTACCACTAAAAATAAAACAACTAACTAATATAATTAATTATATTAAACAAAAATCTCTCTCTCTCTCTATATATATATATATATATATATATAATGGGGTGTTTACAAAATCTGATATCATTTTAGATGTACTTGGTATTTCAAAAGAATTGATACTTTTTATAACCTAATTTTAGATTTAATTGATCTCAAATTTTAATAGCAAGTGTAGAACCAGCTGAAAATTTTGCTTCATGTTTAAACACCTCTACTTTTCCTGTGAATGGCATTTTTATCCTAGGAAAGAAAAAAAACGTTCAACATGAAATTTTGAGTTGTTTCTGCACGTGCTATTTAAATTTGAGATCATTTGAATTAGAATTGGACCAGTTATGAGATTATAAAATGATATCAATTCTTCTGAAACAGCCTGTACGTCTCAAATGATATCAGTTTTTTTGAACAAACTCTCTCTCTCTCTCTCTCTCTCTATATATATATATATATATATATATATATATATAGAGAGAGAGAGAGAGAGAGTATATATATATATATATATATATATATATATATGGAGTGTAATCTGACAAAATATAAATTCGTCTTTCCTTTTGATTCGAAATCTTTCTCGATAAACAAATGGAACATAAATTCTACACAATATTTCTAATAAGTCAAATGACGTAATTTAAAACAACAAACGCTGATTCACAAATTAAACAGCCGACTTTTTCTTGTTATACAAATTTTCCCTAGGTTTTTGTATTTTACATTTTTAAACGTCCATCGTTGATTTAACATCACTAATATCATCCCTTATAGATCTGATGATGGTTCATTAGAACTGAAACACTTAAGTGTCGACTTTGCTTCTCAATAAATCTCTCCTTCTACTTGGATTACCTTGTTATCAATTTTTCTTTATATATATATATATATATATGGACCTAAAAGAGCTATAAACTACCTACCGAGGTTTCACCTAATTGACCTTCAGGATAATTCTGACTTATCCTGAAGATCCGTTCGGTGAAACCTAGCTAGTTAGTTTCTGGTTCCTTAAGTTTTCCAGATTTGCTCTATTTAGTGTATTGAACTTTGGTAATTCTGCAGATATGGGTTTTTTTTGGGGGGGGGCTAGACATTGTGGTGTTGGTTGATTATTTTCCAGCAGTACAGATGTTTTTCGTCTTTTCTTTTTTTTATTGAATTTTTATTCCAGGTATCAGTTTGTGAAATATTTCTCTATTTACAAATTGCATCATCTGTTGTTTTGGGGGTTTTTTTTCACATCACCAGGGTTGTAGACATAGGTATAAAAATTATATATATATATATATATATATACATATGGGTTGTTCAAAAAATTTTAAGCCTCACACAGGAAGAGGAGACATAACTGATCATTTTCTTTATAGCAACATACTCACAAATTCAGATTTTTCTAGTTTTATCAGAAGTGGTCATGTGTCGCTACAAGAAAAATGTTCAGCTGTGGCACTTCTTTCTGGTTGAAGCTTATAACTTTTTGAACAACCCTTACATATATGTGTGTGTGTGTGTATATATATGATTTTTTATATATATTTAATTGCATGAAAGCTTATATAATAGTTATATCACAGATATTGAGCACTCTCCAAATCATATCGCATTTGATTTGCCACCAACCCTCGAAGTGAGATAGTGATAACCAACACTGTTATAATATATATATATATATATATATACACACACATACACACACATATATCATCATCATCATCATCATGTCATGCCCCGCACGGATATCCTTGACCCTCTCTCGCCACTTCTCCCTTTCGTTCATTGCCTCTGGCAGGTCTTCAGGGCTACATCCCGTATCCTCACAGAGCTGCTGTATGTATGTTCGAGCTGGTCGTCCTGCTTTTGCATATCATGGAAGTAAATAATGAAAGGAATCTGACAGTAGGGAGAAAATTGAAAAACTAAGTAATTTGAAAGTGATGAATTTATTATGAAAGGAAGTTGACATTAAAACGTTAAGTCCTGATGAAGGGTCATTAAAACTGAAATGTTTTAATGTCGGCTTCCTTTCATAATAAAGTCAACACTTTTGGATAACTTTGTTTTTTAACTTTCTCTATGCTGTCAGATTCCTTTCATTATTTACTTCCATGGTTTGTGTGTGTGTGTGGTTCAATTTTATATATATATATATATATATATATATATATATATCTCAATGAATTAACCAAGTTGGTTTATTATTTACATTATGTATTACTTAACAAGTTTTTTTCTCTTTGTTCTTTGTGTCTTAAAGTTATAAATATTTAAGAATATATTCACAAAATTTTTTCTGAAAAAAATTTTATTTTACTTTTGCAGGCCAAAGGTTCGGCTTTTGACTGCCTTGCACTTGTGACAGGCCATAACTGTATTATCCGAATAAATTGGAGATCAACTCAGCTAACTGACAGAATTCAGTGTGAAGAACAATGCATTCTGTATCTTTTCATAAGTCAATGTTTATATATATATATATATATATATATGTACTGTGATATTAAAGGTAGAATTGAATAAACAGATTCATCAGCACTTTTATTTGCTCTAACGACAATGGACAGAGGGGTAAGAGCCTCCCCTTCATGATGAATGTCCTGGGTATGACACTAAACAATCTGATGGCAAGTTCTGCTGTCAGTGGAGCTTTGGGGTATATGGAATACCCCTTCATTGTCATCACTCCCATGTCCACTCTGGCCCAGAGTGGTAGCACTTGATAAGGTCCTATCTATGAGTCAGACAGAACTGTTTGAC
The DNA here is from genome assembly GCA_963585895.1 of Sepioteuthis lessoniana. Taxonomy (NCBI): domain Eukaryota; kingdom Metazoa; phylum Mollusca; class Cephalopoda; order Myopsida; family Loliginidae; genus Sepioteuthis; species Sepioteuthis lessoniana. Next base: position 38,124,747 of record OY757944.1, on the reverse strand, counting down.
ATTAAAATTGAGAGCAAACAAATGATTTATGCAAAACTGAATTGGTAGAATTGATCATTTAACTGTGTGTAAACAAATGACTGATATTTAATTGAATTGGTAGGGATATGTAGCAATACTTAGAACCATTTCACTGTGTGCAAACAGATGATAAATATTAAATAGAAATATTCATGTTCAATGGATAGAAACACGTGAAAACATTTAAGTGTGTTCAAAAGAATAAGTTAAGGCTCATTTAAAAATGTATCTACAAAATGAGTTAATAAATCATTTAATAAATATGTATAAAGAGGATTTGGCATTAAATAACCTACAATGGTTGATATGCCATAAAACCTAACCAAACCAAATCATATATATTTAATATATATGTATAAAGAGGATTTGGCATTAAATAACCTACAATGGTTGGTATGCCATGAAACCCAACCAAAGCAAATCATATATATTTAATATATATGTATAAAGAGGATTTGGCATTAAATAACCTACAGTGGTTGATATGCCATAAAACCCAACCAAACCAAATCATATATATTTAATATATATGTATAAAGAGGATTATGCCATAAAACCCAACCAAACCAAATCATATATATTAATTATATATGTATAAAGAGGATTTGGCATTTAATAACCTACAATGGTTGATATGCCATAAAACCCAACCAAACCAAATCCTATATATTTGATATATATGTATAAAGAGGATTTGGCATTAAATAACCTACAATGGTTGATATGCCATAAAACCCAACCAAACCAAATTCTATATATTTAATATATATGTATAAAGTGGATTTGGCATTAAATAACCTACAATGGTTGATATGCCATAAAACCTAACCGAACCAAAAAAACAAATAATTACCATAATCAGGTTTGTCTTTTTGCCTTTTTTTTCCAAATAATCCTTAAATCTTCAATTCAGTTACTGTGGCCATTTCATTGGTTCCCAGTGGGACCAGTTGATCCTTGCTTCTGGCACCGTATTTAACCAAATTATTCTTTGGGCACCAACAGCCAATCTGACTAGTAGTGAAAACTTAATCATCAGCAAACCATTCCACCGACTTACTGGTCATCAGGTAAGTGAACTGCAAAACTTGATATTTTGAAGAATAAAAATTTATGAAGGTAAATTGAGAAACAAAATCTCTACTCATCTGAATCAAGTTTTAGACCAAATTGAATTTTGAAATATGTATAAAAAATAAATAAATTTTATCTTTTCAAAATTACAAGTGTTAATTGAGACAAAGGGTATTCAATCCTATAAAACAAATTAGAATTATAAAACTGGTATCAAAATGAATTGAATTTATTTTCTCTTTAAAATAGTTTATTTTTCAACATAGTGACCAATTTGTAATTTTCTGTTGTTTTCTTTTTGTTTGTTCTTCTCTAACTTCTCTTAGGATAAGAGTGTAGAATCTGTTCACTCTATTTTCAATTAAAGTTTGTGTGATGTGGTTTAAGTTGGTTTTGCCTGTGTATTTATTTATGGAGTTTCTTGAAGATTGGTGTCAAAAGGAGGCCCCCAGCCAAATTCGTGTAACAGGTTTGAATTGATTTTTCTTTCCCCAAGACCAGTTGCCATATCAAGGTTACAGAGCCAGTCTGCCCTATTATTTACAAGTATCCTTAAATAAGTTTCCAGACTTTTTTCATATGGGCACTTTTATTGATAGTGCACTCATGAAACTCTAGTTCCCTTCGAAGTAATCTCCTTCGGCTGCAATGCACTTGTTCTAACGTTCCAAAAACTTCTGGAAGGCCCCATGGAAGTCCTCTTGTGTGAGCATGTCAATGACCTTCGTCACAGCCTCTTTCATCTCCTCAATTGTCTCATAACAACAGCCTCTGAGCTTAGGAAATAAGCAAAAGTCACAGGGAGCAAGGTCTCGATTATAGGCAGGGTGAGCAACTGTCTTGATGCCCATCTTGGTCTAATAGTCTGTGATAAGGATGGAGTTGTGGACTGGTGTATTGTCCTGGTGGAAATGCCACTGACTCTATTTCAAGAGTGCTGGCCTCTTCCGACGGAATCTCTTCCTGATCTTCCTTAAAACCTCTACATAGTAACCCTAACCCTTTGACCAATCAACTCTAGTGTATTGACTTCCTTACTCTTCCCACACTTCTCATCATCCCTCATAGACTCCCTGTGTTCCTTGAATCTTTTATGCCACTCAAAAACTCATGCTTGATTCATGCAAGATGCTCCAAAAGCAGTCTGAAGCATTCCATACGTTTCTGTGGCATTTTTTCCAAGTTTAAAACAGAATTTTATTGCATATCGTTCTTCTAAAGTGTCCTCACGTCCAGATTGCATTTTTTAAATTCATCAGCTATGACAATCAGGCTTTAGTAGGGTGTATTCCAATTGCTACTGTAACTGTTGATTTGAACCTGACGTCATAAAAACTGGTCAGTCATCTCATAAGATGTATAGCAATAACATAGTGAATTTTGAAGACAATTTTAAATGCCTGTACAAAAAAAGTCTGGAAACGTATTGAATGTACCTCGTATCTTTGGTTGGAAGAAAAATAGTTAGATTCATAACTTATCCATAACTTACGACGTGAAATGCAAACAGCCTCGCCCAGACTTGAACTCAGGTCGACATATCCATTTCCTATGATAACCATTGCACTACAAGTACTGGGTTACTCAATGAGACTTGAACTCACTGGAGTTTGCTGTTTGAATGATTTTCAGTTGGTTATGGGTTTTATATCGAGGTCATCCTCTCTTTTTTTAGAGTGTGTTTACCTTAGTCTGCTTTACCCCCCTTTGATATTTGATATATTTTTGTTGTTGTTGTGTGTGTGCGTTGGAGTGGTTTTAGGTTTCACTAATAATTATTTTTCCTCTCAGTGTATGTGAGTATGTATTTTGGGGATTTTTTTGTGTGTGTATGTGTGGTCGTTTGGTTTGAAATATACTTAAATAAGTTTTTATTATTTGTCCAAAGTGAGAAAGAAATATTTTAAAATGAGTAAATCCACAAAGAGATTTGTATTTTTTTAGGATTTCTTTATTTTGTTCTTGTATATGTGTATGTTTCCAGCTTGTTGCTTTCGTCAGAGAACATATATGGCACAAGACTTTGGAAATGGGGCACTCAGTGAGACTTGATAACATTAACAATGTTAACCATTTAATATAACATTATATATTATTTTTAAAAAAAAGCATCAAAATTACTCATACTGCCATATGTAAAATTTTAAAATTTCTGATTTTTCAGTCATTGTTAAAAACAGGTTACGCTTTTATGATTTAAAATTTCAGGGTGTGATTTTCTCCATACATTACCATGAAGGCCAGAAGAAGATCTGTTCAGCTTCTGATGATCGAAGTATCCGTGTTTGGCAGCTGCATTTTACTAGGAATCCTGAAAATAGTCCGACCATTCTAGACTGGCAAGATATGGTCAGTGAATGCATTCATACACTGTATGGTCACCAGGCTCGAGTATGGCGTGCTCAGCTGACAACAACAGGACTGACTAGCATCGGAGAGGTAAGTAATTAGAAAAGACTGGGAAAATGAGAGATCTTTGAATGAAGCCAAGTAAAACTGGTATCTACCTGACGTTTATATCTAAAGATCTTCGCTTGTTAATATGGCTGCTAAAAGGAATTCATTAAAATGTGCATTACAGCCTAAAACGTATTTGATATTTTGAAAAAAAAATGTGTAGAGACGTGGCATACCATGTCTCTACACAGAACCTTGTTAAATTCAGTACCTAAGATGAAATTACCCATTCAGCTGGGGTTATAGAATACACCGACTGCTTCTCTGCGGAAGGGTAAGACCCCTTCCTAAACAATTTGATGGTGAGTTTCCAGTAATGCTGGAGCTTTAGGGAATGTAGAGTACCTCTTTATTGCCATCGCTCCCAGGTCCTCTCTGGCCCAGTGTGGTTGCACCTGACAGGGTCCTATCTATGGATCAAATAGAACTCAACTGTGTCCTTATGATAAACTGAATTGCTTGAAATAGGACTGTTTTGACATTTAAACTGCGTTCTTATGCTAAACTGAATTGTTTGAAATGGAACTTTTTTTGTATGCTAAACTTAATTGTTTGAAATAGAGCTGTTTTTGACATTGAAACTGTACTTAGTCTAAACTGAATTGTTTCAAAATGGAACTATGACATTTAACTGTGTGTAAACAAAAAAACTATACTTATAAACTGAATTGTTTGAAATAGAACTGTTTAAAAATGGATTCGGCATTAATAGCCTACAATGGTTGATGTGCCATAAAACCAAACTAAGATGAATGACAAACAGATTATGAAATTCAGAGATAGTAACAAACTGTTGAGGTATGAGAATTAACTTTTTTTTTTGTGAAACGTAGTGAGAAACACAACAAAAAATAACTACCAAGATGAGGACAAAAGTCCGCAATAAAAAAATTAACTCTCAGATTAAGAAGCTTCATCTCAAAAGGATTCCCAATGAAGACAATTACAAATTCGGTACAGACCCGACTATGGAAGACCAGATAAGGAGAACAAATAATTGGATTTATAAGACCAAAAAAAATTTCAACCTTGATCGCCCTTCAGGGCCCATGGCACAGTGGATAGAGGCGTTGAGTCTCTACGTTTCCAGGTGAGCATTGTCAGAAGATAGCAGTTTCAATTCCTACCAAAGCCGGCCAGAGGTTTACTTGGTCAAAAACGTGGTGCGATAGACAACAACTATGGAAGGCAGTAATTACTGGCGATACAGTTACAAGACTCAGCATTCCTATCCGAGGTCATGGTTAATCACCTGAAGAAGGCCAGAGGTAAAATTTGGCCGAAACGTAGTGAGAAAAACAACAAAAAAAAACTACCAAGATGAGAACAAAAGTCCACAGTAAAAAAATTAATTCTCAGATTAAGAAGCCTCATCTCAAAAGGATTCTCAATAAAGACTGTTGAGGTATGTCCAAAAGTTTTCACCTGGGAAATGAACTCCTTGTTTTAAAAAAAAAACTCTGTTATCACCTATAAATAAATACACCTCTAAAAGATTTTTTATAAAAAAGTTTGTTTTCTTCTAAGCTGCAGCAAGAAAAGAAACTTACCTCTTGGATCAAAGCACGTAAGACTATGCCTTGCTTATCAAGCAGTAAGAAATATGTTCACTTCTGAAGGCAGAAGTTATAGTGGGCTGATCTCGTCTCTCATGAGAAGAACTCTACCTCGTATGTAAGTTTCTATATGCTGGAACTTAGATAAAAGAGTATGCCAGCAGCAGGAGCGGGGTTGTTGTTGTTGTTTTTTGACTGACTGACTGAAAGAACGAATGAGTTGGCCAGAGGTATACTGAGGAAGCACTGCTAGTTGTATGTGTTATTTTTAGTTAACTGAGATTACCCAATTGTCTGAAGACTGTACTATTGCTTTTCCTTGGACTAGTTCTACAACATAAGCCTAAGGTACCAGGATTTTATTATTTCTAGATGAACATTATACAATGAAAATGGATATTATGAAGTATTACATTATCACCTATAACCCTATGAAACCTTATCATTATATAAATTATCAATTGCTTTCACAGGGGCTTAGAATATTGTACTATAGTGGTACTAAAGCGACTTTAGATCCCCATTGTCACTTCACCGTAGTAACAAGTTGACAAATGTGAAACTCTGTGAAACATACACTAAATGTTTATTTACTACTAGGTAGCAAGCAGTCGCTGGGAGAAAGAAAGACAGTATAGAAGCACGAGACATGTCCTAACGAGAAAAAGATAAGCCAACACAGACCTTGAATTTTTTCCTGGTTCTAACATGCTTGTCCACTGGATCTAACACCCCCCTTTGGGGTGCCCCAGAATTTGGAGTTCGTAAACTTTCTTCTCCTTACATCTTCGTGGCTCATTTTCTACTGACATCTTCACCTTATCACGTCCTGCCGTCAACCACCTGAAAAGGACACAAGTTGTACCCTCACTTCTGCCTGTCATATCGAGAGCAGAAACATATCTGTTTCAGGTCACTCACCACATACGCACAAGACTTTGGACCTCCAGTTTTTCTTAGTCATTCTTAACTACAACGATTGCCTCTGCCTTGGTATTTGGCGACTTCTGTCTGCTTTATTTATTTATTCATTCAATTTCCTATGTGCCGTTCAATTACGTTACAATATGCTGACTGTATCAGAGTAAGACTACCTCCAAAAAGTGTATTCGGAGTATGTTACTGAACTATATCCAGTGATTACACTCCTGTTCATGGGCTCAGGAGAATATTGAGACACCTCTTCATTGTCATTACTTCCAGTTCTACTCTAACCCAGGGTAGTACTACCACTTAGGGTTCTATTTATACACCTGTTTGAAAATTATTTGTTTGAGATAGAAATACTTGATACCGATATAACTAACTATTTATTTATATTAAGTACAGTTACTTGAAGCTATAATTGTTAATTAAAGATTATTATCATTAGTTTTTTGAAACCATATAATTGCTTTCAAATTATTGGTATTAGATAGGAATACTTGAAACCAAATAACTGTGTGCAAATAAATGATTATTATTGAATAGAATTTTTAATGTTAGGAATAATAGAAACCATTTAACTGTGTGCAAATTATTTGTATTAAGAATTGTTACTTGAAACCATATAAGTGCTTTCAAATTATTGGTGTTTGATAGGAATACTGTTGGAAAATTATATCTGACTTATATTTTAATTTTTAGAATAAACTTAACACTTACTTTTTTGAAAACCTGTGTAAGAATAAAGAACAGACAGCCAAGTCAATTTTCAATTGCACATATTCAAGTAATTATACAAATACATACATATATAAACCCAAACAAAAGCACAATTAAATTAACACTTAGCTTAAGTCTTCATGTTCCTCTTTCAAAGAATAGTTGACTTCAAAGATTTTTTCCTTCTTTTTTTGAAATGTTGGCAAATTGAAGTGACGTCCTTTAAAAATGCTGTCTTTCCTTGTTGAAAAGTTTTGTTTGACTTTTTTAAAAAAAACGTCTGCTTATTTATTCATAAAAAAATACATGTACAAAGACAGCTTTTTTATTCTTAACCAATAAAAAACGTCTTTTTAATTATTCATAAAAATTAAGACGTGCGAGAAGTTATATTTATTTTATTTATTTATTTATTTAGATTTTATAATTAGTTTTATTCAACTTCGCAAAATTATATTGAAGGAATATTTATTTCTGACAAATAACTGTGTGCAAATAAATGATTATTATTGAATAAAATTTTTTATGTTAGGAATGATAGAAACCATTTAACTGTGTGCAAATAAATAATTATAGACAAAAAGTTTCCATGCCAAAATGATTAAAAAGCTGAAATAAGTGAGTTTGAATTCCTGTAGTCTTATCATGTTCACTTTCAGACTAATGATACCAATACCCTTACCCATGGTGTAATGGTTATCGTCGCATGGAGGTGCCCGTGGTGTAATGGTTATCGTCGTAGGAAATGGACACGGCGACACGACCTCAAATCCTGGATGTTACTGATGGCATTTCACATAGCACTAATACCCTTGGGAAAGGTATGAATCCAGTTATTCTCCCTCCAGCTATGGATAAATAATAGGACAGACTGGGTTCTTCAGCTTTGGTGAGGCAACTAGTCTAGCAGAAGGAAAACTCTGAATTCAAACTTCTTAAACTCTGCTTAAAAATTGACCTTGTGTCATATCCTGCCCGAGCAGTGGGGTTGGTAAATATGGATATCAATACCCTTACTCCCAGCCCAGTGGTGGGGGTGGCTGTAGAATGCATCGATTGCATCTCTGCAGAGGGTTAAGACCCTCCTCTTGAACAAGTGTCCTAGATAAGTGACTAAACAATTTGATGGTGAACCTCTAGTAATGCTGGAACTTTGAGGAATGCAGAGTACCCCTTCATTGCCATCGCTCCCAGGTCCACTCTGGCCAGAAGTGGTAGCTCCTGAAAGAGAACTGTTTGACATTTAAACTGTGCAAACAAATGACTTCCATTAAACTGAACTTTTTAGTCATTTAACTGTGTGTAAACAAATGACGGATGTTTAATTTAATTGTTAGTGATACATAGCAATACTTGCAACCATTTAATTTTATTGACCTATGTTAAATAGAATTGTTAGATCATTAAACTGTGTGTATCTCTAAAATGTGTTTAAAAATCATGTTTAATATATATGTATAAAGAGGATTTGGCATTAAATAACCTACAATGGTTGATATGCCATAAAACCCAACCAAACCAAATCATATATATTTAATATATATGTATAAAGAGGATTTGGCATTAAATAACCTAAAATGGTTGATATGCCATAAAACCCAACCAAACCAAATTCTATATATTTAATATATATGTATAAAGAGGATTTGGCATTAAATAACCTACAATGGTTGATATGCCATCAAACCAAATCAAACCTTTCTCAAGGGACATTTGTCCAAAAGTGAATGTAATACCACAACTTGGAGTTCAAACTCACTTACAATGATGTCGACAAAAGTTGACTGGGCCACTTGCGAAAGATATGACCCCACCATGAAAGTTGCTTTACCATTAAACAAAGAAACCAATTCAATCTATGACTTCCTTATAATACTCCATTGATGCTATCATTTTTTTTTTTTTTTTACAATCTTATTTATTAATGTTGTGAACCAGTCAAAAGTCCGGAAGAAAGAAACAAATATATTGAATGAAAGTATAAATACAGCATAGGTAAAAGAGTGTTGAATATCAGTCTGACTGCCAAAGTGTTAGGCTCGAGTTAACTCAACACCCAGATGAATATTCTCCCAGTATTCATATTAATAGGAAGAGTTCATTATAGTCCCTAAGGTAGGTACCATAACATCAAGATATAGAAACGAGAAAGCTGTTCCATTGAATTTTTTTTTATTATTTACAGGATGCTACCTGCTGTATTTGGGATGATGGAGGTAAAATCAGTCAGAAGTTCAAAGGTCACAAGGTCAGTGGAATCCATTAAAAAGGATCAGTTTTTTGTTTGTTTTTGTATAAAGTTGATGATGGTAACCCTTTTTTTTGTTCCCAGTGGAGTTGTAGAATATTCCCACTGCACAGACTGGGTAAGAGACCCCTCCTCCCCCCAGCAAGGCCACTAATTACCTGTGGGGGTGTGATCTATAATGCCTGAGGACAGGATCATAGCGGTTGTGTGATCCATGACCAAAGCCCTCTATGGTTATGTGACCTGCATCATTCCACTTTGGGCTTACCCAGTCGGCTACGACTGTAGAATGCACCGACTGCTTCTTTACAGAAGGGTAAGACCACCACCCCACCAACGAGTGTCCTGGATATGACACTAAACAATCTGATGGTGAGGTTCCAGTAATGCTGGAGCTTTGGGTAATGTGGAGTATCTCTTCATTGCCATAGCTACCAGGTCCACTTTGGCTCAGGTAGCACCTGATCTATGGCTGAAATAGAACTAAACTGTGTACTTATGCTAAACTGAATTGTTTGAAATAGAACAGTCTTGTCATTTAACTGTGTGTAGACAAAAATCTGTACTTATGCTAAACTGAATTGTTCGAATTTTTATCAAAATGAATTAATTTGGTGTTAAATGACCCAAAAAGTGTTGATATGCCATAAAACAAAACCAACCAACCAACTAACCAATCACTTTGGTCCTTTCATGGGCTAAACAGGTGATCAGAGAGGCCTGATTTAATTAATCAGTTTGTCATGTCAAGCCAGATCAGCTATATAATTAAGCTTCAATTATATTCTACCAATTCCTCTTATGGCAAACTGTTACAAACTGAGATGATGTCAGAACAGGTGAAAGAAAGCTCCCAAATAAATCAACAGACAAGCCCGCATACATGTTAAAATCCGGAATATAAAATATCCTGGATGAGCTCCCAAATATCTTATGAACCGAGAAGATATCGGTGCATGTAATATGTATCATTCACATAAAATATTCCTTAACATCTCACGGTATCACTCCCAACACATTAGAAATAGAAATCTATGAAGGGATAAACTGAAGACAATTTAACAGAATTATATAATAAGATTTCTATTCACCAAATGCAAACCAACATAGAAGAACAAAGAAGATCAAAACAGTATTAAAACAAACAAATCTAACATTTGTATATGTAATGATGTATGCGAGCAAATGTGTCTGCTATTACAACATTTAGAGCTGAGGAAATTTGCTCATGGCTCAGCTGGGGCTGTAGAATACACGGACCTGCAGAGGGGTAAAACCCCCATCCTAACTAAGCAATCTGATGCTGAGGTTCCAGTAATGCTGGAGCTTTGGGAAATGCGAAGTACCCCTTCATTGCTATTGCTCCCAGGTCCACTCTGGCCCAGAATGATAGCTCCTGATAGGGTCCTATCTATCGGTCAAATAAAACTAAACTGCTTACTTATGTTAAACTGAATTGTTTAAATTAGAACTGTTTGACTAAACTGAATAGCCTGAAATAGAACTGTTTTTGACAATTAAACTGTGTACTTATGCTAAACTTAATTGTTTGAATAAGAACTGTTTGACTAAATGGAATAGCTTGAAATAGAACTGTTTTTGACAATTAAACTGTGTACTTATGCTAAGCTGAATTGTTTGAATTAGAACTGTTTGACTGAACTGAATAGTTTGAAATAGAAATGTTTTTGGCAATTAAACTGTGTACTTACGCTAAAATGAATTGTTTGAAATAAAACTATTTTTGACATTGAAACTATACTTACACTAAACTGAATTGTTTGATATAGAACTGTTTTGACATTTAACTGTGTGTAAACAAAATCTGTACTTATACTAAACTGAATTAGAACTGTTTGACTAAACTGAATAACTTGAAATAGAAATATTTTTGACAATTAAACTGTGCACTTATGCTAAACTGAATTGTTTGAATTAGAACTGTTTGACTAAACTGAATAGCTTGAAATAGAAATATTTTTGACAATTGAACTGAGTACTCATGCTAAACTGAATTGTTTGAAATAGAACTGTTTATTTGTATAAAAATGGATTTGGCATTAAATAACCTACAAAGGTTGATATGCCATAAAACCTAACCAACCTATTTCAGTTCATTGTCTCATCAGAGACTTCACAAATGTCTTTCTTTTTTCTTTCTCTTAACCCATTTTCCAATGCAGTTTATGTTTTACTGGCTGACCTTATTTAAGCAGTCTTATTCTATGCATTGGTAGGAGGAATAGTGTCACTTAAAAAGCAAACACCCTACCCTTTTGATCATAGACGTTCTTAAAGGCAGTGGCTGAGGATGATCTTTGTTGAGTGAAACAGTTAATTAAATTATTTCTTCTAATATATTAATACACATGAAACCATATATACAAAAGTGTTGTGTTCTGGTTAGTGAACACAAGTAGTAGTAATAATAAGACAAACTATGATATGTGAGGAAAATAGTTATATTTACAGGAAAGAGTATTTACAAGAGAGAGACTGTTAGTAATAAGAACATAGGATTAGTGATAGAGTAATGATATACTTCAACAATTGGAACGGCTCTTCTGGTCTGACTTGTTGGTTTATTCCCAGATTGATCTCCGCTACTGCCATATATGGCAGATGGAACAGCTCATTATGCTGAAAAGGTAGGTGATACCCAACAAAAAGAAAACATGATTTGGCATTAGATAGCCCAAAAAGGTTGATATGTCAATAAACAACCAACTGACTCATTTATTGGATCCAAATCCGGTTGATTCAAATTCAACATAATCTTTGAAATTTGATCCCACTTCAGCTGTTTGAAGAATTTTACTTTCGAAAGATTCTTGAGGATAAAAAATGTTTAGATTTATTTTATGTATTGTTTCCTTATCTATCTCTCTCTCTCTCTCTCTCTATATATATATATATATATATAAATTTTTTATTGTAAGTCCAAAGAGAGAAAGAAATATTTTTAAATGAGTAGGTCCACAAAGAGATTTGTATTTTTTAGAATTTATTTATTTCATTCTTACATACGTGTATGTTTCCAGCTTGTTACTTTTGTCAGAGAACATATGTAGTACAAGAGCTTGTTAATGGAGTCCTCAATGAGACTTGAACTCACGTTTACAGTTTAGTTTTCAGTTAGTAATAGGTTTATATGGAGGTCACTTCTGTCTTTTTCTTAGAGTGTGTTTAACCGTAGCCTGCTTTACCCCTTATTGGTCTTTGATATATGATATGTTTTTGTGTGTGTGTGTGTGTGGTTTCGGATTTCACTTACAGTTATTTTTTCCTCTGTGTAAGTTTGTGTGTCTTGAGATTTTTGTGTATGGTAGTGTGTTTTAAAATTTACTGGTATTTATTTTTTACTAATAATTTTTGTGGGTGTGTATATATATATATATATATATATATATATATATATACACACACATACACATATCTATGTATGTTTGTGTCTATTTTGGGGTGTGTATGATTCATGTTTTATTCGACTTGGGCTTTAAATTTATCAATAAATTTTTTCTTTTATTTGAAGTAGTGTGTAGTCGTTAGTTTGGTATATTGGCATGATTTTAAATTCACCTTGACTACATTCGTTTAGGTGTTTCAATACAATTAATTTTCTGTTATTTGAATATTGCTCTTGTGAAGTGATATTCTTGTATTAAGGGCCTGTGTTGTCCCTCTGTATATTTCTTTGCACTGTCTACATTCGATTATGTAAGGTACATTTTTTGAGTTGCAGCTTAAGTCTTTATTTATTTTGAATTTTGTTTCCAGGTTTTTAAAGGTATAGGATTTTCCTTCTATAATTATGTGATGCATTCAATAAGTTTCCAGACTTTTTTGTACAGGCATTTAAAATTGTCATAGACTCTTGAAAATTCAGTATGTTATTGCTATACATCTTATGAGACGACTGACCAATTTTTATGATTTCAGATTCAAATGAACAGCTACAGCAGCAATTGGAATACATCCTACTAAAGCCTGATTGTCACAGCTGGTGAATTTCAAAAATGAAATCTGGACATGAGGACACCTTAGAAGAACGATATGCAATAAAATTCTGTTTTAAACTTGGAAAAAATGCCACAGAAACGTATGGAATGCTTCAGACTGCTTTTGGAGCATCTTGCATGAATCGAGCATGAGTTTTTGAGTGGCATAAGAGATTCAAGGAAGGCAGGGAGTTTGTGAGGGAAGATGAGAGGTGTGGGAGGAGTAAGGAAGTCAATACACCAGAGTTGATTAGCCAAAGGGTTAGGGTTACTATGTTGAGGTTTTAAGGGAGTTCAGGAAGAGATTCCTTGGGAAGAGGCCAGCACTCTTCAAATCAAGTCAGTGGTATTTCCACCAGGACAATACACGAGTCCACAACTCCATCCTTGTCACAGACTATTTGAGCAAGATGGGCATCAAGACAGTTCTTCACCCTCCCTATAGTCGAGACCTTGCTCCCTGTGACTTTTGCTTATTCCTTAAGCTCAGAGGCTGTCGTTATGAGACAATTGAGGAGATGAAAGAGTCTGTGACGAAGGTCATTGACATGCTCATGCAAGAGGACTTCCATGGGGCCTTCCAGAAGTTGTTGGAACGGAGGAGATTACTTTGAAGGGGACTAGAGTTTCTTGTGTATACTATCAATAAAAGTGCCCATACGAAAAAAGTCTGGAAACTTATTTAATGATCCTCGTATATCACATATTCGACATCATTTATTAATGCATTTGATAACCTCTTGTGTTGTGTTTTCTCTAACTGTAGAAGAGCTGAGTATTTTTTTAAGATTTTCGGGTTGTCTCTGGCTTTTAATTATTTTTGTTGTGTCTCATATTTCTTTGATTTTGACATTGTTTTTAAGTTCTTCTAGATTTTTCATTATTTCTGTGAATAGTTCTGGGTCGTTTTTGTTGTAGGTTGTGAACTATGCTAGAGGTTTCTCATTGTTGTGTTTTTTCGGGTCTTTAATTCTCTTTGTGGTATTTTTTCTGTTAATTCCTTTATTTATTAGTGTTGTTGGGTATCTTCTCTGGTTTAGGGTTGTGTGTAGTTCTTTAAGGCAAATTTTTTTCAAGATTTTTATCCATGATTATTATATGTATTCGATGTGCTAGAGTTTAAAGGATGAATTTTATAGTTTTTGGGTAATGGCTTTTGAAGTGGAAGTATTGTTGGGTGTCTGTGGGTTTGTGGTAAATATCTTTGATGGTTTGGCCATTTACATTTTTTATAAGGATGTCTAAAAATGGTTGTTCTTTTGAGCTGTCTTCCATAGTAAATTTTATTTTCGGGTGTAGGTTTTGTACTAGGTTGTGCAATTCATTAATTTCTCTCCATGGGCATTTTCAGAATATGAAGCACTCTTCCCAAGAATTGAGTGCTCCCATGTAGCTGATAATGTATATGTAAAAAAATCTCCTTCACTTACACTAAGAATGACAATGATTTAGGGGTAAGATGTTCGACTGACATAAAGTTACCTATGCTTTGAGCACAGCTTTGAAGCATCTTGCCAGCCTAGCCACACTGAAGAGTTGTGATACAATGAAACAGTCTGTCTGTAAATGACAATATATATATATATATATATATATATATATATATATAAAATCTTTAAAGTACTTTTAGTTATTTCACTTAAAACAATTGCATTTTACACCCAACTTGTTTCTGTTTATGGCCAGTTCCAACGAGGGTGATTATCTGTCTATTTATATATAATGAATGAAAAGCTAATTTATGAAAAAAACAATCATTTAAAAACATTGGCAGCCGAGTCGGTGGATCTGTAGAATATACACAATGCTGGAGCTTTGGGGAATACAGAGTACCCCTTCATTGCCATCACTCCCAGGTCCACTCTGGCCAGGAGGGGTAGCACCTGACTGGGTTCTATCTATGGGTCAAATAGAACTGTTTGACATTTGAACTCTATGCAAACAAATGACATTGTAAATTGAATTGTTTGATCATTTATCTGTGTGTAAAAAAGTAACTGATATCTAATTGAATGGTTAGCAATATTTTGAACTATTTAACTTTGTTGACTTATGCTAAATTGAATTGTTAGAAATAGAGCTGTTTGATCATTTAACTGTGGCCATCTAAAAAATGTGCTAACAAATCATATATTTAATATATATGTATCAAATAGAACTGTTTGACAATTAAACTGAGTGCAAACAAATGACTTATACTAAATTGAATTGTTAGAAATAGAACTGTTTGATCATTTAAATGTGTGTAAACAGATGACTGATGTTAATTGAATTGTTGGTAATACATAACAATACTTGGAACCATTTAGATTTATTGACTTATGCTAAACTGAATTGTTAGAAATAGAACTGTTTGATCATTTAACTGAGTGTATCTACAAAATGTGTTTACAAATAAGAATTATCAGATTGATACGGACCTGACATTTTCTCTTTCTTTTTAGGGAAAAAGCATCTGGAGTATGGCAATAAACAGAAAAGAGGATTTGGTGGTAAGTTCTGAGTTTGTATTTACACAACCACTCACCCATGAATAGGATGTTAATGTTAATTTCTAAATAGAGTATAGCTGGTTTTAATTCAGAGCTGTTCCTTCTTCTAGACCAGTTCTGTGTATGACATTAGACTGCATCTAATGATTAGGCCCAGTCCTGGAGTTTGGGGAATGTGGAGTACCCCTCCATTACCATAACACTTAGGTTCACTCTGACCTGGAGTGGTAGTACTTGTTAGGGTTCCATCTATGTGTCCGGGCCATTGGTCTAATGAAAAGTGTGTTCGCCAATGGTCCAGAAGACCAGGTTTCAATCCCAGGTTGAATCATACCAAAGACTCAAAAAATGGTACTTGGCTCTGCCTTGCTTACCACTCAGCATTATACGGTAAGGATCAAGGATAGTGAAGCAATCCAGGGAATGGAGTAGCACCTTCCCCTACTCCACGGTGTAGTAGCTATTGAAAAGAGAGCCTTGGGGTCACCCTCGACTACAGTCGCTAACTTTACTTTTACAATTAATATTAAATAGAATTCGGCTCAGTCAGCTGGGACTGTAGAATACACTGACTGCATCTCTGCCGAGGTTTAAGACTCCCTCAATGAGTGTCCTGGATATGACACTAAACAATCTTATGATAAGGTTCCAGTAATGCTGGAGACTTGAGGAATGCGGAGTACTTCTTCATTGCTATCACTCCCTGGTCCCTTCTGGCTTGGAGTGGTAACACCTGATAGGGTCCTGTCTATGGTTGAAATAGAACTAAACTGTATACTTATGCTAAACTGAATTGCTTGAAATAGAACTGTTTTTGACATTGAATCTGTGTACTTATGCTAAACTGGATTTTTTGAAATAGAACTGTTTTGATATTTAACTGTGTGTAAACAAAAAATTATACTTATACTAAAATGAATTGTTTGAAATAGAACAGTTTATTTGTATAAAAATGGATTTGGCATTAAATAAACTACAGCGGTTGATCCCCCACAACAATAAATGTCCTGGATATAACACAAAAGGGTATTTAATGGTGAGGCTCCAGTCCTGGAGTTTCTCTTTGTTTTCATTACTCCGAGGTCCACTCTGACCATGAGTGGTAGTACGTGTTAGGATCCCATTAATGGATCAAATATAAAAATTTAATAACTTTCTATACTATGTAGAAACCATCTAACTTTGTGGTTTGTTTTAAGAATGTTATTTACAAACTATTTGTTTACAATTATATTTAATATATATGTATAAAGAGGATTTGGCATTAAATAACCTACAATGGTTGATATGCCATAAAACCCAACCAAACAAAATCATATATATTTAATATATATGTATAAAGAGGATTTGGCATTAAATGACTCACAAATGTTGATATGACATAAAAGCCAATCATATATGTTTGGTATATATATATATATATATATATATATATATATAGAGAGAGAGAGAGAGAGAGGATTTGGTATTAAATAACTTACAATGGTTGATATGCTATAAAACCCAACCAAAACAAATCATGTATATTTAATGTATATATGTATATATATATATAAAGAAGATTTGCCATTAGATAACCCACAAGGGTTGATATGCCATAGAAGCCAATGAAATCAAATATATATTCAACATATACGTATATAGAGGATTTTGCTTTGAATAACCTGAAATAGTTGATATGGCGTAAAACCAAATCATATATATTTGATATATATGTATAAAGAGGATATAACATTAAATAACTTATAACGATTGATATGCCATTAAACACAACCAACTGTCTTCATCTATACAGACACTGGATCAAAACAACCCAAAAATTCATTTATCAAGTTTCACAGAACAGCAAAATATCTATTTGTGTGGGTGGTACGCTCGACTCGTTCTTGCAACATTCTTATATGACTGATCATCATGGAGGTGCCTGTGGTGTAATGGTTATCCTCGTAGGAAATGGACACAGCGACACGAGTTCAAATCCTGGACGAGACTGATTGCATTTCACATAGCACTAATACCCTTGCGAAAGGTATGAATCCAATTATTCACCCTCCAGCTATGGCTAAATAGTAGGACAGACTGGGTTCTTCAGCCTTGGTGAGACAACTAGTCTAGGAGAAGGAAGACTCTGAATTCAAACCTGTTAAACTCCGCTTAAAAAAAAACTGACCTTGTGTCATATCCTGCCCGAGCGGAGGGGTTGGGTAAATATGGATGATCATGGCAATTCTCATTATGTAACAGTGAACGAGAGTCAAATGGAGATTCCAGCAGAAAGAGGGCTAGACTTTGTTTGGCGCATAGAGCAGAGAAATAAGAAGACTTACCTTAGATTCAATGTAGGCTCAGAGACAAACACAAGTAACACCAGAGAGTGAGCGATTAATTGGAGAGAAAAAGAGAGAAAGAACGGACCGGACGAATGAGAAGCAAAGTTGGAAGTTAAGATAAGTAGTAAAGTAAAGTTAGCAACTGTAGTCGAATGGCAACCGAAGGCTCCCTTTTCAATAGCTACTACACTGAGGTGTAGGGGAGGGTGCTACTCCTTTCCCTGGATTGCTCCACTTTACCCTTCGTACCTACCTTGTAATGCTGAGTGTTAAGCAAGTAGGTATCAAGTACCATTTTTAAAGTCTTTGGTATGATCTGACTGGGGTCTCCCGGATCATTGGCGAACACTCTACCTGCTAGGGCAATGAGACGAACTAGTATTAGCGATCCCCCCTCTTTTGAAAGGCGAATACCATAATCAATTTCAACACATATTACTTTTTATTTTTCTGCTGGGATGCCAGATAAAGCATATCCCATTGGATTTGACCAACCAGTAACGACTTAGTCTTTTTCTTCTTTTTTTTTTTTTAATCCCTTACCCATTTCAACCCTGTGACCTCTTTAAGATATCACAAGACTGGCTGTGTTTCACTTACGTCAATGATTTTGCAAAAGGCATAAATCTCTGTCTTCCCTTTCGGTTTAAATTGGGAATCGGTGAGATTAAGAGGGAGCGTCCAACTGCTCACCTTAGGTGTTTCTTGCTGACAGCTAAGTGGGCTGGGGCTATAGAACACACTGACTGCATCTTTGCAGAGGGTTCAGATTCCCCTTACGGGTGTCCTGTGAATGACACTAAACAATCTGATGGTCTGGCTCCGATCTTGAAGTTTTGGAGAATGTGGAGTACCTCTCTATTGCCACTACTCCGAAGTCCACTCTGTCCTTGAGTGGTAACACCTAATTAGGTCCTATTTATAGATCAAATAAAATTGTTTAACATTTAAACTGAGTGCACACAAATGACTTATGATAAATTGAATCATTTGAAAAAGAACTATTTGTTCATTTATTCATGTGTAAATAAATAACTGATGTTTAATTGAATTGTTAGTGATGCATAGCAATACTTGGAACCATGTAGCTTTGACTTATGCTAAATTGAATTATTTGAAATAGAACTGTTTGATCATTGAAGTGTGTGCAAAAATGACTGATGTTTAATTGAATTGTTAGTGATACATATCAATACTTGGAACCATTTAAATTTGACTGATGCTAAAATGAATTATTTGAAATAGAATTGTTTAATCATTTTACTTGGAATTATTTAATTTTGTTGACTTGTTTACAAATCCTACATATTTAATATTTATGTATAAACCAGATTTGGCATTAAATAACCCACAATATTTGATATACCATAAAACCCAACCAAACTAAATTATATATCCTATATCAAATATATATGATTTGGTTTGGCTGGGTTTTGTGGCATATCAACCATAGTAGGTTATTTAATGCCAAATCCTCTTTATACATATATATTAAATATATAGGATTTTGTTTGGTTGGGTTTTATGGCATATCAACCATTGTAGGTTATTTAATGCCAAATAGTATAAAGAGGATTTGGCATTAAATAACCAATAAGGGTCGATATGCCATAAGACCTGACTAAACCCAAACTCACTAACTTATTTCTAAATCTAGAAGTTTTGGTCACTTGACTGAAACTCTCATATGAGAGTTGTAGTCTCAGATTAAGCCCAAGGTTAACAGTTGTCTCTCAAACTGGTTGACTCTTGTATTTTTCCCCTAGTTTAATGGCTTGGGTATTAATTTGAATACTACATGTCTAGAATAGATCTCATCAATCTGTTATGTAACATAATAATCTTAAACATATTAAGAAGAATGAAAATATTTCATCTTGGAACTTAAGAAAAAGATAACAATACAAGATTGAAGCATTTTTTTTCTTTTTTCTTTTTTTTTTTATTTCCCAGGTGACGGGAGGAGGAGACAGCAGTATTCGTGTTTGGTCAGTTCATCAGAATCTTTGTGCAAAAAATGTGTCTTCTAAACAACTTGAAATAGCATCGTTCGAACCGGTTAGTAAGACTTTTAAATGTAAATTTTATTTTCTATTATTCTCGATATTTTTTTTCTGTTATTTTATATTTGGGGCTTAAACAGCTACCTCTTTCATTAAGTTTACTCAATTGATCCATTATGTCCATATACGAGGTACCTTCAATAAGTTTCCAGACTTTTTTTGTACAGGCATTTAAAATTATCGTAGACTCTTGACAATTCACTATGTTATTGCTATACATCTTATGAGATGACTGATCAATTTTTATGATTTCAGATTCAAATGAACAGCTACAGCAGCAATTGGAATACACCCTACCAAAGCCTGATTCTCACAGCTGGTGAATTTCAAAAATGAAAACTGGACGTGAGGACACTTTAGAAGAACGATATGCAATATAATTCTGTTTTAAACTTGGAAAAAATGCCACAGAAACGTATGGAATGCTTCAGACTGCTTTTGGAGCATCTTGCATGAATCGAGCATCAGTTTTTGAGTGGCATAAGAGATTCAAGGAAGGCAGGGTATCTGTGAGGGATGATGAGAAGTGTGGGAGGAATAAGGAAGTCAATACACCAGAGTTGATTGGCCAAAGGGTTAGGGTTACTATGTTGAGGTTTTAAGGGAGTTCAGGAAGAGATTCCTAGGGAAGAGGCCAGCACTCTTCAAATCGGGTTAGTGGCATTTCTACCAGGACAATGCACCAGTCCACAACTCTATCTTTGTCACAGACTATTTGAGCAAGATGGGCATCAAGACAGTTCTTCACCCTCCCTATAGTCGAGATCTTGCTCCCTGTGACTTTTCATTATTCCCTAAGCTCAGAGGCTGTCGTTATGAAACAATTGAGGAGATGAAAGAGTCTGTGACGAAGGTCATTGACACCATCACACAAGAGGACTTTGATGAGGCCTTCCAGAAGTTGTTGGAACAGTACAACAAGTGCATTGCAGCTGGAGGAGATTACTTCAAAGGGGACTAGAGTTTCATGTGTGTGCTATAAATAAAAGTGCCCATATGAAAAAAGTCTGGAACCTTATCGTATGCACCTCATAAGAAAGTCTGATTCGACGCAGGAGCTAGATTTCCCAGTCAGCTGGGGTTGTAGAATACACTGACTTCATCTCTGCAGAGGGGTAAACCCCTCCCCCCCACACACACACGTGTCCTGGATGTGATACTAAACAATCTGATGGTGAGATTCCAGTAGTGCTGGGGCTTTAGGGAATGCAGAGCACCCATTCATTGCCATCACTCCCTAGTCCCCTGTAGCCTGTAGTGGTAGCACCTGATAGGGCTCTATCTATGGGTCAAATAGAACTAAACTGCTTACTTATGCTAAACTGAATTGCTTGAAATAGAACTGTTTTGACATGTAAACTGTGAACTTATGCAAAACTGAATTGTTTGAAATGAAACTGTTTTTGACATTGAAACTGTACTTACAATAAACTGAACTGTTTGAAATGGAACTGTTTTAACATTTAACTATGGTGTAAACAAAATCTATACTTATATTTAACTGAATTGTTTGAATTAGAACAGTGTAACTAAACTGAATAGCCTGAAATAGAAATGATTTTTTACAATTAAACTGTTTACTCATGCTAAACTGAATTGCTTGAAATAGAACTGTTAATTTGTATAAAAATGGATTTGGCATTAAATAACCTACAAAGGTTTATATGCCATAAAATCCAAACAACTAACCAACCAACCAACCAACCAACCAATCTTTTCCTGTTTGTGTGAGTCATGGTACTGTAAGATAACTTCATTCATACAGGGCCTATCCTCACTCAGCGCTATCATAGCTCCTGCTACAAAGTGAATTGTGAGAGTTAAACATGAACTGAATGTTTTTACTTGTGTTTAATTCTCACTGAGTGCCCTGTACTTTCATTCCAATCTAACTTTTTCAAAATTTCTCTCCTCCCCACTATGAATGAAATAGTAGGGCAGAATATATTATAAAACGTATAATGTTTATCAGCTTTTGGAGGTGCCCGTGGTGAAATGGTTATCGTCGTAGGAAATGAACACGGCGACTCGAGTTCAAATCCTGGACGAAAATGATTGCATTTCACATAGCATTAATACCCTTGGGAAAGGTATGAATCCAATAATTCTCCCTCCAGCTATGGGTAAATAGTAGGACAGACTAGGTTCTTCAGCTTTGGTGAGGCAACTAGTCTAGGAGAAGGAAAAACTCTGAATTCAAAACCTGTTAAACTCCACTTAACAATTGACCTTGTGTCATATCCTGCCCGAGGGGAGGGGTTGGGTAAATAGGATAATGTTTATCAGCTAGGTAAACAGCTTATTATGAATGATTTCAATTCTCACTGAGTGCCCAATACTTTTAGTATTTTATGCATGTGTGATTGAAGAGAAGGTAAAATGTACTGCTCAACACAAGGATTGAACACACAATCAGTTGGAGTTTTTTTTTTTTTTTTTTGGCGGTGGGGGGGGGTTTATAGATCTGTTACTTTTCTTAATTAGAATGGTTCAGCTAGGGGAGAAACCGAAAAGCCGAAACAGTTTCTCTTTAGAAACGACTTTTTTTTTTCTATTGCTTTGAGAACCTTGGCCAGGGGAAGTACCCGTGATATCGTGGTGAATGTACTGAACTGTGACATTGTAGTAAGCATGCTTAAACATCAGTTGTGTTTTTACATTTACTTTTGGACTAATGCCCTTGGAAAAAGTGTGTGTAAAATATTACCACTACTGTCTTGCTACAACCGATTATGGTTGATATGCCATTAAACAAAGAAACCAAAAAACCCTCTTATCCCCCAGCTAAAGATTAAATAGTATCACCACTGTTCTTTCAAATGGATGGCTTTGGCATTAAATAACTGTCACAGATGCGATGGTCAGGAATTTGAATCAGATAATGACTTACCTTTTCGTCACCATAAAAGAGCTCGTCTTTGTCTGGTGTGCGAAGCCTTGATGCAAGGAGAAAACTAGTACGCACCGGCACTGCAATATTTATGCATATTGACCACATGTGACCCACATGCTTTGCCAACTATAAAACAAGGGCATAGTGAGGGTTGGGGCTGAACTCTTTTGCCCCTGAGGTGCAGAGATTACTTGCGAAGTGGGTGTCGTTGGTGAACAATTTGAAAGACTGTTGGATACGGTGTTGCCCGGAGTAGGGTTCATCAAGTAACTGAGTTCCAGTGACAGATTATGTCTCTTTGGTGTTGCTCTGTTGGTTTTGTTTTGTTTTGTTTTTGTTTGTTTTGTTTTTGTTTTTTGCTTCCCTATCTCTCTTTACGCTTCAATAACCCAAGAAGGTTGATATGCCATTAAACAAAGTACCCAAAGAACCCTCTTATCCCCCAGCTATATATTAGATAGTAACACCACTGTTCTTCTAAATGGATGGCTTTGGCATTAAATAACCCAAGAAGGTTGATATGCCATTAAACAAAGAAACCAAAGAACCCGCTTATCCCCACACCTGCTATAGATTAAATAGCACCATCAGTATTTTTCTACAATAATGTCTTTGGCATTAAATCACTCATAACGGTTGATATGCCTTTAAACAAAGAAACTAAAGGACCCTCTTACCCCCACACACACGCACAGCTATAGATTAAATAACACCACTGCTGTTCTTCTATAAGGATGTCTTTGGCATTAAATCACCCATGACGGTTGATATGCCTTTAAACAAAGAAACTAAAGGACCCTCTTACCCCCCCCCCACACACACAGCTATAGATTAAATAACACCACTGCTGTTCTTCTATAAGGATGTCTTTGGCATTAAATCACCCATGACAGTTGATATGCCTTTAAACAAAGAAACTAAAGGACCCTCTTACTCCCCACACACACACAGCTATAGATTAAATAACACCACTGCTGTTCTTCTATAAGGATGTCTTTGGCAGTATTAAATCACCCATGAACATTGATATGCCTTTAAACAAAGAATGTTTGCCACTCGACTCACCCCTCCCGCTTTCATGACTTTTGCCAGATTACAGTAAAGAGGAAAAGTGAAGACTAGGTAATCAAAGTGTGGGCGCCTCCAGTGGTACAGTTGTTAGCAAGCTAGACTAGCAAACCTTCATGAGTGAGTTCGAGTCTCATTGGGTGCTCCCTTTATACGGCCTTGTGCCATATTTTAGTGTAAAGCTTAGTAAATTACAACTAGATAATCAAAGTGTACGGAGACTGGAATAAAAAAAAGACTACTTCCTTAATTTAAATTACGGTACATAAATAATTATTGTAATTTTTTTTTTTTTATACAGAAAACTGAAAATCCCAACTTTCCTCGCATTGTGACCCATATGAACTTTAATACTGTACTAATTATGACTAACAGTGGGTAAGTATTGACATATTTAGAAATTTATTAAATTTTTACGTTTTCCTTCAAAATCCACAGGAAATGGCCACAGATACTTTTTTGAATTTCTTAGTTTTTTTGATGAACTTGAGAAAGAGATAAATCCGTCTGTATACTTTCAGTGATAAAATGATGGATGATTTTTATTAGAAATAATAACATTTATTTCAGTAATTTGTAGATTAATGTAGAGGAGGAGATTCTAGGAAATTTAGATATTAATTTAAATATAGGGTTTTAATTTCTGTTGGAGTCAATTCCCCTTGACCATTTTTAGTGTTAATTAAAGGCACCTGGTGGCTGCCAAAAGGTTTTTTTTATCTTTATTTTTATTAAGGAGAAAGTCTAAGACAGACCACATTAGCTGAGGGAATTAACATATCTATGTTATGTAAACGAAAACTGAATGAAGATAATCGTTTAGTTTACAAGATTACATTATTCAAAAAATTCCACCTGTTATGAAAAATCTATCATGTTTAAATTAGGATGGGTTAATTTACAAGAACACCCTTTTTCTGGTTTCTTAATTTTTCTAAAACTTTATTGTTTTGACCCCCTTTATTTTTGCCTGAGAATTTAAAATTTATATAGGTTTTTCTTTCTTTTTTTTTCCATACACATATAGACTGTAATCTATATTTGCTTTTTTTCAACTTCAATTTAAGTATGTGATAAAATGGAGAGTATAATAATATTCTTTGCCGAAATAAATTTATAATAACAATTTAACCAGATTTGAGTTTCCTTCAAATTGTACTATATATATATATATATATATAAAAGGTTGTTCAGAAAAATAATTTGAGATTTTAAAAGAAAATTAAAAAGAAAATAAGAAAAAAAAAACAAAATCAAATTCTTTGTTGTTAGGTGGGGCTGTAGAATACACATTCCCCCCCACCTCCCAACGAGTGTCCTGGATATAACACTAAACAATCTGAGGGTGAGGTTCCAGTAATACTGGAGCTTTGGGGAATGCAGAGTACCCTTTCATTGCCATCACTCCCAGGTCCACTGTGACTTGGAGTGATAGTACCTGATAGGGTCCTATCTATGGGTCAAATAGAACTGTTTGACCATTTAAACTCTATGGAAACAAATGAATTATGCTAAAATCATATATGGTTTCATGGTCTTGTTCTTTTTTATTATTTTAACACCCTCCCCGACCTGGCCCAGTCGGCTGGGGCTGTAGAATACATCATCTGTATCTCTGCACAGGAGTAAAAAAAACTTCCCACAATGAGTGTCCTGTTATGACACTAAACAATCTGATGGCAAGGCTCCAATAATGTTAGAGCTTTGGGAAATATGGGGTACCCCTTCATTACCATCGCTCCCAGGTCCACTCTGACCCAGAGTGGTAGCACCTGATAAGGGTCCTATCTATGGGTCAAATAGAACTGTTTGACCATTTAAATTCTATGCAAATAAATGAATCATGCTAAACTGATGATCCGATATAGTGGAAACGCTAACACCCATTGCCTGAAATATTTCTCTGACACTTTGACGTAGATTTTCAGAGGTTTGGGTCCTCATGGTTTAATGGTTAAAGTGATGGACTGTGGAATCGTAGTAAGCAAGTTCAAACCCCAGTAGCGCTATTATGCTCACTTTCAGACAAATAACCTTGCAAAAAGTATGAACTCCCTAGGGAGGTGCCCGTGGTGTAATGGTTATCATTGCAGGAATTGGACACAGCAACACGAGTTCAAATCCTGGACTGATTGCATTTCACATAGCACTAATACCCTTGGGAAAGGTATGAATCCAATTATTCTCCCTCCAGCTATGGGTAAATAGTAGGGCAGACTAAATTCTTCAGCCTTGGTTAGGCAACTAGTCTAGGAGAAGGAAAACTCTGAATTCAAACCTGTTAAACTCCATTTAAAAAAATTGACCTTGTGTCATATCCTGCCCGAGGGGAGGGGTTGGGTAAATATGATGAACTCCCTTATCTTCCCAGCTATGAGTTAAATAGTTCTACTACTGATCTTCTAGAAGGATGAATTTCGTATTAAATAACCCTTGAAGGTTGATATGCCATCAAAAACAAAACAAACAAAGTAGGTTTTGTTCAACAAGTTTTTTCAGGTATTGATTGTCAATTGTGAATAGACATCCTTTAACCTTTTGATCTTCAAGATTTATATCCCCACTATAGAACTTCTGAAACCAGTGCCATACTGTCCAAATCCGAGTGGATCCTTCACCCCATACTCTGTTGATATCGGTGGCTCTTTGAAAAGCATTATGAACAAACTTGAACTCATGCAAAAAAAAGTAACTCCATCACTTCTTTTTTCATGTTCCTAATTAGAGGCAAATAACCTTCAAAATCAGTTGGTTGGTTTTAATGGCATATCAACCTCTATAGGTTATTTAATGCCAAAGCCTGTTTACACATATGTATGGTTTGTAAACACATAATTTAATGCTACCATACTAAAACCAAACAACTCTTTTTTTCACAATCAAATACTGAAAGAAATAATAGAAAATAAACCAAGAAGACACTCTAATCATTAGGAATTTGTATTCCCTTTGACCTAGAGGATAGAGTGTTCACCAATAGCCTGGGAGACCAGGGTTCAATCCCAGGTCAAGTCATACCAAAAATGGTACTTGATACCTGCTTATTTAACACTCTGTATTATAAAGTATGTATCAAGAGTAAAATGGAGCAATCCAAGGAAAGGAGTAGCACCCTCCCCTACACTTTGGTGCAGTAGCTTTCAAGTTGCCCTTGACTACAGTCAGCCAACTTTAATTTTACATATGTTAGAACCGAATTTAGACAGCTTATACTAAAATCTGATAGTATTTTCCGATCAACCTTATAAAAAGAGGTGAGATTTTAATTTCTTTGAGGTTTTTATCATACTATGCTGGCCAGCATTTGAGCACTTTTTTGATTTGTTCCTATTTGTTCACTATAGAAGGGAGATAATTCAGCATTTGCATTTGTTTCATAACTAAATGGGAGTTATCTCCTCTGTTGAAATTTGCCATTCATTTTCTTTTCTAGAACATTTTATCATTACTGCTTAAGTCATTCTGAATGGGGCACCGTGATGGAAGACCCCTCTTTTTTCTCCTACTCTTGCCTGTCTGTGTCCAACAAAACACATACCATTGCCATCGGCAATTTATCTGGGACTATCAGGTTATTCCAACCCTCAGGTAAACATTGATTTCTTATCTGTCTATTTCATTTGTAAACTGACTTTTTCTCTTTGTTTCTGCATAAATTCTTCACTATGCTTTGAGACCTAGTGTCTCTTCTGGTATTTCTGTCTATAATCAGACTGTAGTATTTTTACCTGCGCTCATAAATAAGTATACTCCTACCAATTCTTTTTATAATGAGTTTATTTTCTTTTAGTTGAAAATTATACGATAAAAAGGAATATTATTAGGTATTACAGTATTGCCCACAAATAAGTAACAATTCCTTTTTATAAAATGTCCATTTTCTTCTAAACCAAAGATAACAATATTTTATTATTTCCAGTCAAAAATTACACAATACGAATGAATATTATTAGGTATATCTAAGACGCTAAACTCTGCTTAAAAATTGACCTTGTGTCATATCCTGCCCGAGCGGAGAGGTTGGTAAATAGGGTTATTAGGTATTACAGTATTGCCCACAAATAAGTACACCATTAACAATTCCTTTTTATAAAATGTCCATTTTCTTCTAAACCAAAGATAGTAATATTTTACTATTTCTTGTCAAAAATTATACAATGAAAAACCGGATATTTATTACATATGACATAAGTACAGCCCTAAAAATTCTTTTTATAATTAGTTCATTTTCTTTTCAACTGTCATAAAGATTATTTATGATTGTTTGTTTTGTTCTTTCTTTCTACCAGAAGAAACGTTAGATGATGGCTGCCTTTGCAATTGTAAATACCTCAACTGTGATTTGCCAAAGTGTTTTGAAGGAAAAGTTTTCAACCTTTTCTGGATTGATGATTTTTATTTATTCACTACCGGACCAGATGGACTCATGGTAATTTCACTTTGTCTTTTGTATTATTTTTTTTTTATTATAATTGTATTTTCGTACATTAAATAAGGTACTGAAAACTTCCTCAGAAGTTATGGATATTTGATGGGGGGAATTTAAATCCACATTAGGTGTTCAGCTTATTACTAATTACCTTCCACTTATTGTTTTGACGTTGTCGTATACATTGATTTCTGTGTTGTAAAACTGATAACAACGATCCAAGTGGAAGGAGAGATTTATTGAGAGGTCAACACAATAGCATTTCGGTTCTACTGAACCATCATCAGGACCATGAGGGGTGATATTAACAATTTTAAGTTAACGATGGATGTTTAGAAATGTGAAATACAAAAACCAGGGGAAAATATGTATAATAAGAAAATTGGCCGTTTAACTGGCGAATCAGCGTTTGATGTTTTAAACTACGTCATTTGACTTATTAGGAATATTGTATAGAATTTATGTTAGGTTTGTTAATTGAGAAAGATTTCAAGTAATTTAAAATATCAAACGCTATCGTACAAGAATAAAAGACGCCATGTCTCGAGAAGCTAGACAGAGGCAAGGCAGAAGCAGAGACAAAAGGGCTCTGAAGAACATCGGTCAGTTGAAGACCAACTTCAGACATAACACCTACAGCAAGAGACTTATAATACTAGTTAGACCGTACCGCTTGAGTTAATGAATTATCAACTCTGTTTTACTGTGTATCGGTTCCTTACCATGATACAATAGCAACACACACACATATATATGGCCGTGGTGTAATGGTTATTGTCATAGGAAATGGACACGGTGACACGAGTTCAAATCCTGGACGAGACTGATTGCATTTCACATAGCACTAATACCCTTGGGAAAGGTATGAATCCAATTATTTTCCCTCCAGCTATGGGTAACTAGTAGGACAGACTGGGTTCTTCAGGCTTGATGAGGCAACTAGTCTAAAAGAAGGAAAACTCTGAATTCAAACCGGTTAAACTGCACTTAAAAATTGACCTTGTGTCATATCCTGCCCGAGTGGAGGGATTGGTATATATATATATATGTGTGTGTGTGTGTGTATGTGAGTGTGTGTGAAAATTAATTAATGGCAAATTTCAGCAGAAGGGATAACTCCCATTTATTTATGAAACAAATCCAAACACTGAATTGTAGTGAACAAATGAGAACAAATCCCAAAAGTGCTCAAATGTTTTTTTAGCAGTGCATGATAAAAACTTCAAAGAAATGATAATCTTACCTCTTTTTATCTGGTTGATTTGAAAATAGCGTCCAATTTTAGTATGAACTGTTTAAATTCTATTCTAACATATGTAAAAAGTAAGTTAGCCAGCAGTAGTCAAGGGCGACCCAAAGGCTTGCTTTTCAATAGCTACTACACTGAGGTGTTGGGGAGGGCACTACTCCTTTCCCTGGATTGTTCCATTTACATTTGATCCACACCTTATAATGCTGAGTGTTAAGCAAGGGGGCATCAAGTACCATTTTTCAATTTTTTTTTTTTTGTATGACTCAACCTAGGATTGAACCCTGGTCTCCTTGACCATTCAGGAACACACAAATCATTATGCCAATGGGCCGGTAAAGACATGACATATATTGAGAAACATTTATAAATGAGGCAATCCATGCAAAAGGAGGGATTTACTGAGAAACAAAGTCGACACTGTAACGTTTCAGTTCTAATGAACCATCAACTGGACTAGAAAGGATGATATCTTGTGATAACATCCATCGGTGATATCACTAGATATTATCTTGATAATCGTTTATTAGAACTGAAATGTTATAGTGTCAACTTTGTTTCTCTATAAATCTTTTCTTCTGCTTGGATTAATTTGTTTATCAAACTTCCTCTATATTGTTGGATTCAATTCCATTATTTACTTCCATTCTGTCCTATTGACTAACATGAGATATATAACCTACCTAAGAAGCAGTGTCTCATCAACCGAAAAAGACATCGACACACGGCTAACAAAGGCATGAACAGCTATCGATAAACTATTGGTCATATGGAAGTCAGACTTAACCAATAAATTGCCTAGTTGGCTGGGGCTGTAGAATACACTGACTGCTTCTCTGCAGAGGGGTAAGTGTCCTGGATATGACACTAAACAATCTGATGGTGAGGTTCCAGCAATGCTGGAGCTTTGGGGAATGTGGAGTACCCCTTCATTGCCATCGCTCCCAGGTCCACTCTGATAGCACCTGATAAGGGTCCTATCTATGGGTTAAATAGAACTAAACCGTGCTTTGTTCACTATACTGATTTTTGCATTTAAACTGTGTATTTATGCTAAACTGAATTGTTTAAAATAGAACTGTTTTGACATTGGAACTGCATACTAGTGCTGAACTGAATTGCTCAAAATAGAACTGTTTTAACGTCTAAACTGTGTACTTATGCTGAACTGAATTATCTGAAATAAAACTGTTTGACATTTAACTCTGTGTATTGCCCAGTCAGCTGGGGCTGTAGAATACACTGACTGCACCTTTGCAGAAGAGTAAGACCCCCCCCCCAACAAGTGTCCTGGATATAACACTAAACAATCTGATGGTGAGGTTCCAGCAATGCTGGAGCTTTGGGGAATGCGGAGTACCCCTTCATTGCCATCACTCCCAGGTCCACTCTGGCTCGGAGTGGTAGCACCTGATAGGGCCCTATCTATGGGTTAAATAGAACTAACAGCATACTTATGCTAAACTGAATTGTTTGATTAAACTGAATAGCTTGAAATAGAAATGTTTTTGACAATTAAACTGTACTTACATTTAAACTGCATGCTTAACTGAATTATTTGAAATAGAACTGTTTTTCGACATTAAAACTGTATTTACACTTAACTGAATTGTTACATATAACTGCTTGAATAGTTTGAAATAAAAATGTTTTTGACAATTAAACTGAATTATCTTAAATAGAACAGATTATTTACATAAAAATGGATTTGGCGTTAAATAACCCACAAAGGTAGATATGCCATAAAACCCAATAAACCTAAGAAGCAGTGTCTCATCAACCGAAAAAGACATCGACACGCAGCTAACAAAGTCATGGACAGCTATCAATAAACTATCAACCATATGGAAGTCAGACCTAACCAATAAAATGAAATGCAGTTTCTTCCTTGCAGCGGTCGTGTCGATACTGCTATATGGATGCACTACATGGATACTAACTAAACAGCTGGAGAAAAAGCTAGACGGTAACTACACAAGAATGCTGCGAGCAATTTTGAACAAGACCTGGAGGCAACACCCCACAAAGCCCCAACTGTGTGGCCACCTACCTCCCATTGCAAAAACTATCAAAGTTAGATGAACCAGACATGCAGGACATTGCTGGAGAAGTAGGGACGAGCTCATAAGTGATGTACTCCTAGGGACCCCCACATATGGCCGAGCAAAAGCAGGACGACCAGCTCGAACCTTCAGCAGCTTTGTGAGGATACAGAATGTAGCCCTGAGGACCTGCCAGAAGCAATGAACGATAGGAAGGAGTGGCGAGAGAGGGTCAGGGATATCCGTGCTGGCAGCATGACATGATGATGATAATATATATATTAAATATATATATTTAATTCATGGAATTTAGACTGTGACCCCTGGGTTTCATGGAGTTTTTACAAAACAACAATCATCAGGCAGTTAAGAAAATGAAATGAATCAAAAATCGAAAAAATACAGTCAAAAAAGCATTGGGATTTTGTATGATTCTTTACGTGTGGTTGTACACACTTACAACCACACTTACATATATATTTATTTATTATTATTATTATTATATAATAGCTCTATCTTAGATATTGAGCACTCTCCATATAATATTGCGCTTGGTTCGACACAAACCCACAAAGTGATTTAGTGACAACCAACACTGTTATAATATATAAATATATATATATTGTCATCCACAGATTGACTGTTTCATTGTATCACAACTCTACAGTGTGGCTAGACACTCAGGATGCTTCATGCTTGGATTGAAACCTGCCTAACTTTACACTAGACATGGTATCTAACCGCTCAGTCATTTCGACGACATACGCTAGCTTTGGATTTATAATGCATATGTATTAGCTTTCATTTGTTTGCACTTTGCACTATCGGAGTGCTCATTTTGCGATACCAGAATGCTCAATTCATTAGAAGAGCTTATGTGGATAGCAGCCGTTAATTCCTTTGCTATATATATATATATATTTGAGTAAGATATGAAGTTGAAATGAATCAGACAGATATATTTTAAAAAGAAGAAACAGAAAGAAAAATATGTATAAATAGATGAGAAAATATCTATTCAAAACCATCCATTCTCGGTGGCATTTATGTTGTATAGGTATTTTCTTTTTGCGGACAGTATTTAAGTAAGATGTGAAGTTGAAATAATTCAGACAGATATGATGTATTTTTCTTTCCATTTCTTCTTTTTACCACAATATATATATATATATATATATGTATGTATACAAACACATACTCAGAAATAGAATAAAACAAAGAAATATAACGGAAATTTGTCCAGTTAGCTGGGGCTGTAGAATACACCGACTGCTTCTATGTAGAGAAGTAAGACCCCTCTCAACGAATGTCCTAGATATGACACTAAACAATCTGATGGTGAGGTTCCAGTAATGCTAGATATTTAGAGAATGCGGAGTACTCCTTCATTGCCATCACTCCCAGGCCCACTTTGGCTCGGAGTGTTAGCACCTGATAGGGTCCTATCTATGGGTCAAATAGAACTAAACTGTGTATCCATCCTAAACTGAATTGGTTAAGATGGGACCATTTTGACATTTAAACTGTGTACTTATGCTAAACTGAATTGTTTGAAATAGAACTGTTTCTATGTATATGAATGGATTTGGCATTAAATAACCTATAATGATTGATGTGCCACCAAACCAATAAGAGAAATTTTTGATTATATTTTGCAGATCCTATACTTATTACACCCAAGAAAAGCTGCAACATTTATCCTTGAGCAATTATATCAATTTATCCTTCCGCAAAGTAAACAAAGATGGGCTACCTCAGCTTGTCTCTTGCCAGCACCTGGAACGGAGATTGAAACCCTCATCTGTGGAGATCGAAATGGATCAGTCCATTTGTATTCTATTCAACAAGACGTACAACAGGTGAGTTTGTTTTTGTTTTGCCATAATTATTTGTTTATAAGACACTATTTTTCCAGGTTTTTCAGCCCCAAAAGTTATAATTGCATATTATAAACGAAAACTAAGTAATTGATTTCTAACGACACATCTCAACGTATTCAGGATGGGATGACTGAAAGTAAATTATATCTATAATCCGAATTAATGTAGAACCTTCGTTGTCTAATGGCTAAAGTGCTTGACATTGGCTTTGAAGTAAGCAAGTTGGAACTCCTCTTGGATTATTACATTCACTTTCAAACTAATACCCTTAGGAAAGGCATGAACTCTCTTATCCCTCCTAGTTATGGGTTAAATAGTATCACTGCTATTCTTTTACAAGAATGACTTTGGTATTAAATAACCCACAAAGGTTGATATGCCATTAAACAAAGAAACCAAAGAACCCTCTTATCCTCCTAGCTATAGATTAAATATTACCACTACAAGGATGGCTTTGGCATTAAATAACCCATGAAGGTTGATATGTCATTATACAAAGAAAGAACCCATTTAAATAGTATCACTGCTATTCTTTTACAAGAATGACTTTGGTATTAAATAAACCATGAAGGTTGATATGCCATTAAACAAAGAAACCTAACAAGCCTCTGATCCCCCCAGCTATAGATTAAATAGTACCACTACTGTTCTTCCTCAAGGATGGCTTTGGTATTAAATAACCCACGTAGGTTGATATGCCATTAAATAAAGAAACCAAAGAACCCTCTTATCCGCCAGCTATAGATCCCACTACTGTTCTTTTACCAGGATGGCTTTGGCATTAAATAACCCAAGAAGGTTGATATGCCATTAAACAAAGAAACCAAAGAACCCTCTTATCCCCCAGCTATAGATTAAATAGTCCCACTGCTGTTCTTTCACAAGGATGGCTTTGGCATTAAATAACCCATGAAGGTTGATATGCCATTAAACAGAGAAACCTAACTATGATATGTCCACTTTCAGACTAATACCATTAAGGTATGAACCCCTTTATTCCCCCCAGCTCTAGGTTAAATAGTATCACTGCTATTCTTCTACAAGGATGGCTTTGGCTTTAAATAACCCATAAAGCTTGATATGCCATTAATAAAAGAAACCAAACTAAAAAAACTATTGTGTTTTACACTGTTACAGAGAAATATTTAATACTGAGAAAGTTTAAAATTTGATATCTCCGGTGTTTTTGCACCAAAAAAAGCTTAAGACTAAAAAAATGGTACTTGATGCCTCCTTGCTTAACACTCAGCATTAGAAGGTACGGATCAAGGGTAAAGTGGAGCAATGCAGGGAAAGGAGTAGCGTCCTCCCCTACACCTTGGTGTAGTAGCTATCAAAAAGGGAGCCTTCGGGTCACCCTCGACTATGGTCGCCAACTTTTACTTTACGTTATACATCATTTTAAAGTACTTGGATGGATCTAAAATGTATCATAAGTATTTTTTATCTTAGAGGTCAAATAAGGCAAATTAACTTTGACCTTAAACTTTGACCTTCATTTACTCAAAAAAACTTCTTTTTTTTTTAATAATTTCTCTGTCTTATGTCATGATATGTACCAAAAATTCATGGTGGGAAGCTTTGTGGAAATTTTGCGATAAGTGTTTTGCTAAAATGACCCAATTCAAAATGGCAGATTTGGGCATGTCCAAATTTTGATATCTATGGTTAAGTTGTATATTGTTAGAAAGTTCATTTAATGCGGAACAACATTTACATAAGTACCATGGTCATAAAATCAACAGATTTTTTATTATTTGTGATTAAAAGATGATCGAATAGGTTGGGGGGGGGGAAACGGATATGGTCTGACCCCTTGTTGATTTGACATGGTATGACTCATAATGAAAAGTCAACGTTACAACATTTCGGTTTTAGTAAACCTTCATCAGGACTTTAAGATGGTGAAAAAAGTTCTGCTAGAACAACTGTAACACTATTAGTTGGATATATGCACATACATGTGTGTGTGCACCCATACCAGTGTGCGTGTGTGTGTGTGTATATATATATATGCGCCCACGCACATGCGTGCACACGCACACCTACATACACACACACACATATATGTGGCAAGATGAGTTAGATTCGGCCTGGGTATCAAATTTCAAATGTTAGGAAAACCCATTAACTAGATTAAGGAAATCTAGATAAGAAAATGTTTATACCTATAGCTGCGGATGTGTTAAGTACTTATCAGAAACTTAAAAGGGTCTCAATTTAATGTCCCTGTATCGGAGACAGCCAGTCTAGGAATTAATTTTATGTCCAGTTTTTTTAAGAGAGAACTGGCTCTCCAAAAAGTTATGGGTTTATTCGTGGGTGTCCCATTAGCCGGAAATAATAATGAAACATTCTGTATATATACAGGTGCATTTTGGGTCCGAGAGTCAGACTTAGTTTGGGTTCGAAGGGAGTTGATTAGACCGGGACAAAGAAACAACGAACAGCGACATTACCAGCCGGACCCAGTTAGTTAAGATAATCTTTTGCCAGCCGAAACTCAAACTAGAATCAATTATCCACAAAGTGTTACACTTTCCTCATCATCCCTTGACGTTTTAACCACAAGTTGTTGTGTTTTTGTTCTTATCTCTGTGAACCTGCTTCTCGCTTTGATCCGGCCCACATAAGTATTCAGACGGGGACTTAGTAACTTATGCAACGAGCTGCAGAAGCAGGTATTATCACACAACAATGGATGTTTTAAGAAAATAAAATAACAGGAAAAGGTGGTACACTTGTTGGCCGAGCGGTCTGATACTAAGTCAGTAAAGTTGGGCGGGTTTCGATCCCAGCTTCAAGTGCCCTACATGTCTAACCACACTGAAGAGTTGTGATACGACGAAACTGTCTGTGGATGACTATATATATATATATATATATATGTAAAGATCATATAACTGCTCAATCATTCAATCAGCATTCATCTTTTGAGAAACTATCATGTGATGGTTTTTCAGAAAATGATTTTATGATCTTATCTTTTCAAAAGTTAACCGGTAATTCGTTAGAAGAAGAGTCATGGAAAATAACCTGTGATATATATGATAGACAAGACTTGACCCCTGGGTGACCTTATTAGCTGTTTTCTGATTGGTCAGTTCGGTCGTGAGAATGCGTAAGTTAGGTCGAGTTAATCAGAATAGTCCTGGCACTGTAACGAATGAGAAATGGCTATTTCTCCAGCCGTACAGTTGACTGGGAAATTGGGTGAATAAAGATGTTGAAAATCAAATAAAGTTTTTGTGTCCATTTATTAGAACGCAAGCAGACACGGAGACTAAGATAAGCCCAAGACCCCCGAAAGAAGTCCCAGACCAGAGAATCCAGTCAAATAGATAAGTAAAAGAAAAGAATAAGGTGTAAACAATACTAGTTTAGCGAGCAGGCTCTTGTTAGTGAGTTTAATTCATATTGGGTGCTTAGTACTGGGTGTCTCAAAATAGATGCAACCCATTAATATGATAATGATTTATTACTGAGACAAGTGCAATGGCGGTCATTTGGAACAAGTCTTGTAAAAAAATGCATCCTTTGAAATAAAAATATCATATTAATAGGTTTGTTTTTTTTTTTAATTTTTATTATATCAGCTTCCAGGAAATACAATCTTTTTTTAGTTTCTTTTCTCTGTAATAAATCATTATCATATTAATGGGTTACATCTATTTTGAGACAGTTTTGAATGATTTTGTCTCCAAATAAGTAGTGGCAGAAAATATTTTTTCCTCTCTCGTCCAAGGCATTGTGATCGAGAATTAATAGTTGTTAGAGTAGAGTGTTCACCAATGATCCGGGAGACCAGGGTTCAATCTTAGGTTGAGTCATACCAAAGACTTAAAAAATGGTACTTGATGCCACCTTGCTTAACACTCAATATTATAAGGTAAGCATCAAGGGTAAAGTGGAAAAATCCAGGGAAGGAGTAGCGCTCTTCCCTACACCTTGGTGTAGTAGCTATTGAAAAGGGAGCCTTCAGGTCACCCTTGACTAAGGTCGCTAACTTTACTTGCTTTATTTTCAAATCTGAAACAAAGAAGAACACAACATTATTATTAGCAGAGTTATTAGCAGTCACATAGGTCCCATATATATTAAGACACCATATAGTTTTTTGCCTTGTACCAATCTTGGCTTTGTTAAAACTGTTATAACTGTGTGCAACAAACATTTAAAATGATTTTGAACTTTATAAATTATATGAATTCATATAATTGCCTATAAAACAGAAAAATTGACTTTGGCATTAAATAACCTAAAGATGGATGACATGTCGTCAAAATCAAACAACCTACTTTTCTCTTGCCCAGTCAGTTGGGGGCGTTAAAATACACCGACTGCATCTCTGTAGAGGGATAAGACCCACTCCCAATGAGTGTACTGGATGTGACACCAAACTATCTCATGGTGAGACTCCAGTACTCAAGCTTTGAAGAATGTGAAGTATCCTTTCATTGCCATTACTCCCAGGTCTACTCTGACCCAGAATGATAGTACTTTATAGGGTCCCATTTATGGGTCAAATAGAACTATTTGACCATTTAACAGTGCGGGGCTGCAGAATATACTGACTTCATCTCTGCAGAGGAGTAAAGCTCTCTCAACGAGCGTCCTGGATATGACACTAAACAATCTGATGACATTTAAACTGTATACTTATGCGAAACCGAATTGTTTGAAATAGAACTGCTTTGCCATTTAAACTATGTTCTTATGCTAAACTGAGTTGTTTGAAATATGACTGTTTTTACATTTAACTGTGTGTAAACAAAAAAACTGTACTTATGCTAAACTGAATTGTTTGAAATAGAACTGTTTTTGACCCAGTTGGCTGGGGTTATAGAATACACCAACTGCATGTCTGTGGAGGGGTAAGACTTCCCTAAAGAGTGTCCTGTATATGACACTAAATGATCCAATGGTGAGGCTTCCAGTAATGCTGGAGCTTTGGGGAATGCAGAATATCTACAAACTGTTTACAAATCATTTCTATTTAACTTATATATGAACAGGATTTGGCATTAAATACCCTACAAAGGTTGACTGGTCATAAAAGCCAACCAACCAACCAACCCATCAAATCTTTTGTTAATTTGGTTAAAAGCTAGGGAGTTTGATTCCAACTGGGTGCTCCATATTTCTGCCCTTTTGTCAAACTAGTGCTCAGCTTAGTAAATAACAACTCTTGTAACGAGGACACATCTAATGATGTAATTGTTCACTAATTTAGTTAACATACTTTTGTTTGGGAGTTTGATTCTGACTGGGTGCTCCATACTTCTGGCCTTGTGTCAAACTAGAGCTCAGCTTCGTAAATGACAACTTTTGAAGTAATAACTCTTCTCCAAATTATACAAAGTATACTCTATTTTTTTAATGCACATTTATTTATTTTGTATTTCCGCCGATAAAAACAATTTTTTTCATTCTTTTTAGCCTCTTATTCAAAGACAGAGCTTCTATCGAATCCATGGAAAGGCTGGAGTGACAGACATATGTAGCAAAGATGGTTATGTCTTCACAGCAGGGAGAGATGGACATTACCGACAATTTAAGCTGGCTGAGGACAGTACCCTTCAGCTACTAAACAGTAATAAGGTAAGAACATGCCAACATGATAAAAATATACTGGGGGGGGGGGCTCGTGGTGTAATGGTTAAAGCAACGGACTGCGGAATTGTAGTAAGCAAGTTCAAACTCCAGTCGCACTATTACATTCACTTTCAGACAAATACCCTTGGGAAAGGTATGAACCCCCTTATCCTCCCAGCTATGGGTTAAATAGTACCACTACTGTTCTTCTAGGAGAATGGCTTTGGCATTAAATAACCTATAAAAGTTGATATGCCATTAAACAGAGAAACCAAACTAAAGATATACTTATCTATTTTCTTGTAAGATAAGTATTTGTTAAATGTTAAATTAGTGAAATCTTATTCCACACAAAGCATTTCAAATTAATTTTTTTAAATTCATCTTTTATTTTTGTATGTAATTTGCTCTTCCCAATGCTGTAGCAGTGCGCCCTCCCGGTCTCTCTTATCGCTTCCGAGATAACTTCTCACTTCAACTTCGTATTCAACTCATCTCACGCCTACGTACTGATCTCAAACACGAGAGAACCAAATTAAAAGTGACACACTGAACCTTTCTTTTGTTGTTTATATCCACATCCAAGCAACTTCAAAATTTGCTTATCAATATCGATCCTGCTAGATTTTTCAAGACCACTATCTATATATTTTCATTTTGGGTAGTGACCATGTTTCTCTTTCAAAGATATTCTGCATGCAAAGCGTATATGTTGCTGTTTCTATCTTGGAGGGAAGTCAACTCTTTCACAACGAGGGGACTCTTTGTTTCGGTCACATCTGTGATAGATCAGTCTTTATATGAGAAATGAGATTTGGAATCATGTCCATCAGAAGAAGAAAAAGAAAATTAAATATTTAATGAGGTGTCCTCGTGGTGTAATGGTTAAAGCGATGGACTGCAGAATCGTAGTACACAAGTTCGTACTCCAGTCGCGCTATTACATTCACTTTCGGGCAAATACCCTTGGGAAAGGTATGAACCCCCTTATCCTCCCAGCTATGGGTTAAATAGTACCACTACTGTTCTTCTAGGAGAATGGCTTTGGCATTAAATAACCTAAAATGAGTTGATATGCCATTGAACAAAGAAACCAAACCAAACCTAAATATTTAACATAGGCCCAAAGAATTGGCTTGGGTAATGCTATTTACTTCGTGTAGTAATATAGAGTTGTTTGATAAAAGCAAGTGTATAAAACTATTTTTGGACGCACAATGTAGGTTAGTATTTTGTAATAAGGACTTTGAGTATTGATTGATGCAATTCATTATTTGAGGTCTCTAGTATTGAAAACGTTGTGGGGTTGTATGTGGCGGCTCAAGCTGGATCTTCCAATATATATATATATATATATATATGTGTATGTACTAGATGATTCATATGGATTTTAAAATAAATATTTCAAAATTCCAAAAAGGGGGCCATGAAATTTGCTTTTCCAAGGCTGTAGTTAGTGCGTCCTCGTAGTCTCTCTTATCGCCTCCGAGATAAATTCTCACTCCAACTCCGTATTCAACTCATCTCACGCCTATGTACTGATCTCAAACACGAAAGAAACAAATAAAAAGTAACACACTGAACCTTTCTTTCATCATTCATAATCCACATCTGAGCAACTTCAAAATTTCCTTATCAACATTGGTCCCGCAAGATTTTATGAGACCTCTATCTATGTATTTTCATGTCAACAACGACCATGTTTCGTTTTCAAAGATATTCTGCATGCAAAGCTTGTGTGTTGCCATTTCTTTCCCTTTCAGGGAAGTCAACTCTTTCACTACACTCTCCTCAGATCTCATGATCACAAACATGGCAGGAAGGTGGTGCCCATTTCTGGTGGCTGCTCCTTTGTAAAAGTGGAGGGTGCTCACTCATTGGGTCTTCTACATCTCCACCTGCTGGATCTCTGTCGTTTTTGGTATTATCGTCTTCGCCTTCAGACATCGATATTGCAAATGAACTGTCAGGTCCTATTCCAAAAAGCAACATAGTCCCCTGTTC
The DNA here is from genome assembly GCA_963585895.1 of Sepioteuthis lessoniana. Lineage (NCBI taxonomy): Eukaryota > Metazoa > Mollusca > Cephalopoda > Myopsida > Loliginidae > Sepioteuthis > Sepioteuthis lessoniana. The sequence continues at coordinate 38,083,704 of OY757944.1, read as the reverse complement.
ATTCTCTCTTGTTGGTTTCAGAAGTCTAGTCAAAGTGGAATCAACTTATTGGGTGCTAGTCAACTTATTTAACATGCAAAATGAACTGATGGATGTTTACCAATCAGACATCAGCAAAATGCTGTTCTCTTCCACCTCAAACTTAGTTTCTTTTATGCTCTTTAAATCTTGCCACCTCACGTGGGCGTATCACGTTCTCCTCCATAAAACAAGTCACACCTCTTGTGTCCTTTTCTTCTTCTGGTTTCCGCATGCCAGTAGCAGAGAGAGCACACCTCCTGTTTCTTCAAGGTAAGATTGTTTGTGGCATTACTACTACATTCTCAGACAATGTACCACTTTTGTCATCTTCCATGATGGTTGATTTTTTTAATGGGAAGTGTAAAAGTTGTTGGCAACTGTAGTCGAGGGTGACCTGAAGACTCCCTTTTCAATCGTTAAATCATCTTTCTTATAAATTATTTTTCTATTTTAAAAAAATGTTTTTTTTTTAATCTTTTTTGCTAGGTTTTTAAAGGATTTGAGTGGATTGACCGATTACTTTTTAATGATGAAGACGAGCTGCTGATTTTGGGATTCCATTCTGTAAGTCTTTCTGGGTTTTTTGCGTTTTTTTTTTTTTTTTCAGGATTTTCAACTTTTAATTTTTTGTACCTGTACAGAATAGCCCATCCATGAAAATGATTAATTTTGCATGTCCTATCAACGTGGCTAAGAATACACTGACTGTATACTCCTACAGAGACTTGGTGGGGGGTAATACTCTGCTCCCAAAGAGCTATCTTGGGTATAACGCTAAAATGCTTCCAATGATGAGGCTCCAGTTCTGGAAATCCAGGGAATGTGAAGTACTCCTTCATCGGCATTACTCCTAGGTCCACTCTGACCCAGAGCCCAAATTTGCCCTTGGGCTGTAGAATACATCAACTGTTTCTCTGCGGAAGGGTAAGACCACCACCACCCCCCAACATGTTTCCAGGATTTGACACTAAACAATCTGATGGTGAGGTTCCAGTAATGCTGGAGCTTTCGGGAATGTGGAGTACTTCTTCAGACAAATACCCAGGGGAAAGATATGAACCCTCTTATCCTCCCAGCTATAGGTTAAATAGTACCACTACTGTTCTACAAGGATGGCTTTGGCATTAAATAACCTACAAAGGTTGATATGCCATTAAACAAAGAAACTGAAACAAGATTAAGTTTCAGTCATCTGGTTCATTGGGGTGTCTCCATGGTTCATGGAAGGTGGGGTCTGTGGTGTAGTGGCTAACGTGCTGAACTGCAACATCTTAGTGAGTTCAAACTCCCCTTGGATTCACTTCCTTTTGGAAAGGCATGAACCCTCTCATCCTCCCTAGCTATATGTTGAGTAGTATCACTGCTGTTGGTTTTGACATTAAATAACCAATAAAGGTTGATATGCCATTAAATAAGGAAACCAACCCATTTGCTTGATTTTTTTTTTTCTTTTCTCTTTTTTTTTTTGACTGAACGGTTTCATTTTCATCCCCAAAATTGTATGTCTGAAATCCACCTTAATGAGTTGCTCGGAAATACTGAGTGAATTCTAGCAAGTTGAAGATGTACTTTTGGGATTTAATTGTTGAGTAAAAGAAAATTAAGTCATTCACTAAAACTTACTCTTACTTGTTGATTTGTAAGCATTACATTTCTTTTCTTTTTATTTTTTTTCTTTTTATTTTTTTCATCATCATCATCATGTCATGCCGCTCGCGCAGATATCCCTGACCCTCTCTCGCCACTTCTCCCTATCGTTCATCGCCTCAGGCAGGTCTTCAGGGCTACATCCCGTATCCTCACATAGCTGCTAAATGTATGTTCGAGCTGGTTGTCCTGCTTTTGCCCGGCCATATGTGGGGGTCCATAGGAGTACATAACTTATGAGCTCGTCCCGGCTTCTCCAGCAGTGTCCTGCATGTCTGGTTTGTCTAACTTTGATAGTTTTCATGAAGAGAGGCAGGTGGCCGTATAGTTGGTGCCTTGTGGGGTGTTGCCGCCACGACTTCAGCTGCCAACCAAGGGTTATAACACACTTTCAGTAGCTCAAGGCGGTATTATATTACACCAACAAACTATATGTACTCATGTAATGAACAATTTGAGAACAATTTTCATTTCAAATTGAGCAGTCGTTTAATATATATGAAACGTTTTTATAATATGGAAGCTTACCTTAATTCTTAGCCCAGTTGGCTGGGGCTATAGTATACACCAACTGCATCTATGCAGAGGGGTAAGAACCCCTCCCAAACAAGTGTCCTGAATATGACACCAAACTGCATCTGATGGTGAGACTCCACTCCTGAGGCTTTAAGAAATGTGGAGTAAACCTTTCATTACCATTGCTTCCAGTATAAAGTGGATTTGGCATTAAATAACCTACAATGGTTGATATGCCATAAAACCCAACCAAACCAAATCATATATATTTAATATATATGTATAAAGCAGATTTGGCATTAAATAACCAACAATGGTTGATATGCCATAAAACCCAACCAAACCAAATCATATATATTTTATATATATGTATAAAGAGGATTTGGCATTAAATAACCAACAATGGTTGATATGCCATTAAACCCAACCAAACCAAATCATATATATTTAATATATATGTATTAAAAGGATTTGGCATTAAATAACCAACAAAACCCAACCAAACCAAATCCTATATATTTAATATATATGTATAAAGAGGATTTAGCATTAAATAATCTACAATGAGTGATATGCAGTAAAACCCAACCAAACAAGCATTAAATAACCTACAATGGTTGATATGCCATAAACCCAACCAAACCTTATGTAAAACTCGTACTTCCGTGATTAAAAGAAAAATATAAATTCACAGGTGAAAGTAAAAGGAAACTCCAACTCCTATGCTGACTGGATATATACAGGGTGGAATGATAAAATTGTCGCCCTAGAAAAGACAACATGATTCCATTTCCGTTTAATGAAAACCAGTTTTCTTTTTTTGTTGCAGACCATCTACTAGTTGGCCAGTTGTGTACAAATCCCAAGAGCAATAGGAGCCTTCTATCATGTCTGAAAGTGACACAATGTTCAATGAGAGAGATCGGAGATGCGCCACTGTACAACTCATGCTCTCTACCGATCCAAGTTATGACAACAGGACCATTGCCAGCACCCTCAAAATGCAAATCCGGATGGCTCAACGTGCCCAGGGTGATGAAAAAGTTTCCAGCTACGGTTATGGCCTTTGGTGTGGTTTCAAGTGAGGGCCACATCATGCTACCTCACATCATCAAAGTTGGCTTGAAAGTGTACCTGGATGTGCTGAAGAGTGTGGTGATCCCCTGGGAAATCAGGTGGCCGGTGGCAGAGCCTGGGTGTGGCAGCAGAACTCGGCGCCAGCCCACAAGTCCAAAGATATCCAGGCGTGTTACGACTTTGTACCTCTCTCTCTCTCTCTCTGGCCCTCCTCCTCCCCTGACCTGAACCCACTGAACAAATTTGTTTGGTCATACGTCGAGAACTTCACCAACATGACCTCCCACAACACCAAAGCCAGCCTAATCACCGCCATCGACCGAGTATTCGCCGAGCTCCCGCCGGCGCTTGTGAAAAAGGCATGCTCCCAGTTCTGGATCCATATCAAGGCGGTGATTGAGGTTGAAGGCGGCTACATTGAATAGATGTCAGCTGTACTACATAATCAAGTTAACTGAATTGATTTTTTCAATAAAAGTTTTAAAATAAAGTTGTAGTGTTGTTTTCTTTAGGACGACAATTTTATCGTTCCACCCGGTAGATATCAGCTCTATTACATAATCAAGTTACCTGAATTGATTTTTTCAATAAAAGTTTTAAAATAAAGCTGTAGTGTTGTTTTCTTTAGGACGACAATTTTATCGTTTCACCCTGTATTATATTTGGTAAAGGTGTTTTCCTTCTTAAGTGATAATTTGTATATTTTTTCTTTTATTTAAAAGGCAAATTTTCTTGTTTGGAGCTGTGCCAAATCACAGAAACTTTTGGAAATCTCCTGTGGGGGTGGGCACCGTGGCTGGGGATGTCAACTGAGGAGACACCTAGCCCGTTTTGTTTATATCAAAGCCAGAGATGTAGTTATTTGTGAAGCCAAGATACCATCAAACCAAAAAGTGCTCAAGGTAAGATAGACGAAAGATTTTTATTCTAAATCATTTGAACTCTCTTGTGACGCTATAAGATCTTCCATCTCTACATAGTTACCAAAAACTGCTGAGCAAGTATGTGGATATGTGTGTGTATACTGTATGTATAGAGAGTATTAAGCGGTAGCTAAACATTCAAGAGGTCAGGAAGCTTTTAAAAGGTAGATGATAAAATGGTTCATTTTTTTAGCCCATTTTATGTACATCAAAGCCAGGGATATAGTTATTTGTAAAACTAAAATACCATTAAAGTTGACAAAAAAGTGATGGAAGATTTTTATTCTAAATCATTTGAACCTTTAATTCTCTTGTGACGCTATAAGATCTTCCATCTCTACATAGTTACCAAAAACTGCTGATCAAGTATGTGGATATGTGTTTATATACTGTGTGACACTATGTAGGTGGTCCACCAAGCAGACGATCCCTTTGTCTGTTTTGGCGCGAAACCAAACAAAGGCCCGAGCCCGCAATCTTCGACATGACTGGAAATGGGTAAGGGAATGCAAGTCAGGAGTTGGACAAAGGAACTCAGATAAGGGCAGTTGGCGACGAGCGACGGAGAGTGGCAGAGAGAGTCGACACCGGACAGCAGAAGTGACCAGTCGGCATGAGATAGAGTCCAGCATCAGTGAGGGGAAGACCAGTCAAGATGAGTCAGCACTCCTCGTGGTTTGTAGAATTTTCACACTAACGTTAGTCTACATATGCAGAGTGTCACAACTTAACCTTCTTGCACTTGAGTTAACCCCAGCCCATATTGTTCATTTGTTCTTTTTCTCCCACTCTCTTGATTGTATTTCTTGTAGCTATGAAGAAATGTGCGATGCCCCTATCGGAACCACTAGATGATCACCGGCCAAGATTGAAATGGTTTTGAAGAAGTTGATGTATTCGAGGGGCCGAGGGGGTATTGTCACAACTGTATGTATAAACAGTATGAAGTGATAGCTAAACATTCGAGAGGTTAGGAAGCTTTTAAAAGGTAGATGATTAAATGGTTCATTTTTTAGCCCATTTTATGTAGATCAAAGCCAGGGATATAGTTATTTGTAAAACTAAAATAACATTAAAGCTAACAGAAAGGTGATGGAAGATTTTTATTTTTCATTATTTGATCCTTTAACTCTTTTGTGGGGCTATAAGCTCTTCCGTCCCTATGTATGTATTTACCTGCCCCTCTGCACGCCAGAGTGGTAGCATATGATAGGGTCCTATCTATGGGTCAAATAGAATTAAACTGTGTACTTATGCTAAACTAAATTGTTTGAAATAGAACTGTTTTTATGTATAAAAATGGATTTGGCTTTAAATAACTTACAATGGTTGATATACTATAAAACTCAACCAATCAATTTGTCCAGTCGGCTGGGGTTGTAGGGTCCTATCTATGGGTCAAATAGAATTAAACTGTGTACTTATGCAAAAGTGAATTGTTTGAAATAGAACTGTTTTGACATTTTAATGTGTGTAAACAAAAAACTATATTTATACTAAGCTGAATTGTTTGAAATGACCCAAAAAGGGTTGATGCTCCATAAAACAAAACAGCCAACCAACCAACCCTCTGCACAGACATGATATGACACAAGTTCAATTTTTAAGCGGGGTTTAACAGGTTTGAATTCAGTTTTCCTTCTCCTTGACTGGTTGCCTAATCAAGGCTAAAGAGTCCAATCTTTCTTACTATTTATTCATAGCTAGAAGGAGTTACACAGTCGGCTGAGGCTGTAGAATACACCAACTGCTTTTCTGCAGAGGGGTAAGACCCCCCTCCTCCCAAATGAGTGTCCTAGATATGACTCTAAACAATTTGATGGTGAGGTTCCAGGGATGCTGGACCTTTGGGGAATGCAGGGTACCCCTTCATTGCCATCACTCCCAGTTCCACACTGGCCTTGAGTGGTAGCACCTGATAAGGGACATAGAACTAAACTGTGGTTTCTTGAGTTTACTGTTTTTTTTACATTTAAACTGCATATTTATGCTAAATTGAATTGTTTAAAATGGAACCATTTTGACATTTAAACTGCATACTTATGTTAAACTGAATTGCTCGAAATAGAACTGTTTTGACATCTAAACTGCATACTTATGCTAAACTGAATTATCTGAAATAAAACTATTTTGACATTAACTCCGAGTATTGCCCAGTTGGCTGAGGTTGTAGAATACACCGACTGCACCTCTGCAGAGGGTAATACCCCCTACAAGTGTCCTAAATATGACATTAAATAATTTGATGGTGAGGTTCAAGTGATGCTGGGGCTTTGGGGAATGCGGAGCAACTCCTTCATTGCCATTGCTCCCAGGTCCACTCTGGCTGGAATGGTAGCACCTGATAAGGCCCTACCTATGGGTTAAATAGAACTGAACTGTATACTTATGCTTCACTGAATTGTTTGAATTAGAACTGACCCCTCCAACAAATCCAAGATTCCATATACTGACCTGAAACCAACAATTCCTTCACACAAAATGACAACAACGATGGAACAATAACATCCACAGTATACTCATCCAAATTCAGCCCACCTTGGGAGAATGGTGACCAGCTTTCAGAAAATCAATAAGAGAACAAGCTATTATATCCTGATTGTGCATTGGTCATACAAGGCTTACTCACTCGTTCATTTTGAAACAGGAACCACAACCACAGTGTTTGACATGCGAGACAACTTGCACGATTAAACACATTCTTATAGAATGCAGAGCTTTCACTGTCATCAGAAAGTGATTTTTCAAAGTGAATAGTTTAATCAATCTATTCAAGAATGTCAAAGAAGAGCTATAGTGGCACTATTTAGTCCATAGATGAGGAAGGGGATAGGAGGGTTCATGCCTTTCCCAAGGGAAAGTAATAGTGTGACATGAGTTCAAGCTTACTTCGTGGCCACAGTCTAGTATGTTAACCATTACACTATGAGGACTCCAGTAGAGGAAATAGCAAAGTGGCTTCCTTGCTCAACATTTATCTCCTCATACCCCAGCCACCAAAATAGAAAAGGAATCAAGAAACCAATCATCTTTTATTGGGGTTCAAAGAACACCCAGCTCTTACTTTTGCTTCACGTGAATGGCTTTTCCCATATCTTTGAATCATTTCTTGCTCCTCAGATACATCAATGCTTCTCTCCTCATACCCCAGCCACTAAAAGAGAGGTGGAATGAGGAAACCAATAATCTTTCATTGGAGTTCACAGGACTCCCAACCCTAACTTTCTCTCCACATGTGCGGCATTATCTGGCCAGTCTCCACTACCACTTAGATGGCCAATCAAGTCTGGTGACTTTGGTAATTTTTGGTTAATTGTTGTTTTCTGTGCTGGGTGCAAGATCAAAGTAATAACATTACAAGAGAGATTGTAGTAGCGTATGTAAGATCTGAAAATTCTCCAAGTTGGGTTGCCCAGTCAGCTGGGGGCTGTCGAATACACCAACTGCACCTCTACTGAAGAGTAAGACCCCCCCCAATGAGTGTCCTGGATATGACATTAAACAATCTGATGGTGAGGTTCCAGTGATGCTGGGGCTTTAGGGAATGTGGAGCACCTCTTCATTGCCATCAACTCCGTTATTTGAAACTTCTTCTGTGCTGTGTGAGAAAAGTTTGACACCACATTGCGATACACATGTTCAGAACCTTGGTTTTTTCGCTGGAGGTTTGATACAGAACCTGCTTCTCAACCCAGGGGCGACCTAGCCTCCCTACGGGCTAACATGTCTAGTCATTGACTGCTCTCTGATTGACTGACTGCCCCGACTGCCTGTGCTTGAAAAACTTCCACATTATATATTTTCTGGATGCCCACACATTTTTCTTTCTAGCTCAATTCATGTGATTCATTTCCGCTGTCCCTTGTCTACCTTTAAGACACAAATGCAACATCTTGTTTTGAATTCCACAATTAACATGCTCTCAAAGATCAATTGGTAACACAAAGAAAAGATTTATCTAATTCCTGGTTAATTTTCTTTTTTACATCAAAGATAAAATTTGAAAATCAAGAAATATGCCATTATTATTTGTGGGCGGAGAAATATTTATATTTTTTTATCAACGAAAACAAGAAATGCAAAATTAATGTACTACTTGCCGCTCAACTTTCTTAAATTTTTGTTCTTTGTTTTTTCAGCCAAGCCATCATGGTCGGCATCATACCAGTGTTAAACATCTTTTCTCAAGGACAGATTCCAAAGGTGATATTTTATACAAGGTTTGGTCCAGTGCGTAGTGTTCACTAACGGTCCGGGAGACTGGACATTGTCATGATGGTCAGAGTGTTTGCCAATGGCCTGAGAGACCGGATTTCAATCCCAGGTCGAGTCATACCAAACACTTTTAAAAAATGGTACTTGATACTGGGATTGAACCCAGGTCTCTCAGGCCTTTGGCAAACACCCTGACCATCATGCCAATGTCCAGTCTATAGAATATATATATATATATATATATATATATATATATATATATATATATATATATATATATATATATATATATATATATATATATATATAGGATTTGGCATTAAATAACCAAGACTTGATATGCTATTAGACCAAATAACATAAACTGGCTAGGCTAGTAAGATGATAATGGGGAAGTGGTTTACCTAAGCAATCATATAATTATTGGGGATGTCCTTATGGTGTAATGGTTAAAGCAATGGACTGCAGAATCATAGTAAGCGAGTTTGTACTCCAGTCATGCTATTACATTCACTTTTGGGCAAATACCCTTGGGAAAGGTATGAACCCCCTTATCCTCCCAGCTATGGGTTAAATAGTACCACTACTGTTCTTCTTGGAGAATGGCTTTGGCATTAAATAACCTACAAAGGTTCATATGCCATTAAACAAAGAAACCAAACCATATAATTATTTTTATTTATCAATAAACTGTCATTTTTCTTTTTCAGGCCAAGAATATCATGTGTGCGTTACGTGTAGTGACGACACTACCGTCCAAGTGGTTGAACTTTCTTATGGTATCCTTTCATTAAAAACGATTCATCTTGTATATATTTACCTTGTCGTCAGAGCTTAGAATATGCTAAGTGTATCTCTTATACAAAAAATGTCCTAGGTTTGGCACTAAACTGTATCCAATGGTGAGGTTCCAGTTCTTGAGCGCTGGGGAGTGTAGAGTTCCTTTTAGTTGCCATTACTCTCAGGCTCACTCTGACTCAGAGTGGTTGTACTTTTTAGATGTTATAGGTCAAATAGATCTGTTTGAACATTATTAGTATTAGATAGGAATACTTGAAACCATATAACTGTTTACAAATTATTTGTATTTGACAGGAATACTTGAAACCATATAACTGTACAAATTATTTGTATTAGATAGGAATACTTGAAACCATATAACTGGGTACAAATTATTTGTGTTAGATGGGAATACTTGAAACCATAGAAGTGTGTACAGATTATTAGTATTAGATAGGAATATTCGAAATGATACAACCATTCCCAAATTATCTGTTTTAGATAGAAATACGTGAAACCATATAAATGTATGCAAATTATTTATATTAGATAGAAATACTTGAAACCATATAACTGAAAAAAAGAAAAGAAAGCTTTTAATTTATGCTATATCTATAAAATCTGTGTCTTTTGGTTTGTAGCTGAATTACTGTAAAAACAGGACATGTTAGCCTAAACTTTTCTAGAACAGGGCTCCCCTAGATTTGGCCAGCAATGAAAGTGAAATTGATTTCAAGTCAATTTGGCTCATGGTAGCCAAATTAAGGATACCTTTTGGGAATCTCAACTTTCTCAGATCTTACACTCACCACTTCAATTATCTCCCTTTTCTTTCACTCTTTTTGAAAGCAAATCATAACCAAAACCAGTAAGTAGTATATTAATGTTGCATTGCTAAAATGATGATACCTCAGACCAAAGAGAGCTGAAAGATTTAAATAACGTTTAAATAAATGGAAGATCCATTTGTACATGCAGGGTTACATCCAGTGAAGTTTCAAATCTTACACAGGCCACTACAACTATCTCCCTTATCTTTTACTCTTTGTAGTGGTGTAGTCGTTATCGTCGTAGGAAATGGACACGGTGACACGAGTTCAAATCCTGGACGAGACTGATTGCATTTCACATAGCACTAATACCCTTGGGAAAGGTATGAACCCAATCATTCTCCCTCCAGCTATGGGTAAATAGTAGGGCAGACTAGGTTCTTCAGCCTTGGTGAGGCAACTAGTCTAGGAGAAGGAAAACTCTGAATTCAAACCTGTTAAACTCCGCTTAAAAATTGACCTTGTGTCATATCCTGCCCGAGCGGAGGGGTTGGTAAATAGTATCTTTTACTCTTTTCAAAATCAAATCAATACCTAAACAAGTAAGTAGTACATTAATATTACATTTTGCTAAAAGTGTCCTTGTGAATTCCTTAGCAGTTTCTTTTGCACAGACCATTCCAAAAATATGGACTTGAAAGTTCTTTCAGTTCTTCCAGGACACATATCTAGTGTCCAAACAATGACTTGCTTGAAAGCTCCAACTCCCCCCTGTTGGGAAGGGGGACAGAGTTATCTGCTTTTCTCAGCTGGGGGACGAGCTCAATTTAACAGCTACCGACTTACGTTTCTTGCACCAAATGACCAGAACAATGACCAGCGAACGGTTTGCATTCCTGAACAGCTGTGTACCGAATTTTTGGTGAAACGTCTTCCAAGACACTGGGCAGCAAAAAATCTGACGGTTGACCCTGAGACGAGGATTATGGGATTGACAGCATTTTATGGCAAAACCATTCATCCAGATATTCCTCAAAATATTGTTTTTGTTGGGATGGCATGTTCAGATGGTTCTGTGCGGTAAGTAAGTCTTTTTATTTTTTTGTTTCCAATCAGTATTTAATTTTTACCCTTTCAACCCATCAGCTTAATATTTGGGACTAAAAACTTATTTGTAAGCCTGAGATTTCAGATTAAATGTTGTTTTATTCGTCTAAATTTATGAGATGAAGCTTAATAATTGTTATTACTGTGAACATTCAGACTATTGACCTCATCTTTATTGTTATATTCACGTTTCGGCCGATATGTCTTTCAGCCTTCTTCAGATGTTTCATGTCAGACTCAAAATCCCGCACAGAATCTCAAAACACTCGTCAATTCCCAATGCGATTTTGCTATACACTGTTAGCTCTGTGGCTCAATGATGTGCATTCATGTGTGCGTGTATATATATATATATATATACACATATTTGATTGAACATAATAGACATTTTTTGTCTACATATTTTTTTGTTAATCCTTTCGAATTGCCGTATTGATTTTATGATATTCAGCAGGAATTCGTTGATAAACCTTCCATAATTAGTTATTGGATATTTGTTTTATATGCTGTAATTTATTAGAATCTCTCCTTTCACTCTTTTAAAATATATTTTTTTATTGTATTATGCCAGTCGTAACAATATATATATATATATATATATATATATATATACATATATATATATGTATGTGTGTGTGAATCTCTGTGTTATGGGTGGCCATCAGAATTATCTTTGGCATCTTTGAAGCAGTGTCAGATTGTCTGAGAGACCTTCCATTGTCTATTTCGGCACAAAGGCCACACAAATAGCTGTGCCCGTGGGAACCTTCAAGACTGGAAGTAAGGGAGCAAAAAAGGATAAAGGATGTCAGTTTGGAATGGGACTCCAGCAGTGAGAGAAAGGTCTCGCAGTCAGGACAGAGACAGGACAGGTCTCATAGTCAGGACACACAAATAGCTGTGTCCGTAGGAACCTGTAAGGGAGCAAAAAAAGATGAAGGATGTTGATCAGTTTGGAATGGGACTCCAGCAGTGAGAGAAAGGTCTCGCAGTCAGGACAGAGACGCAAGCAGATAAAAGTCTCGTGGAGTCACAAGGCAGCACGGGGCCAGTGAAGAAGATGGCCAGAGAGAAACTTGATGAAGACAATGACCAGAGATGAGTCAGCATTTTTGGTTCCTGTGTAGGATTTTCGCTGAGTTCCCACCATAGCCTCTCATAAACACATTGAGTGCCAAAGAGTGCCAGACCTCACTGCCTTGTTTTATTTAAATCCTTAAATCCAGGTTTTGTCGTTTCTTCCTTCCTCACTCTGTTTGTTTCTTATTGTTATTTTGTTTGACTTATGAAAAAATCCACTTGACCAAGTGTGAGAAGAAATAACCGGGTCTCCACCACTAGACGATCGAACGGCCAAAAAAACCAACCTGCCATTTGGGTATTGTCGTAGCCCAAGATTTCAGATTAAATGTTATTTTATATCTATTTTATGCTCAATATTTCAAATGTTATTTTACTACACACTGTAAGCCCAAGATTTCAGATTGTTATTTTATATATATAACAATTTTGGGAAGGGCTGGCTCGAGGGTATCTAAAGCACAGTATCAATTATAATTTTACCAGAGGGAATCTTTACCAAATAACAATCTGACCTTGTCTTGGAGTTACAAGTTTAGCTGGCATCATTTAGTGTTTTGTCCAAGTTTTTTTTTAAGGTTGACCAGGTGATGTCTGACCACATGGCACTACTCTGCAAAAAAGGGATATAGAATTGAATGATGAACAAACAACATTAAAATTTTACGACTATTTATTTGATCGGTAAATTGCAGTAAATTAAATTGTACAATAAATATTATTAAAACAAAAGCAAAATTCAAAGTTTTATCACATTTAAAGAAATAGCAAATATAATTTCTGTTTATTCAACAATCTGCTCTCAAACATTTTCTGTGGACTGTCATCTCAGGTACACCTTCTTCACGCCATTTATTGTCTATCATCTCAGGTACACCTTCCTCATACAATTTATTGTCTGTCATCTCAGGTACACCTTCCTCATACCATTATTGTCTGTCATATCTGGTACACCTTCTTCATACTATTATTGTTTGTCAAGTCAGGTACACCTTCCTCATACTATTATTGTCTGTCATCAATGGTACACCTTCCTCATACCATTATTGTCTGTCATCTATGGTACACCTTCCTCATACCATTATTGTCTGTCATGTAAGGTACACCTTCCTCATGCTGTTTATTGTCTGTCATCTCAGATACACCTTCCTCATGCCATTTATTGTCTGTCATCTCAAGTACACCTTCCCTATGCTAATATTAGTTGAGAAATCTATTTCTTCCTACATCATGAAACAAAACCAACTTTTTCACATCCAGTTGTGCATGTTAGTTGGCCTGTCTTATTAAGTACATCCTCAACGTCAATACTAGTTGTCAAATTTACCTGTTCTAATATTGTGAAATAAACAAAAATTCTCATGTTCTGTTGTGTTGTCTATCATCTCAGGTAAATCTTCCTCATATAAGAGGACAAATCTGCCCCTTCTCACATTATGAAACAAAATTCTTTGGGTTGTCTTATGTGAGATAATTTGCTGTCATCTCAGTCACCACTTCTATTGTCAAGAGCGGATGTAACTGACACGTGAAACGGATTCTTGGATTAATTCAAGCCTTGATAGAGACAATTCAAGAGAGGACAATCTGTTGTCAGTTTCAGGGCGTATTGATTCGAGCGCTCTCTCTCTCTTTCTCCTTCGCTGTTCCTTCTCTCTCGCTTTCTCCCTCCCCTTCCGGTTCTCGCCTGCCTGCCTTCCTTTCTTCCTTATGTTGTAACAAGTTCGTCGGGCGACGCACTCAGACCAAATCGTCTCCTCCGTATTTTTATATTCGTGAGATCTCACACGAATTTGCATACGTGCAAATTACCTCTCGCTGGTTTGAGATCTCCCATCGTCAAATATGCTCGGGGCAGCCATATCAGTTTCGCTTTTCCGCTCTACAAGCCAGACACGTTCGTGCGCGCTTCAAATGTCCAGGTACGTTGCGTCCATTACCTTCACAACTTCATCAGGATAAATCTTTGAAACAAGATTCTTATTAAAACTTTTTTTTTGTATATAAAATTATATTATTTTTACTTTTCAGCTTTTGATCTTGAAGTGATAGCGACTAATAAATTAAAGTACATTCTTCTCTTCTCTAGCCCGGTCAGCTGGGGCTGTAGAATATACCAAGTGCATCTCTGCAGAGGGATAAGCCCCCTCCACCAAACGAATATCCTGGTTATGACATGGAACCATCTGATGGTGAAGCTCAAGCTTTGGAGATTTGGGGAATGTGGAGTGCCCCTTCATTGCCATTCCTCCCCAGTCCACTCTGACCTGGAGTGTTAGTGCCTAATAGGGTCCTACCTATGGATCATATAGAACAAACTATGTAAAGAAATGACGGATGTTCAATTGTGACTGTTTTATAGCAATACTGGAAACTATTTAACTGTGCAAAAAAGAACTCAGGCTTGTTTAAGAATGTTATCTACAAAAGTAGGTGTCCTTGTGGTGTAATGGTTAAAGCGCTGGACTGTGGAATCGTAGTAAGCAAGTTCGAACTCCAATCGTGCTATTACGTACACTTTTGGGTAAATACCCTTGGGAAACCTATGAACCCCCTTATCCTTCCAGCAATGCGTTAAATAGTACCACTACTAATCTTCTAGAAGGATGGATTTGGCATTAAATAACCTACAAAGGTTGATATGCCATTAAACAAAGAAAGAAACCAAAGTTATCTACAAAATCTGTTACCAAATCATATATATTTCTAATATATATGTATAAAGAGGATTTGGCATTAAATAACCTACAATGGTTGATATACCATAAAACCCAACCAAACTAAATCCAATATATTTGATATATATGTATAAAGAGGATTTGGCATTAAATAACCTACAATGGTTGATATGACATAAGACCAGACCAAACCGAATCATATATATTTAATATATATGTATAAACAGGATTTGGCATTAAATAACCTACAATAGTTGATATGCCATATAATACAACCAAACTAAATCATATATATTTAATATATATTTATAAACAGGAATTTTCATTAAATAACCTAAAAGGGTTGATATGCCATAAAACCAACCAACCAACCTACTCTTCTCTGGGAAGAAACATAGTCAGGAATGAGGGACAATTTACCGAATATTAGGAAAATATTAGTCATGAAAATTGTTCTGTCACATATCCTAGAAAAGTAGTTTGCGGACTATATGTATTAAGAGACCCCAGTTTTAGAAGTGATCTTTCTATGATTCCGTATTTTTGCTAGTCTACCATTCAAGTTCAAATGGTTCTAGATTTGTGAAGGAAGTTGACCCTATAAATTTATCTGAGTCTTTTTTTTTCTCCTGTCAGGATTTTCAGTTTCAACGAAGAATCCCGCCAACTCCAATCCCTTTGGACATCATCTGCTTCGAATGGCTGTGTCCTACAAATCACCCACTTTATCCATTCTACAGATAGCACCAACCCTCACAGGATATTCCTTCTCTCTGCTGCCACAGATGGTCACATTTGCTTCTGGGAAATTACTTCTATTTGCCACTCTCTACTGAAAAATGGTGATTCTCTGCTTGTGACCGATTCTCAAGACTATATTTGTCCTTCTGGTAATGACAGATTAACTAATTTTGCCATTGTTGAAGCTGATATATTAGAGACTCTCTCAAATGTCGACACAAGTGAATCTAACGTGAAGAAAAAATTTGAACCTCTTTTAACAAATCCTCCAAGCTTTGATTCTAAGACAGAAGCTGATTTCACTATTTCCGCTAACATGTCTGGAATAAACAGTTTGCAGGTAAAGCAATTTCCAGGTAAGTTAAATTTCTTTTATTAATTAAATTGACTAGTCTTCCCATCTTGCTTGCTATTATAAGTTGGTGACCTTAGTCAAGGGTAAGCAGAAGGCTTCCTCTTCAATAGCTACTACACCGAGGTGTTGGGGAGGGCACTACTCCTTTCCCTTGATTGCTCCACTTTACCCTTGATATGTAGCTTATAATGCTGAGTGTTAAGCAAGGAGGCATCAAGTACCATTTTTAAAGTCTTTGGTATGATGTAACCTGGGACTGAAGTCAGGTCTCCTTGACCATTGGCGAACACTCTACCTACTAGACCAATGAGGATATCATTTAACTGTGTTAAAGAAATTCTTTAAAAATGTCAATATAAAAAAACTTATGCATATATATGTAAATATAAGTAAAGTAAATAAAGTTGGCGACTGTAGATGAGGGCGACCAGAAGGCTCCCTTTTCTATAGCTACTACACCGAAGTGGCGGGAGGGCACTGCTCCTTTCCTTGGATTGCTCCACTTTACCCTTGATACATACCTTATGTTGCTGAGTGTTAAGCAAGGAGGTATCAAGTACTATTTTTAAAGTCTTTGGTATGATGCGACCTAGGATTGAACCCAGGTTTCCCGGACCATTGACGAACACTCTACCCACCCCTAGACAGATTGACTGGTCATTAAAATCATATTTAGCAAAGGAGATGAGTGTAGTATTCATTATAAAAACCATTCAAGCATTCAATATATCTTCATTCAAACATACATTCAGTTTCGAAGGTCAAACTATTTTGTATATTGATCCTAATTGAATATAAACTTTCTTCAGTTTACACTTCCGAACAATATGACGATGCTATGTTAGTTGGAAAAGTTTTGTGAAATCTTTTTTTTAATCTTAGATGGTAATTACATTTTGGCAAGCGGTGGTGATGACAATGCATTCTTTGTGACGTCTTTCTCGATTTCTCCTCCTGATTCCTCGACGGAAGATGAATTGATAACCTGTCGATTTTCTGTAAAGAATCAATTTGGACATGCGGCACAGATTACAGGTAAACTTTGCTTCTTGCCTTTGCAACAGCTGTGTGGGTCACCTAGTTGTACATTTAAAAAGTGTTTGATGAATCGCTTTATGACTAACCCAATATGGGAGCTCTCCTAATTACAAAAAGGATAGGTTTCTGTGATTGCGGTGGGTGGATCATCAACCTTTTAAACCCATGAGTCATAAAAAAGAAAACAACAAAAAAATAGTCAATCCCCACCCTGGGGAAAAAAAAGGGGAATCATTTCCAATCCAAAGAGACACAATTTTTTTTGTTTTCTATGTTTTGGCATGTGCTGGAGAATTACCTCAGAGGTTTAAGAGGGTCTGAGAGGCGTAGCCTAAAACATGCAAGTTGTCTGTGTACACATAGCGTAATGCTTATAGGTGTTCGTTCCCTAAGCTTCTAAGGAGACAATCATCTGGAGGTTGCAGGTTCAAGTCTAACTGCAGGCAAGTAACAATACAGGAATACTTAACACTTGTACTAATGGAATCAGAACAGTTGACCCCTGTAGATTCAATAAAGGACGTAGTTCAAAGTTCCATGAAGGTTCCTGAGTTCAACAAACACCTGAAGAAGGACATATCGGCCGAAACTTTTGTGGAAATAACAATAAAGATGAAGACAATAGTCCGAAAACACTTAATGATAAAAATAAAACAAGCAAATTGTGTGCGAGGTGAACCATACAAACATCGGCTCTGGAATGACACAGTGCATGTGTCACTGAGCCAGACTGAGGCCAGCAGGGCACACAAAATTTAGATCAGTGTGTTGCCAACTGTAGTGGAAGGCACCCCGAAGGCTCCAATTTCAATAGCTACTACACCAAGGTATAGTATAGGGCACTACTTCTTTCCCAGGATGGCTCCATTTACCCTTGATCCATGCCTTATAATTCTGAGTGTTAAGCAAGGAGGCATCAACTACCACTTTTTGAGTCTTTGGTATTACTCAACCTGGGATTGAACCCTAGTCTCCAGGGCCATTATCAAATACTCTAATCATTATGCCAATGAGCCAGTATTGCAGCATGCAATCAGAGTCCCTTATGAGTGTTCTTCCTGTGTCTGGTTAAAATCTGCCCATTAAACAGACATTTTTGCCACGTTACAGTTGAGACTATTTTCCTGGTACATTATGGAAATACAAACTTAAATAAAAATAACTTATTATTCAGTATGGTAAAGCGATAAGCTGACCCTAAGCATCAATCATCGTCTAATGGTTCGACAAGCAAACCATTGCTAGTGAGTTTGAGTTTCACCAAGTGCACCATACATCAAGCCCTGTGTTGAAACTTAGTGAATAATAAGCTTACTCCCAGATTTTAATCCAATATGCAATATCGTCCAGTTTATAGGTTGTTTACAGATCCAGCCAATATCTCATGAATTATATGAAATATATAAGGATGTTGTCTGGGGGCTGTAAAATACACTGACTGCATCTCGTAGAGGGGTAATGCCCCCCCCCCGACAAATGTCCTGGGTATAATACAAAATAATCTGATGATGAGGCTTCAGTAATGCCAGAGCTTTTAAACTGAATTGTTTGAAATAGAAATGTTTATATGTATAAAAATGGATTTGGCATTAAATAACCTACAATGTTTGATGTGCCATAAAACTAAACTAAATCAGACAATTAGGGGGGGTTCTTGTGGTGTAATGGTTAAAGCGATGGACTGTGGAATCATAGGAAGCAAGTTCATACTCTAGTCGCACTATTATGTTCACTTTCAGGCAAATACCCTTGGGGAAGGTATGAACCCTCTTATCCCCCCAGCTATGGTTAAATAGTACCACCACAGTTCTTCTAGGAGAATAGCTTTGGCATTAAATAACCTACAAAGGTTGATATGCCATTAAACAAAGAAACTAAAACCAAACAATTAAAATGGAATGCATGGAGAAAAAAACTAGATGAGAGCTACACAAGAATACTATGTGCTGTTTGGAACAAATCCTGGAAGCAGCACCCCATAAAACAGCGGCTGTACAGCCACTTGCCTCTCATCTTGCAAGACATGCTGGAGAAGTAAGGCCAAACTCGTAAGTGACATTCATCCAACTCATAGACAGATCAGAGTTCGCCAACCAGCGAAGACTTACATAGATCACTCGTATGCAGACACTGCATGCAGTCTACTATGTTTAGTTATAGACTCCAGAATTCATGGCTCAAATTTGATGAAATTACTTTCACCTCAAGGAGTGTTTTAATGGTACTTGTTGGCAGGAGGCTTCCATATCCTGGCTCTTGGAGATGCTCAGAACATTTTAGCTAAACTCGAAGGTGCACTTGTGTCTTGGCAATGTTTACTAAAATGCATCTGATGGTGAGGCTCCCCTTCTAGAGCTCTGATGAATGTGATATTACTACCATGCTCACTCTGACCTGGACTGGTAGTATCTGTTAAGGTCCCATCAATAGGTCAAATCATATAAGTGTTTGCAAAAAAACCCTAAGAAACGATTACACAAAAATGTAGACATAAAATAACCCTAGGTGAGTTGACATGCTATTAAAATCAATCAATCAACATTAAAGGTGCTGTGAGACTTTGTGAGAGAAGTATGATGAAACTTGTTCATAGAATAAATTTGTTTTTACCAAAATGTGCTTGAATGTATTATTTTTATCCTGAGCAATACTGATGTAGGGAGACAATAAATAATTATCTCCCTTGGATTTGGGAGGTGCCCATGGTGTAATCGTTACTGGGAGGTGCCCGTGGTGTAATCGTTATCGTCGTAGGAAATAAACACGGCGACATGAGTTCAAATCCTGGACGAGACTGATTGCATTTCACATAGCACTAATACCCTTGGGGAAGGTATGAATCCAATTATTCTCCCTCCAGCTATGGGTAAATAGTAGGACAGACTAGGTTCTTCAGCCTTGGTTAGGCAACTGGTCTAGGAGAAGGAAAACTCTGAATTCAATGTTTATGTATAGTCTTTCCTCTCATTTATTCAGTGCTAGTGTATCATTGGATATACTGTTTGCCTAAATTTCTGAGATGAAGCTTGATAATTTTTATCATTTAGAGAATTGGACTATTATTGTATTCACTATGTTTCAGCTGATATATCCTTCAACATTGCTCAGGTGTTTCATATCAAACTTTGGAGTCTTCAAAAAACGTCAAACGAAACACTTATCCATGGGGATTGTTCTACAGGACACATGGTGCAATGGATACAGATATTAAGTGCTTCTTAGTGTAGTCATCTGGAGGTGGCAGGTTCAATCCTGACTAGTAGTTGTAATTACAAAGAATATTTACTATAGCTTAACACTTGTACCTGGTTATTGTTAGTGGAATTAGAATAATCTACACCCCCGTGGATTAAATAAAGGGTTTGTTTTGAAGTTCTGTAAAGGCTCCCAAGTTCAACATGAAACACCTGAAGAAGGCCAAAGGACACATCAGCTGAAGCGTCATGAATATTATAAGATGAAGACATGGAGGAGGTGCCCATGGTGTAATGGTTATCGTCGCATGGAGGTGCCCGTGGTGTAATGGTTATCGTCGTAGGAAATAAACACGGCGACATGAGTTAAAATCCTGGACGAGACTGATTGCATTTAACGTAGCACTAATACCCTTTGAAAAGGTATGAATCCAATTATTCTCCCTCCAGCTATGGGTAAATAGTAGGGTAGACTGGGTTCTTCAGCCTTGGTGAGGCAACTAGTCTAGGAGAAGGAAAACTCTGAATTCAAACCTGTTAAACTCTGCTTAAAAATTGACCTTGTGTCATATCCTGCCCGAGCGGAGGGGTTGGTAAATATGATAAGGATGAAGACATGAGTCTGAATACTCTAAATGATAAAATAATGGATATACTAAAACTAATTTTGGAGCGTTGCACGTAAATATTCATCCAAGTATCAACCAATCAAATACTGGGCTGTATGTTTTTTTGGGGTTTTTTTTATTGCAGGGATTCATATTCTGAGTGAACAGTTCATCATCACGTCTTCCATTGATCAGAGAATCTGCGTATGGCACTTGCAATCATATGAATCGGAGAAAAAGGTAAGTAAAAAATTTTTTAAAAAACTTACCCAGGCCAGTCAGCTGGGACTGTGGATTACACTGACTGCATATCCTGTAGAGGGGTAAGATCCCCCCCACCACCACCAAATAAGTATTCTGGATATGACACTTAAAAGTCTGATGGAGAGGCTATGGTAATACTGGAGCTTTGGGGAATGTGGAGTACTCCTTCATTGCCATCACTCCCAGGTCCTCTTTGCCTCTGTTTATTTGTCGCTGCCTCCCACCAGACATGACTTGACACCTGGTCAAAAGCCCGAAAGCTGACTAAAGTGGGGATAAAGGGGAGGGGGAGGTCGGGAACAAGCCAAGACTCAAACCCTGCTGGTCTATGCTGCTCATCAGCTCACTTGGTGCAATGTGAGCCTGATGAGCCAGGCAGTTTCACGAACCCAAATGTGGGTCCAGACACGTGTGCTGGGTTTTGGCTTGAACTAGACAGCAAGGTCTAGTGCCATACATAGGTTCCTTGAGAGCATCCGAAGACCTCCTTGGCTTTAAGTGGTAACACCTGATAGGTGTGGATTAAGTAGAACTGTTTGACGTTTAAACTGAGTGCAAACAAATGACTTTTGTTAGATTAAGATGTTTGAAATAGAACTATTGGATCATTTAACTGTGTGTAAACAAATGACTGATGTTTAATTGAATTGTTAGCGATACATATCAATACTTGGAAACATTTAACTGTGTGCAAAAGAATGAGCTTCAACTCATTCAAAAATACAAACAAAATGTGTTTACAAATCCTATAGATTTAATATATATGTATAAAGAGGATTTGGCATTAAATAACCTACAATGGTTGATATGCCATAAAACCCAACCAAACCAAATCATATATATTTAATATATATATGTATAAAGAGGATTTGGCATTAAATAACCTACAATGGTTGATATGCCATAAAACCCAACCAAACTAAATCATATATATCTAATATATATGTATAAAGAGGATTTAGCTTTAAATAACCTACAATGGTTGATATTCCATAAAACCCAACCAAACTAAATCATATATATCTAATATATATGTATAAAGAGGATTTAGCTTTAAATAACCTACAATGGTTGATATGCCATAAAAGCCTACCAAACCAAATCGTATATATTTAATACATATGTATAAAGAGGATTTGGCATTGAATAACCTACAATGGTTGATATGCCATAAAACCCAACCAAACCAAATCATATATATTTAATATATATATGTATAAAGAGGATTTGGCATTAAATAACCTACAATGGTTGATATGCCATAAAACCCAACCAAACTAAATCATATATATCTAATATATATGTATAAAGAGGATTTAGCTTTAAATAACCTACAATGGTTGATATTCCATAAAACCCAACCAAACTAAATCATATATATCTAATATATATGTATAAAGAGGATTTAGCTTTAAATAACCTACAATGGTTGATATTTCATAAAAGCCAACCAAACCAAATCGTATATATTTGATACATATGTATAAAATGGATTTAGCTTTAAATAACCTACAATGGTTGATATTTCATAAAAGCCAACCAAACCAAATCTTATATATTTGATACATATGTATAAAGAGGATTTGGCTTTAAATAACCTACAATGGCTGATGTGTCATAAAATCTAACCAAACCAAATCATATATATATAATATATATGTATTAAGAGGATTTGGCTTTAAATAACCTACAATGGTTGATGTGCGATAAAACCTAACCAAACCAAATCATATATATTTAATATATATGTATAAAGAGGATTTGGCTTTAAATAACCTATAATGGCTGATATGCCATAAAATTCAACCAAACCAAACCTAATCTCTTCCTCATATGTATTATTTTATTTGAAATTTTTATGGTAATTTTGGAATAGAATTAACTGCACTATTTTTCGAGCTAATGGTTTTAGAGAAAGAGTAAGAAAGAAGTTTCAACCTTGAAGGTTATTTTTTTTTTTTTCCTATATGGGACTTTTGATCTCGTATCTTCTTCATTGTTGTTTTTATGCCCACTCTCTCCTTGTCATGCATTGTGACTAACGTGCTAGTCTACAACATTGTAGTAAGTGAGTTCAAACCCTAGTCACACTATTACATTCACTTTTAAACTAATCTTCCTTAGGAAAGGTAGTAAAGTTGGCAACCATAGTCAAGGGTGACCTGAAGGCTCCCTTTTAATTAGCTACTTCACCGAGGTGTAGGAGAGGGCACAACTCCTTTCCCAGGATTGACCCACTTTACCCTTGATCCATACCTTATAATGTTGAGAGTTAAGCAAGAAGGCATCAAGTACCATTTTTTGAGTCTTTGGTATGACTCCACCTAGGATTGAACTCCTGTCTCCTGGGCCATTAGCAAACGTTCTACCCACAAAGCCGATCCCTTTTTTTCACCCAGCTATGGATTAATTAGTATCACTACCGTTCTTATATGAGGATGACTTTAGCATTAAATAACCCATGAAGGTTGATAGACCATTAAACAAAAAAACCTAGCCAAACTCTTCTTGGTCCATTGCCCAGTCGGCTGGGGCTGTAGAATACACCGACTGCTTCTCTGCAGAGGGGTAAGACACACCCCCCAACGAGTGTCCTGGATATGACACTAAACAATCTGATGGTCAGGTTCCAGTAATACTGGAGCTTTGGGCAATGCGGAGAACCCCTTCATTGCCATTGCTCCAGGTCCACTCTGGCCCGGAATGGTAGCATCTGATAGGGCCCTATCTATGGGTTAAATAGAATTAAACTGCATACTTATGCTAAACTTAATTGTTTGAATTAGAACTGTTTGAGTAAACTGAATAGCTTGAAATAGAAATGTTTTCGACAATTAAACCGTACTTACATTTAAACTGCGTACTTATGCTAAACTGAATTATTTGAAATGGAACTGTTTTTGACATTGAAACTGTACTAACACTAAACTGAATTGTTTGATATGGAACTGTTTTAACATTTCTTTTTGCCCAGTTGGCTGAGGCTGTAGAATACACCAACTGCTTCTCTGCAGAGGGGTAAGACCTCCACACCCTAACGAGTGTCCTGGATATGACACTAAACAATCAGATGGTGAGGTTCCAGTAATGTTGTAGCTTTGAGGAATGCGGAGGACCTCTTTATTGCCATCGCTCTCAGGTCCACTCTGGCCTGGAGTGGTAGAACTTAATAAAGGTCCTATCTATGGGTTAAAAAGAACCAAACCATGGCTTCTTGACTTTACTGTTTTTTGCATTTAAACTTTATATTTATGCTAAACCGAGTTGTTTAAAATAGAACTGTTTTGACATTTTAAACTGCGTACTTATGCTAAACTGAATTGCTCAACATAGAACTGTTTTAACATCTAAACTGTGTACTTATACTAAACTGGATAGCTTGAAAGAGAAATATTTTTGACAATTAAACTGTACTTACATTAAAACTGCATGCTTATGCTAAACTGAATTGTTTGAAATGGAACTATTTTTGACATTGAAACTGTACTTACACTAAACTGAATTGATTACTATAGAACTGTTTTGAC
Organism: Sepioteuthis lessoniana; assembly: GCA_963585895.1. NCBI lineage: Eukaryota > Metazoa > Mollusca > Cephalopoda > Myopsida > Loliginidae > Sepioteuthis > Sepioteuthis lessoniana. The sequence continues at coordinate 38,059,163 of OY757944.1, read as the reverse complement.
ATTTAACTGTGTGTAAACAAAACCTGTACTTACACTAAACTGAATTAGCACTGTTTGAATAAACTGAATAGCTTGAAATAGAAATGTTTTTAACAATTAAACTGTGTACACATGCTTAACTGAATTTTTTAAAATAGAACTATTTGCATAAAAATGGATTTGGCATTAAATAACCTATAAAGGTTGATATGCCATAAAACCCAAACAACCCTCTTATCCCCCCGCTATAGATTAAATAGTATCACTGCTGTTTTTTCCAAAGATGGCTTTGGCATTAAGTATTCCATAAAGGTTAATATGCCATTAAACAAAACCAAAGAACCCTCTTATCCTCCCAGCTATAGATTAGATAGTATCACAACTGTTCTTCTTTGGCATTAAATAACCCATGAAGGTTCATACGCCATTAAATAAAGAACCTGAAAGCATATGATTATAATTTTTATTATCTTTGTTTTTATGGCATATCAACCTTCGTGGGTTATTTAATATCAAAGCTATCCTTGTAGAAGAACAGTAATGGTACTATTTAACTCATAGTTTAAGGGATAAGGGGGTTTATGCCTTTCCCAAGAGTATTAGTCTGACAGTGAACCTAATAATATGACTGTAGTTCAAACTTGAACACTACGATCTCGCAGTCTGGACCATTAGCCACAATGCCATGGAGACTTCCGCTTATCATCCTTCATTTTCCTAATTTTAGTTTGTTTTTGTTTTTTTTTTCACCACCCACTTAGGTCATCACAACCTTAAAGTGTGAATAACTGAAAATAATTTCTTTAAATATTTGAGATATTCTATTTTTACAGCTTGCAGCTTAATTACAATTAATTAGACAATATTACTTCATTGTATAATGAATTTAATTCTCACTAGGTGCCACACACTTGAGACCCTGTATCAATTTAAGAAAAAATTTCTTAAATAAAACAGCATATATCTCCTTGATTTGAAACCAAAAATTATTTTATTTTTTCTTTTAAATGGAAAATAAATGAAAAAAGAACTTACTTTCTTATTTGATGCAATATCGGAGAAATGAAATTGAATCTATAAGAGAAATTTGTTAAATAAAACAGAATTGATTGTCTGCAGGAAATGTTGGTCCAGTTTACTCAGAAGAAAACAGTAAGAATTCTATATATAAAAGTTCATTTACTTTTAGTCGGAAATTGCACAATCAAAATGAATATTATTCTGCATTAGAGTATCACCTATAAATAAGTTCAGCCTTAGCAATTCTTTTTATAAAGAGTTTATTTTCTTCTAAACTAAAGATACCAGGATTTTATTATTTCTTGTCAAACATTATACAATTAAAATGGATTGGTTTGGTTTCATGGCATATTCACAATTGTAGGTCCTCTTAATACATATATTAGATATATATGACTTGGTTTGGTTGGGTTTTATGGCCTATCAACCATTGTTGGTTATATAATGCCAAATCCTCTTTATACATATATATTAGATATATAGGATTTGGTTTGGTTGGGTTTTATGGCATATCAACCATTGTAGGTTATTTAATGCCAAATCTTCTTTATACATATGTGGTGCATTCAATAAGTTTCCAGACTTTTTTGTACAGGCATTTAGAATTGTCGTAGACTCTTGAAAATTCAATATGTTATTGCTATACATCTTATGAGATGACTGACCAATTTTTATGATTTCAGGTTCAAATGAACAGCTACAGCAGCAATTGGAATACACCCTACTAAAGCCTGATTGTCTCAGCTGGTGAATTTCAATGCAATCTGGACATGAGGACACTTTAGAAAAATGATATGCAATAAAATTCTGTTTTAAACTTGGAAAAAATGCCACACAAAAGTATGGAATGCTTCAGACTGATTTTCGACCATCTTGCATGAATCGAGCATCAGTTTTTAAGTAGCATAAGAGATTCAAGGACGGCAGGGTATCTGTGAGGGATGATGAGAGGTGTGGGAGGAGTAAGGAAGTCAATACACCAGAATTGATTGGGTTAGGGTTGAGGTTACTATGTTGAGGTTTTAAGGGAGTTCAGGTAGAGATTCCGTCGCTAGAGGCCAGCACTCTTCACATCGGGTTAGTGGCATTTCCAGCAGGACAATGCACTAGTCCACAACTCCATCCTTGTCACAGACTATTTGAGCAAGATGGGCATCAAAACAGTTCTTCACCCTCCCTATAGTTGAGACCTTGCTCCCTGTGACTTTTGCTTATTCCCTAAGCTCAGAGGCTGTCGTTATGAGAGAATTGAGGAGATGAAAGAGTCTGTGACAAAGGTCATTGACATGCTCACACAAGAGGACTTCCATGGAGCCTTCAAGAAGTTGTTGGAATAGGACAAGTGCATTGCAGCCGGAGGAGATTACTTTGAAGAGGACTAGAATTTCATGTGTGTACTATCAATAAAAGTGCCTATATGAAAAAAGTCTGGAAACTTTTTTAATGATCCTCGTATATATTAAATATATATGATTTGGTTGGGTTTTATGGCATATCAATCATTGTAGATTATTTCATGCTAAATCCTCTTTATATATATATATAGATATATATCATTTGGTTTGCTTAGGTTTTATGGCATATCAACCATTGTAGGTTATTTCATGCCAAATCCTCTTAATACATATACATTAAATATATGATTTTATAATTTCTAGTTGATCAAAATGGATATTATTAAGTATTACAGTATTATCCATAAGTACAGCTTAATTCTTTTTAGAAAAAGTTCATTTTCTTCTAAATCAAAGACACCAGGATTTTATTGTTTCTTGTCAAACATTATACAATCTAAGCGGATATTATTAGATACTGCTAAACTCTCTGTAGTAGTAATGCCACGAACAATCTTACTTCGAAGAAACAGAAGGTGTGCTCTCTCTGCTACCAGCACATGGAAACCAGAAGAAAAAAACAACGCAAGAGGTGTGACTTGTTTTATGGAGGGGAACGAGATAAGCCTCCGTGAAGTGGCAAGATTTGATGAATATAAAAGAGACTAAGTTTGAAGTGGAAAAGGGCAGAATTTTGCTTAAGTCTGATTGGTGAACATCCATCAGTTTATTTTGCGTGTTAAATAATTTGACTACCCCCTCAATAGGTTGATTCCACTTCGACTAGACTTCCAACACCTCGAACATTCTACAGCCTTGAAACTGAATAACCAAAAATAAAATTGCTTGAAAATAGGTGTACTTATTTAGCGGTAATACAAACAAAACAAGAATTTTGATGAAATCCCAATATTTGTGATATAGATTTATTACTTTTTCTGCTTATTACAGTTTATGTGCGTCCTGTGTAGATACGTTGAAGTAGCTGATCTATCCGACATGGAAGTGTGGAAATCCAGGTAAGTTCTAATATTTATGTTGTTGATCTGAGTCTATTTTATTCAGTAGATTTGTTTGGAATTTATCCAAGAGATATGGGTGGCTTAGTGGATAGTTAACATGGAGAAGAGAACCAGTAAACAGAATTTTCTTTCTTTTTTTTTCCTCTCCCCTTCCTCCAACTACTCCTGTATTATGCAGTCATTCTTTTATTATGCTGAGGAATATTCAGTATTTGATAATTCTTTTCTTTATCCTATTTGATAATTCTTTTCTTTGTCCTATTTAATAATTCTTTGTCTTATTGAATAATTCTTTTCTTTGTCCTATTTAATAAATCTTTTTTTTGTCCTATTGAATAATTCTTTTCTTTATCCTATTTGATAATTCTTTTCTTTGTCCTATTTTCTTTATCCTACTTGATAATTCTTTTCTTTATCCTATTTAATAATTTTGTCTTATACAATAATTGTTTTCTTTGTCTTATTTAATAATTCTTTTCTTTATCCTCTTACTCTTGGGGAAATTTCTATGGCTTAACAAATAAGGTGCTGGACTGCAGCCTCAAAATAAGCAAGCTTGATTGTGCGATTACATTCTCTTTCAGGCCAGTATTCTTGGGAAAGGCATGAACCCCTTTATCCTTCCAACTCTGGGATAAATAGTATCACTGCTGTTCTTCTTCAAGGATGGCTTTAGCATTAAATAACCCACAAAGGTTGATATGCTATTAAACAAAGAAACCAAGTTTTACCTTGCTCTGCTGACCAGTATTTGATCACTTTCTTGATTAAAAGAAAAAAACATTTTTAAACCATTAGTATGTTCACACACACACACACACATATATATATATATATATATATAGTGTTTGATTAAATAGGACATAATTTGTGTCTACCTCTTGTTTCATTGATCTGTTTAAGTTTTTGTATGAGTTTTTTGATTTTTGGATGGATTGAAAATTGGAAGGCACCAAAGATGGCTTCAGTTGGGGCTCAAAAGTATTTGGGAAAAATGTGGCACCTTCCAAAATTCATTCCCCCCAAAGGCCAAACAAAGATTGGAACAGATAAGAGATAGAATTGGTGTAACACATTCCACCGATACAGCACCATCTTGAATATCAATAGGTGTTATATTTCTCAAATACAAGACGGACTCAGTTGTTTTGAATATAAAAATTTATTAGCTAACAGCAATGTTTCAGCTTAGTCATCAACTGAAACAAGAGAGAAAAATAAAGTGAAAGATATTTGTTGTTACATAGAAATGCTAAAAGTCTCATTCGTGAGAGACAAACAACTGTCACCTCCACAGGGCCGCATCATCCCTTGGACCCAAATCTCCCCAATCTGCTTCTGAACTGATTGTCTGCTTCTGACTCGACAGTCTGAACTCTACTGTTAAATTTTCCTGCTTATATAATATATCAATTATCTCATGAACTAATGTTATCAGAACACGTGTCATTAACTTTTAGTGTTGCATCATCTTAAGTCAGCCAACATTGCATTCAAAATGTTTATTTTTGAACATCCTGTCCCTCTGCAGATTTCAAAACAGAACTTTTGTTATGACAAGCTGATTGTCGTCCTATGTACCCAGGATGCACCCACCTGACCTTTCTCAAATGCAACTTAGACTTCAATTTAAAGTTTTTAGCTAACTTACAATTCTTTACTACAAATAAAATAATTAACTTATATAATTAATTACCATCCTTAATTATATTACATAGGCAGTAATGAAGTGTCTATCCTATTTAATTGAATATATTCAAAAGAGAAAATGCTTCCTATATATATATATATATATATATATATAACATGAACATGTGTTCATCTTTGGCCAGCTACTGGAACAGTCCTTTTTGCCTGAACCTTTTATATATATATATATACACACACACAAATTTAGCATGTATGTCATCTGAAAAGACAAAGATTATATTCTTTGGCAAAATAAATTTACAATAACAATTTAACCATGGTTGAGTTTTTTTAGTTATATACACATATATATATAACTAAAAAATCTCACAAGGCCACATTTAGGCATGAACTTAAAAAGCTACAGCTTAGGACCTTATAATCTACAAGAGGCCTCAAGAAGATTTCAGATTTGGTTTTATACTCATTTTTAAGTACCAAAGAAACAAATGTAATCATAAAAAGAATTGGTTGATTTGAAAACTAATGAAGTGTTTACGAGCGAAAAAGTTCTTGATTTCATTTCTCTTGTTGGCTATCTGGCTAAAAATACTGTTGGCGTGTGACATTAGCTAAGCAGGCTCACTTCTTCAATTTGCTGGGTCCACAAAATAGTTTTTAAAAAATGAGGTATAAAATTCTGGCATAACTTTTAAAAAAAAAGGGTTACGTCAGTTATTCATATGTTAGGGTCACAAAAAGTTTAAATATAGAACTGTGAGAGTAGATTTATGATGTATGATTTCTTCCCCACCAGTAAAAGACAATCCTCGATTTTCTCTGAAGTTCTGTTTTTAAGAATTCACACCTTGAATACAATCTGTTTTCTTCCAATTCTCATCTTCCAAATCGGTACCATTGATAAAAACTAACTTTAAAGGATGTGTCTCGTTCAGTGGCGACTCTAGCCTATTTTTGCTACTCGTGCCCCACCGCCCTCTGTCAACTTCAGTTCCCAACCCGTGGTCCGTAGACCCAAAGTAAGTCATCATAGTTGCTATTGTGTGATTCTCCATTGTATAGCACAGATTGACTAACGTACCTTGCATGGTGGTTTTTTTGTAAACAATCAAGATACTATGTTTATGCGTACGTATGTGTCTACGATATACACAGACACAGCTAGTAGTTTCAATTTTGCTTAGAATAAAGATTATTTGTTGAAAATGTATTCAAATAAACAAATTTTAGTTACAGAATGTAATATATGCAACACTCATTAAAGAAATAGAGATCTGTTAGTGAAAAAACGAATTAAAACACGCCGTTTAACCAACATTTACCATAGCGATGATGATGACGTCGGCGACGGCTATAATCTGCTATTCCCCTTCTCTCTCTCTCTCTCGGTCCCTCTCCCTCTTCCCAAGACTGGCATCAGCAGTCACATTGTGCTAATTTTTTTGAGCACGGTATTTTGACTTGCTTTTGCTATTGGTTACAGCCAAAAGCGAGATTTCTCTAACATTACTGTTATTATAAGGGTCTTGTGCTTGGCACGGATTACGCGTGTTCAACATTATAGCCGATTTTATGGGATGTTCAATGGATCTGACGGTGGCCGGACAAAGACCATCCGTTCAAAACAGCATCATTGTATTATTCCCAGATATATTTATGAACTTTTGGCTACATAGTTATCGAAACTTGAATAGATACGTAATTTAATTGAGATCAGACTAAGTATGTTTGCTTGAAATTAATGGATGATTTTTAATCCATTTTGAATAACATTGACCGAGTTATTGGTCGTGCCGGGCACGAGTAGCACTAGTCCCATCTCCGCCCCTGGTCTCGTTGGTGACTGATCTCTTCAACATAGATTGATGAATATTTAGTCATCACACAGTAATTGTGAATTGAATTACCATGACTAGAAAATCTGGCAAACACCTACGCACAACATATGGAAACACTGGACACCTGTTTTGACCTTAATAGGTCTCATCAGCAGTGTATACCGTGATCTCCATTGCAGAGCCGAAACTCTACAACTGAGCCATCAGTCCATATCACACACAAGTGATGCCAAATTAACTAGTCATGGTAATTGCACGGCCAGTTAACCTGAATGTGTCTTGCAAGTTACATCCATACTCTTTACAGAGGACACAGTCACCTCTAGGGCCACATCTTCCTAATAGGATTAGAAATATGCATCCGCGTAATTATTATGACCTCAAGGGCAAGGATGTAGATCTACATTTTCTTTTTCTTTTTTTTTTTTCTGGTTTGATCTTCAGTAGTGGAGATCACGGTATACACTGCCGAGAGACCTAATAAGGTTGAAAGAGCTGTATTTTGCGTAGGTGTTTGCTGGATTTTCTGGTCATGGTAATTCAATTCACAGTAGGGGTAACTATTTAACACATAGCTTTAACAGGGTTGATATTCTGGGGTGGGGGAATATGAACCCCCTTATCTTCCTCCAGCTATGAGTTAAATAGTACCTTTACTGTTCTTCTACAAGAATAGATTTGGCATTAAATAACCTGCAAAGGTTGATATGCCATAAAAACAAAGATAATAAACTCTCAGGCTTTAGTAGGGTGTATTCCAATTCCTGCTGTAGCTGTTCATTTGAAACTGAAATCATAAAACTTGGTCAGTTATCTCATAAGATGTATAGCAATAAGATACTGAATTTTCAAGAGTCTATGACAATTTTAAATGTCCATAAAAAAAGTCTAGAAACTTATCGTATGCACCTTATATATCTTCACAATCATTTTAAATCACTTCATACGAATCTATATTTTCTTTTTTCAAGTATTAAGTATTTAAATATTATATTGTGAATTGAATTACCATGACCTTGATGTGATCTTCACTGGTGGAGATCACGGTATACACTGCTGATGAGACCTAATAAGGTCGAAACAGCTGTCCAGTGTTTCTGTAAGTCATGCGTAAGTGTTTGCCAGATTTTCTGGTCATGGTATTTCAATTCACAATATAATTCCTCTACTTAAAAAAGAAAATATAGATCCCACAGTAATTACAAAATTTATTCTAAATGAGAATACTGATTGAGTTTATTAAAATTGCATTTTTTCTGTTTAATAATTTCTCTTTTTTTTTTTTGCTTTCCTTTTATTTTTCAGCAATCAACTTTACATCGCAGTGTGCGGAGCAGGCTTATGTGTTTTGTCAATCAACCTGGAATATATTGACGATAGCAACACGAGCAAGGAGAAGGGGGTTTTCATGACTTCCTTGATAAGCACACGTCTCGTGAGATGTCTTTAATATTTTATCTCAAAATAAAACAGGTCAATTAATTTAATTTTCTTGTGGATTTGTTGTCAATCAGCCATAAAATTTTTATTAAAATCTAAATCTAAGAGTCACCCCCAACCCCCAACAAAAAAGGGGTCCCGGATGTTAAGCATGCAAGTTATCTCCCCTTATACTCTCGATAAGAGCAAGCATTCTTCGGGGACCGGAAGTAAACAAACGGCCATATTGGTTTAGGTGCGAGTGTAAGAAGGGTGTAATAAAGGCGTCTCCATATGCAGTGTTATAGTCTGAGTTCTTTGTTTTTAACATCGGATGTGGCACTAAACTGCATCTGGGGAATATAGAATATGCCTTCATTGACATTACTCCCAAGTCCACACTTATCCAGAGTGGTAGGTTGGTTTGGTTTCTTTGTTTAATGGCATATCAACCTTTGTGGATTATTTAATACCAAAGCCATCTTGGTAGAAGAATAGCTATGATAATATTTAACCGATAGCTGAGGGGATAAGGAGGTCCATACCTTTCCCAAAGGTATTAATCCAAAAGTGAATGTAATATGAAGAGTGGTAGTATCTGTTACCTTCCCATTTATGGGT
>OY757944.1:37962780-38045280 GCA_963585895.1 Sepioteuthis lessoniana | reverse complement strand
TAGCTATGGGTTTTAATAGCACCACTACTGTCCTTCTACGGGGCTGACTTTTGCATTAAATAACCCACTAAAGTTGATATGCGATTAAACAAATTGACCTAAGGACGAAACTAGCTGAGAACAAATTAAAAAAATCTTAAATCATCTATTTGTCCTATCACTTCTGTTCATCTCGATCTGAAAAATAATGGAACAAGGTGTACTGTGTGAGCTATAGGTGAAAGAGGGATAAGCAGAGTGTGTTATCTAACATGATATCTTGAGAGTATATAACTGTAGTTTTATCTTTCTGCAACCATTGTATTGTTTGTTTTTTTTTGTTGATTTCTTTTTAACATGCTTCGTTCAGCTATAAGAATAGGAGAAGAACATCAAACAATAGATAAACCAGAAATTTTGGGTCTGGTTGAGGAAACAAGTACTTGAAATACTTTAGCAAGTCCATGTTGCACAAGTGTTTTTGAGGAGTTTGGTTTCTTTGTTTAATGGCATATCAACCTTTGTAGGTTATTTAATGCCAAAGCCATTCTCCTAGAAGAACAGAACTATTTAACCCATAGCTGGGAGGATAAGGGGGTTCATACCTTTCCCAAGGGTATTTGCCCGAAAGTGAACGTAACAGTGCGACAGGAGTACAAACTACTCGCTTACTACAATTCCGCAGTACATCGCTTTAACCATTACACCACATGGACACCCCCACATGTTTTTGAGGGGTTTGAGGTGGTGAAAGATAACTCCAAGAGTAAGAGGCCTTCAACAAGTAGGACTGAGATCAATGTCATGTGGATAAGGCTGGTGATATGAGGCAGGTGTCGGTTGACTGTTAAGATGATTGCAAGTCCACTGGACATGAAAAAGGACGTTTGAAAGATTATAACCAAAGATTTTGGCAAGTTTGTTCCAAGACTGCAGAATGATGATCGAAAGGAATGCGGCATGTAGATGTGTCATGACATCATTGACTGTCTTCAAACTGAACCAGACTTGTTTCGTAGAATCATCACTGGTTCCAAACATGGATTTTTGAGAACAACTTGAAAACCAAGTGCCAGAGAAGTCAGTCAGTGGAAATTTCCGATGTCGCTGAGGCTGAAGAAAGCAAGACAGTTAAAAAAGACTTGTTGATCATGTTCTTCAATCTAAGCAAGTTCTTGCCACAGGGATGCTCAGTCAGCAAGTCTAGAAGGAGACCTTACAGTGTACATTTCGCTCACTGCATGAGAAGGGACAAGAGTTATGGCAGGATAAATCGTGGCAGTTTCACCATGAAAACATACCTGCTCACAACTCTCTGAGCATCTAGCAGTTTCTGACTGAAAGGAACTACCTCTCTATTCACCTGATGTTGCTTCATGTAACTTTTTCTTTTCCCCAAGCTTAAGGGGACTTAGTTTAAGGGCATAGAGTCATTAAGAGTGTCACAACTATGGAGCTGAAAGGCATCCTAGAAGAATCCTTCCAGCAGTGCAACAAATAACGGGAAAGAGCATTAGACTTGAGGAGGATTACTCTGAAGGGGTAAACCATGTAGTTTGTTGTTTAGAATTGAAATAAATTATTTATGATGCTTGTCCTTCAGAAGACATATTTCATATATGTATATATCTAACTTGAGTGGGGAGTTGCCATGGCGTAGTAGGTAACATACTGAACTGTGATATCATAGTGAGCAAGCTCAAAAACTAGTCATGCTATTACATTCAACAACTCTTGAGAAATCTATTATGAGTTTATAACGAGGTGTTAATTAGTGGATAACACCCCATTTCTAATAATGCATTAGGTTATCCCAAAGTGAGTAACCAAACACAGAATGTCCAGTAGGAAGCAGAACAAGTCAATTAATATAAAGACATTTAATCATACACAATATGAGTAGGGGACTCAGTTCCCTTCCTAAGCTAGACAAGAGTCGCATGAGAGTCCTGCTTATAAAAGAGACAGATTCCCTGTTCACCCTGACATGTGACCGGGAAGACCACTCCGTTTAATCTCCGAACAGATAGTACCACAATTATTCTACAAGAATGGTTTTAGCATTAAATAACTCAGGAAGGTTGATATGCCATTAAACAAAGAAACTATACTTGATAACTATCAGTTTATCACCTTGGTGGTTTGGTTTCTTAGTTTAATGGCATATCAACTTTCATGGGTTATTAAATGCCAAAAGCATCCCTGTAGAACAACAGTAGTGATACTACCACTAGCTGGGGGGGGTCGGATAATGCCATTCATTCCTTTCCAAAATATTATTCATCCAAAATTGAATATAATAGTGCGACTGGAGTTTGAACTCTAACTACAATTTTACAGTCCAGTATGTTAGCCACTACACCATAGAAACACCCTCACCTCTATCGAAATAAGAATTTCTTTATCATTTGATCAGGACTGGTCATATGAGCTTCAGAGTCCAACTGTTAAGATATTTTGCAAATCCATAGATTTGAATCCTAGAAAACTAAATAAATTTTATTATATATAAACTTTCTCTCTCTATAATCAAATAAAAAGCAATAAAAATTTTTGCTGAAAAAGGTACATGAAGCCTCTTTTTCTCTTAAATTCTATGTACATCTACATATTACTAAAATCCTCATGTTAGCGCGTTGTGTCTATAATTGTTAGTAAAGTTGGCAACTATAGTCAAGGGCGACCCAAAGGCTCCATTTTCAATAGCTACTACACCGAAGTGTAGGGGAGGGCGCTACTCCATTCCCTGGATTGCTCCACTTTATCCTTGATCCATACCTTATGATGCTGAGTGTTAAGCAAGGAGGGATCAATTACCATTGTTTGAGTCTTTGATATGACTCGACCTGGTTTTGAACCCCGGTCTCTCGGACCATTGACAAACACTCTAACCATCATACAATAACTGGATAGAGCTAGATTTGCAGGATTGTCTTTGGTATATGCTGTATGCAAAATCGTCTTTTCTATATATAAACTTATCTGACAACAGCAGGCACTTCCTGCAAAAAATTAACCAATCAGAGACAAGGACTGAAGGCATTTAAGATCATATGCAACAGTCCTCAAATATAATTGCTAGTTGAACATTCTGCCGGGAAGACATATCTTTTAGATTTACACCCGAGGAAATCTACAAACTAGGATTATCAACACAGGATTCTATGAAGAACAGATCGAAAATGGCGATAAGGATCTAACAAGCTTCCAGCTACAAAACAGTCTTTTACATTGGCTATATATTTTCACGGGCCAATATATACTTGTAAAAGAGATGTTCCGAAAGTAATGCCTCCTTTTTTTAAAAAAAAAAACAAAAAACAAACTCCCCCTGCAAAGAACAACAGATCCAAGTATCATAATAAGACTGCTGAACATGACACTAAACTACATCTGAGGGTGAGGCTACAGTTCTGGAATCCTTCATTGTAATTACTCCCATCAGTAGGTCAAATAGATATGTTTGAAAATTATTTGTATTGAACAGGAATACTTGATACCATATAATTTATTTGTATTAAGAATAGTTACAGGAAGCTATAATTGTTTTGTTAAGGATTATTATTATTGCGGTTAGATAGGAATACTTGAAATTATATAATTGTGTATAAATTATTAAGAAGACTTGTTATCATAACACTACGCCAACAAATGCATTGGAAAATTTGAAATTATAGTTATGATTACTATCAAATTTCGGCATTAAATGTCCCATAAAGAGTTGATATGCCATTAAAAAATAAACCTAACTAAACACTTCAACTGTTTGTGCTTCTGAATATAAAGTAAAGGATCATTTTCTTATCATAACCATGTTGTAAACTGAACCCCCATTTCTTACATTCTATTTTTATAATTAAGTGGATTTTAAGACTGTATGATTTAAAAAAGGACGTGGAACATCGAAAAATATAAATGATTATGATTAGATTCAAACATTTACAAATGAATCAATTTTCAGCATTAAATAACCCAGAATGATTTGATACACCGTTAAATCAGTTAACTAAACCAACTAGTTTTCTACATCACCAGCACCACCATTAAAAGTGCCTTTTTCACCAGCAATCTACACACAACTAGTTGATCCTTGATATGGTAAAGCTGTAACCATTTGCTTCACAAGGCTTAGCGCAATGGAAGGGTGCATCTTGGAGGAATCTACCCCGATGCCCGTCCAAGATGCTACATGAGAAAATAATTAATCCTGGGGCATTTGTAATCATAGACAAAGCCTCTGAAATTAGTAAACCAGTCCATATACCTTGGTAGCAATATCTCATGTATTAAAGTCAATGTCCACATGTACATTTGAAAGAAAGATGGCTATTGACAAGTTATACTGGATTTCTTCCAAGCTGTGACTGTGTCAGTACTGCTGTGTGGACGCACCACCTGGACTCTAACGAAATGCATGCAGATGAACAATTTGAACAAATCCTTGAAACAGCACCCCATGAAACAACAGCTGTACAGCCACTTACCTCCCATCTCACAAACCATGTAAGATGAGAAAGATTCTTGGCTTTGCTGGAGAAGTCAGGACATACTCATATGGACTACTACACATGGACACATCAGTGGTGGCTGACCAGCAAAAACTTACATTTATCAGCACTGTTCGGACTCTGGATGCAATCTAGCGGGTCAGCCAAGGAGTGGATAGTAAGAAGGTGCCAAGGGAATCCATGCTGTCGGCACAGCGTTGATTATGCGTGTGAAACTGTTGGCATCAAAAGATCGTCATTCCCCACCCAACAAATAAAATATGTACGCACACACATACGCTTGTATACACACATAGTGATATTATAAGCAGAGTGAGAGAAAATTTCAGGGGGTGGGGAGGGGGTTTCGAGGACGAGGAGCTATTGACAAGCAGGAAAAACTAAAGCAAGTTCATTGATGTAGCCGTGCTGGGTCGGTGAGACAACACCAGAATCAGGTGTGGTAGAATAAGTGGAAATGTTCTTACTTCATCCGAAAACAAGTGGTTCAGGAACAAGGGGGAAGAAAAAGAAAGATTTAATACATCAAAAGTCAGATTTTAAGACAAAGAAAAGAATGAAAATGAAAGAAAAGATATTAGATTCAATATTAAAATGTCAGATTTTTTTAAGAGAAAAAAATAGAAGAATGAAAAAGAATAAGAAAAATGAAAAAACATGAAAATTAAATATGAAAAAAGGAATAAAAGTAGAAAAAAAATTAATGAAAAGAAAAAATGAAAAAAAACAAAACATATAAAGAATGAAAAGGGAAAGAAAATGAAAAAATTAAAAGTGAAGAAAAACAGAAAATGAAAAAATAGAAAAAATGGATGAAAATAAAAAATAAAAAAAATAAAAAGTTTAAGACCAAAAATGAAAAAAAGTTTGAATTGAGATTTACTTATCAAACTTTATCATCCGTTTAATCTCAAAAGCCACAAACCATTTTACCATTAAATCATCTTGATGGAAATATTAACAAAAGATTGATTATATCCCCCCACTACGCGTCACTATTAAAGTGCGTAGGACTTTTGAGGATCATTAAATAAGTTTCCAGACTTTTTCGTATGGGCACTTTTATTGATAATACACAAATGAAACTCTAGTGCCCTTCGAAGTAATCTCCTCCGGCTGCAATGCACTTATTGTACCGTTCCAACAACTTCTGGACGGCTCCATGGAAGTCCTCTTGTGTGAGCGTGTCAATGACCTTCGTTACAGCCTCTTTCATCTCCTCAATTCTCTCATAACGACAGCCTCTGAGCTTAGGGAATATCCAAAAGTCACAGGGAGCAAGGTCTGGACTATAGGAAGGCTGAGGAACTGTCTTGATGCCCATCTTGCTCAAATAGTCTGTGACAAGGATGAAGTTGTGGACTGGTGCATTGACCTGGTGGAAATGCCACAGACCCGATTTGAAGAGTGCTGGCCTCTTCCCTAGGAATCTCTCCCTGAACTCCCTTAAAACCTCAACATAGTAACCCTAGCCCTTTGGCCGATCAACTCTGGTCTATTGACTTCCTTACTCCTCGCACACCTCTCATCATCCCTCACAAACTCCCTGCCTTCCTTGAATCTCTTATGCCACTCAAAAACTCATGCTCGATTCATGCAAGATGCTCCAAAAGCAGTCTGAAGCATTCCATACGTTTCTGCTGCATTTTTTCCAAGTTTAAAATAGAATATCGTTCTTCTAAAGTGTCCTCACGTCCAGATTGCATTTTTGAAATTCACCAGCTGTGACAATCAGGCTTTAGTAGGGTATATTCCAATTGCTGCTGTAGCTGTTCATTTGAAACTGAAATCATAAAAATTGTGGTCAGTCATCTCATAAGATGTATAGCAATAACATACTGAATTTTCAAGAGTCTACAACAATTTTAAATGCCTGTACAAAAAAGTCTGGAAACTTATTGAATGCACCACATAAGGTCAAGTCACTGCAAAAGAACCATTTCCTACTAGGTCACCTGTTAGTTAAGCATTGACAAACCTATTCAGGTGTGAGACATGCATGACGGAATAGATTACTGTTGTGGAAAATAGACTTGAGGAGCCAGGTTCAAATCCTGGACAAGGCATGAATCTCTTATTCTTCTGCAATAGGTAAATAGTAGGGCAGATCAGTTTCCTAAGTCTTGGTAAAGCAACCAGCATCGAAGGAAAACTCTAAATTCAAACCAGCAATACTCTTTAAAATTGATTATGTCACATTATTTCATGAATAAAAAGTAAGTTCAATAATTCGCTACATTTCTGTAATGCAAGTAACATTCTTTTCGTTCAAAAACTTTCTATCATAAATATTTGTTTTATCAATTTTTTCATCACTCTCTCTCTCTCTTTTTCAATATATATATATATATATATATATTTATTATTTCTCTCTCTTTCAATATATATATTTATTATTTACACATATTCTGTTGAAGACTGTGGAGTATTTTCTTTTTAGGATTTAAGTGAAGACGTTCAAGTCTTATTATCATTTTCCTCGTATCTGGGTCAAGGTGGTGAAGAAAGTGCCCCATACTAGCCCACACACTTTCGACCATTTTGCTGGTCATCCTCAGGGTTTGTGTTTGATTGTGAGTTGCTGCGAGTTTTTATATTTATTTGGAGTTGGGTTTTTTTATAATATATAGTTGGCTCATTCAATTTGGAGGGGTGGTAGGGTAAGTTATTGAATATGATTAATATGCTAGTTTGTTTGCTTGGGTTTTATGGCATATCAAGCTTTGTAGGTTATTTAATGCCAAGTCCATTTTTATGCAAATAGTTCTATTTCAAACAATTCAGTTTAGCATGAGTACACAGTTTAATTGTCAAAAACATTTCTATTTCAAACTATTCAAACAATTCTAATTCAGCTAATTCAATTTAGTATAAGTATAGATTTTGTTTACACAGTTAAATGTCAAAACAGTTCTGTATTAAACAATTCAGTTTAGTGTTAGTACAGTTTCAACGTCAAAAACAGTTCCATTTCAAACAATTCAGTTTAGCATAAGCACACAGTTTAAATATAAGTACAGTTTAATTGTCAGTTTTTGACCGGACATTGGCGTAGCGGTCAGAGTGTTCGCCAATGGCCCGGGAGACCTGGGTTCAATCTCAGGTCGAGTCATACCAAAGACTCAAAAAATGGTACTTGATGCCTCCTTGCTTAACACTCAGCATTATGAGGTACGGATCAAGGGTAAAGTGGAGCAATCCTGGGAAAGGAGTAGCGCCCTTCCCTACACCTTGGTGTAGTAGCTATCGAAAAGGGAGCCTTCGGGTCACCCTCGACTATGGTCACCAACTTTACTTACTTACTTTAATTGTCAAAAACATTTGTATTTCAAGCTACTCAGTTTAGTCAAACAGTTCTAATTCAAACAATTCAGTTTAGCATAAGTATGCAGTTAGTTCTATTTAACCAATAGATAGGACCCTTATCAGGTGCTACCACTCAATGCCAGAGTGGACCTGGGAGTGATAGCAATAAAGGAGTACTCCACATTCTCCAAAGCTCCAGCATTACTGGAACCTCACCATCAGATTGTTTAGTGTCATATCCAGGACACCCGTTGTGTGGGGGGGGCTCTACTGAGAAGCAGTCGGTGTATTCTACAGCCCCAGCCAACTGGGCAAGATTAATATGTTAATATTTGTGTTGAATGCTATTTTATTCATAGTAGGTTTTTTTTTTTTTTTTTTATGGTTATCGCTGCTGGGATTTGAAAACGATTTTTATTATTTTAATATAGGATTTTTGTATTATTAACGAGGATCTTTTTTATATCAGAGGATTTGAGTTTGTCAGTGTCTTTGTTATGCTTTGTCATTAAATGACAAATATATAAAATAAATATAAAAATTCACAGCAACTAACAATCAAATACAACTCCGGAGGACCACCAGTGAAATGGTCGAAAGTGCTTCGGCTATCCAGACATAATGAAAATAATAAAAAGACTTGAAAGAAAATACTTTGTGGCCTTCAACAGAACATGCTTGAATAAATACTTGCTGCCTAAATACACAATATATATATACATATATATATATATATATATATATATATATTGCCCGTGGTGTAATGGTTATCATTGTAGGAAATGGACACGGCGACACGAGGATTTGAACTCGTGTCACCGTGTCTATTTCCTACGACGATAACCATTACACCACGGGCACCTCTATTTAACACCACGGGCACCTCCATTTTGATTTTTGTTGTTCTAAAAAGATTCATAAATTCAAACAGTAACTTCACTTCCCTCAAGACCCCTAAAGCTTTTTATTCACCTCCAGAGGTTTAAATGGACCACTTTGAGAAGCCTTGTTCTAAATCAAAGATACCAGTATTTTTATTACTTCTTGTGGAACATAATACAATCAAAATGGACATTATTAGGTATTATTTATTACCAAAACTATATATTTGGTTAAAAAGTTTAAATTCTATAAATATATCCTTGTACATATTTATCTAATTCTATTTTTTGTAACAGAGTTCCAATTCTCTAGAATTTGTTGTCAAGGTTGTACTTATTTATGGGTGATACTGTAAAACTTAATAACGTCCATTTTGATTCTATAATGTTCCACTAGAAATAATAAAATCTTGATATCTTTGGCTTAAAAGAAAATGAACTTTTTATAAAAAGGAATTGTTAAGTCCGTAATTATTTATGGGTGATACTGTAATGCTTAATAACATATCCATTTTGTCCGTCTAAATTTAATATGCAATATTTTGTGTTATTTTTTGGACTGTTGTCCTCATCTTTATTGTTGTTAGTTGAAACAACGTTTTGGCCGCCGTATCCTCCCACCTTCTTCAGGTGTCACTTATTCATCTGGGCATGGAAATGAGTCAACCTGGAAAATTGTTTTTCAAAGTTTACAACTTTAAAAATGATTTCCAAAGTTGAATCATTTCCATACCCAGATGAACAAGTGACACCTGAAGAAGCCGGGAGGATATAGCAGTCAAAACGTTGTGTTACAAATAACAACAATAAAGATGAGGACAACAGTCCGAAAAATTACACACAAAATATTGCATATCTATTTTGATTGATTTTCCACTAGAAGAAAATTAACGTAATATACAAAATTATTAGGAGGTGTATTTATCTAGGGTGATACTGTTTAAGATGGTCTAACAACCCTGATAAACTTTATAAATAAAAATGAATTAAAAACTTAAGTTATTTTGAAATAATACCTTGATCTTTTCATCTTATAAATGATAAAAAAAAAGTTCAGCTTAAAAAATTGTTTATTTTGAATAAAAACAGCTTAAATCAATTAACAAAAATATAACATAAATTCAGTTAAAAGTGGTTCTGCAGTTGACCAACAAAGCATTTCAAAAAGTGCAGCAGTAAGCAACTGGTGTAACAAACAGGTGCAACTTACTTGCTGTCTGTCCCATAAAGGCCATGCGCTTTAACATAATCGATCACAGTGTCAGGAAGAAGATACTTTACACTTTCACCTCGTCTTAAAGCTCTCCTGAAATTTAGAATGTAAAAATTATATTTCTATAATTAAAAAAAAAAAAAAAAAAAAAAAAAAAAAGATTAGATTTCTTAGGTGTGTTATTTGGTCAGTGCATTTCTATATTGAATCAATATTTTTTGTAAAAAAAAAATTTTTGATGATGCAAATTCTATAATAAAATATGGTTCTATGAATAAATAATCTTTGGTCAATGCATTTGCGACGAGAAAAGTCATTGGGAATGCATTACTTTCAATAATAAACAATGACTGCATTTTTTTCAGTAATAAACAATGATAGCACATTTCTTTTTATCATAAACAATGAAAATTCACCCACTTCAATAAAAATCATTCAATGATTTTTTTTTTATGTGCTTATTTTAATACTGAAGAAAAAAATTGTTAAAAAAAAAAAAATATATATATATATGCCTCTCAAAGGGAAAGAGGAGTAAAATTCCCTTTAGTAGAAAAGGGAGAGAACTGTGAGGACCCAACTTTCGATGACAAGTTTATATTTAAATATAAAAACAAGGAAAGATAACTCGTGTACACACAGGTTTTGTATTGGAAATTGGATCCTTTCTCTATTTATTACTATAGAAAGGAAATGCAACCTGTTTTTCCTTGTTTTTATTTTTTTATTAAACGAGGAAAGATAACTCAATTGGTTTGATTTTATGGCATATCAACCATTGTTAGTTATTTAATGCCAAATCAAATTTTCAGATACGATCATGAATTGGACTGCTGCACACCTTACGTTTGCAGTTGAAACATTTTTTTAAAAGTGGTGAACTCGTAATTGAGCTTTTCATGTTATGTCAGAATGATGCTGTTCTAGATAGAAAATCGATACTACTCTGGGTTGGATATTCTATCAAGAAAAGCCTCATTCTGACATGCAAAGAGCATGAAAAGCTCTCTGTAGCAATTACAAATTTGCCAGTCTGAAGAAAACTGTTTCAACAGCAAATGCCGTGTACACTCGTTCCAACCATGATTGCAATAGATTATACCTGGAGGTGGGGAAGTAAGATATTAGCTAGATGGAGGTACCATTGGAACTTGCTGAGGTTCAATTGCATCACACATTAGACAGTTTAAAATGTAGGAGATATTTCTACAACAACCCTGTATTTTATGGCCAGGTATTTTTTCTAGCCAACAAGTATTTCATGTTTTTATACATTTATCTCTAACTTCAGAAAAGGAATAATCATAATACATACCTTATCTTTGTCGAGCTGATATCATTGTGTATCCATTCTGTTACGACTGTTATATTACTCTGAAAAAATGTTAATATTTTATCATTGCGTATCTATTCTGTTACGACTGTTATATTACTCTGAAAAAATGTTAATATTTTATCATTGTGTATCCATTCTGTTACGACTGTTATATTACTCTGAAAAAATGTTAATATTTTATCATTGCGTATCTATTCTGTTACGACTGTTATATTACTCTGAAAAAATGTTAATATTTTATCATTGCGTATCTATTCTGTTACGACTGTTATATTACTCTGAAAAAATGTTAATATTTTATCATTGCGTATCCATTCTGTTACAACTGTTATATTACTCTGAAAAAATATTAATATTTTATTATTGCGTATTTATTCTGTTATGACTGTTACATTCCTCTGAAAAAATGTTAATATCTTATCATTGCGTATCTATTCTGTTACGACTGTTATATTACTTTGAAAAATTTTTTTTTAAAAATCATTATCATTAATCTAAACTTGCATTCCCTTTCATCTTTTTTTTAAAAATTTTTTTGTTTTTCATCACATTCTTGAATCATTATTTCTATAATGATAAGGAACAGTATTAACTGAAGGAAATTAATGACAATCTCTCATGAGAGGCTGTTGGGTGTTGTTTTGTTTTACAGCGTAACAACTTTTTTCAGGTCATTTAATCCTTATTTAGTCATTTTGAAAAGTTTCAAACAATTCAGTTTAGTACAAGTAAAATTTTTTGTTTACACAGTTAAATGTCAAAAACAGTTCTATTTCAAACAATTCAGTTTAGTATAAGTACACAGTTTAGTTCTATTTGACCCATAGATAGGACCCTATCAGTTGCTACCACTCCAAGCCAGAGTGGACTTGGGAGCAATGGCAATAAAGATGCCCGTGGTGTAATGGTTATCGTCATAGGAAATGGACACGGCGACACGAGTTCAAATCCTGGATGAGACTGATTGCATTTCACATAGCACTAATACCCTTGGGAAAGGTATGAACCCAATTATTCTCCCTCCAGCTATGGGTAAATAGTAGGGCAGACTGAGTTCTTCAGCCTTGGTGAGGCAACTAGTCTAGGAGAAGGAAAACTCTGAATTCAAACCTGTTAAACGCCGCTTAAAAATTGACCTTGTGTTATATCCTGCCTGAGCGGAGGGGTTGGTAAATATGATAAAAGGGTACTCTGTATTACCCAAAGCTCCAGTATTACTGGAGTCTTACCATCAGATTATTTAGTGTCATATACCAGGACACTCATTTGGAGGAGGAGTCTTACCCCTCTGCAGAGAAGCAGTCAATGTATTCTACAGCCCCAGTCGACTATGAGAGGCATGAATTATTGTTTGGTTTATTTGTTTCAAGAAATGGGGGATCAGTTTACAACTTGGTTATAATATCAAAATAATCCCTCACTTTGCCTCCAGAAATACAATTGACTCAAAATAGTTGGCATTTGGTTTGTTTAATAGCATATCAACTCTTTAATACTGAAATTCAATTTCTAAGTAAATTTTTTATTGTAATCATGAACATTTATCAAATTCCCCAGCATTACATGCCATATGTAAGTTTAAAATTTGCGATAGCCAATCAAAATTAGCTACCTGGCAACTCCTATTAGCTTAGACTTTAGAGTAACTTTCATATACCTATTGTCATTATTTAAAAAGGCTATTATGCAGATTAAGTGTTATCATTGATAATATCCATTATATTAAGTTCAGGACACATAACTTAACGGTTATAGGCGTTGGTTCCCCAAGCTTCTAAGGAGACAATCATCTGGAGGTTGCAGGTTCAATCCTGACTGCAGACGAGTAACAATACAGGAATACTTAACGCTTGTACCCGGTTATGGCTAACAGAATTCAAACAATCGACCCCCGTGGATTCAATAAAGGATGTAGTTTGAAGTTCCGTGTAGGTTCCCGAGTTTGACAAACACCTGAAGAAGGCCAGAGGACATATCAGCCAAAAGGTTGTGGAAATAACAATAAAGATGAAGACAATAGTCCAAAAACCCTTAATGATAAAAATCAACAAGCTTCGTCTCAAAAATTAAGACAACTAATTTCATCACGTTTAATATTAGTACTTTGTTTCACTAAAATTTTTTCTTGATTTGCCCTGCTGAAAATGGGATGTGTCTTATACACCCATGCATCTTATATACCGTCAAATACGGTATATTTTTCAACATTCGTTGCAATTATTTTTTAAAATCATACAATAGGTCTTAAAATAGAATTGATTATGGAATCTAAAGTGGTCAAGAAATGGGGGATCAGTTTACAACTTGTTATAATACCAAAACGATCACTCACCCAATATCCAGGAACACAAATAGTTAACACAGTAGGCAGTGTTTGATTTTATTTGTTTAATGGCATATCAACCCCTTATGGGTTATTTAATACTGAAATTGTAATCATAACTATATTTTTCAATGTTCTATTAGAATCATTTTTTTAAATCCTAAAAAAGCTGGTTGCTGGTTGGTTGGTTGGTTTGTCAGGTTTTATGGCATATCAACCTTTGTAGGTTATTTAACGTCAAATCCATTTTTATGCAAATAATCAGTTCTATTTCAAACAAACAGTTTAATTGTCAAAAACATTACTATTTCAAACTATTCAAGCAGTTATATGTAACAATTCAGTTAAGTGTAAATACAGTTTTAATGTTGAAAAACAGTTCTATTTCAAATAATTCAGTTAAGCATAAGCACGCAGTTTGAATGTAAGTACGGTTTAATTGTCAAAAACGTTTCTATTTCAAGCTATTCAGTTTAATCAAACAATTCAGTTTAGCATAAGTATGCTGTTAGTTCTATTTAACCAATAGATAGGACCTTTATCAGGTGTAACCACTCTGGGCCAGAGTGGACCTGGGAGTGATGGCAATGAAGGGGTACTCCGCATTCCCCAAAGCTCCAGCTTTGCTGGAACCTCACCATCAGATTGTTTAGTATCATATCCAGGACACTCGTTGGGGTGGGGGGGTCTTACCCCTCTGCAGAGAAGCAGTCAGTGTATTCTACAGCCCCCAGCCGACTGGGAAAAAAAAAAAAGCTGGATTTGGTTTCTTTGTTTAATGCCAAATCCATCCTTGTAGAACATAAATGGTATTATTAAACCTATAGCTGGAGAGATAAGAGGGTTCATGCCTTTTCCAAGTCCAAAAGTGAATGTAAGAGCACAACTGGTTCAGCATGTTAGTCACTACACCACACAGACACCCTATAAACAGCTTTAAAATAGACTTGATGATAAAAATAAATGGGGTCTCTTGTGGTCAAAAATTGAGGGATCAATTTACAACTTTTTTATTATACCAAAATAATCCCTCACTTTATATACAGAAACATAAATAGCTCAAAACAACTTCCGTTTAGGACCAGTCTCTAAAACAAGACATGACGTGGCATTTTTCAAGCTGATCAAAGAAAGAGTCACCAATTGTTTTACCAATTGCTTGCTGTTTTTATTTCCTGGCATCATTGGATCTTGCTGGACGCGTGTGGGCTGTGGCCCTGCGTCCAGACCCACTTTAAAAAAGGCCTTGTGCCGTACTTGTCCAGTGGTGGGACAGAGAACAAATAAAGATCTAGGAAAGAGGCGTTCTTTAACAAATCGTAGCCCATCCTTGATGAGGGGCGGGTGTTTTCACAAGACCTGAAATCTAACTTGTTACTCAGCACTTTCCCAGTTCTTAACCCCCTCAACCACGAGAGTTCTTGTGATCACTTGTTTTTTGCTTGGCACCAGGCTCACAAGTGATGGGAAGCAGCCAATATATTTCCTAGGACTAAATGCCTTGTTACAATGACTTGGATAAATTTTCTTTCTCCTTAAATAGGATTCTTATTTTTAACTCCCAAAACAATCGATGAGAATCAAATTGTCTTTTTTTTTTCAAATACTTACTTATATATTTGATATGATATGAAAAGATTGCTTTTTGGAAATATGCAGTGACCGTTTCTCAATGAAAAGTAAGTAAAAGTAAAATTGGCGACCTTAGTCGAGGGTGACCCGAAGGCTCCCTTTTCGATAGCTACTACACCAAGGTCTAGGGGAGGGCATTACTCCTTTCCCTGGATTGCTCCACTTTACTCTTGATCTTTACCTTATAATGCTGAGTGTTAAGCAAGAAGGAATCAGGACAGGTCATATGAGCTTCAGAGTCTGACTGTTAAGATCGTTTGCAAGTCCACAGATTTATGCCATTCGATAGAATCCTCGAAAACTAAATAAATTTTATTATATATAAACTTTCTCTCTCTATAATCAAATAAAAAGCAATAAAAAATTTTTGCTGAAAAAGGTACATGAAGCCTCTTTGTCTCTTAAATTCTATGTACATCTACATATTACTAAAATCCTCCTGTTAGCGTATTGTGCGTCTATAAGTGTAAGTAAAGTTGGCTACCATAGTCAAGGGCGACCCAAAGGCTCCCTTTTCAATAGCTACTACACCGAGGTGTAGGGGAGGGCACTACTCCATTCCCTGGATTGCTCCACTTTATCCTTGATCCATACCTTATGATGCTGAGTGTTAAGCAAGGAAGGATCAAGTACCATTGTTTGAGTCTTTGATATGAATTGTCCTGGTTTTGAACCCCGGTCTCTCGGACCATTGACAAACACTCTAACCATCATACAACAACTGGATAGAACAAGATTTGCAGGATTGTCTTTGGTATATGCTGTATGCAAAATCGTCTTTTCTATATATGAACTTATCTGACAACAGCAGGCACTTCCTGCAAAAAAATTAACCAATCAGAGACGAGGACTGAAAGCATCTAAGATCATATGCAACAGTCCTCAAATGTAATAGCTAGTTGAACATTCTGCCAGGAATCTTTTAGATTTACACCCGAGGAAATCTACAAACTAGGATTACCAACACTGGATTCTATGAAGAACAGATCAAAAACGGTGATAAGGATCTTAACAAGCTCAACCTAGGATTGAACCCCAGTCTCCCAGACCATTGGCAAACACTCTACTCTTTAGGCCAATGTTCCATCTCAATGAAAAGAGATGAAAAAAATTTCTGAAATATCCCAATTTTAGTGACATAAGTAAATATCATCGAATGGTATCCCTTCAGAACAGATTAGAAGAATTTTTTTTTTTTTTTTTTTTTACTTACTTGATATTTAGTGAGGATATCAGATTCATAAATAAACTTGTAGGGATCAGAACCTGCTCTTGTAATACAAACAAGGCCAAAATTGCCGACTATCTCCTCTATCTGGAAATTAACAGAAAATGTTATTAGTCTATTCTTCATAAAACAAACAAAAAAAAAACAAAAAAAAAAACAAAAAAAAAAAAATGTATTATTCAGTGTCACAAAATTCTTTGCAATAAAAGTAAAGATTTGAACAACTTATATGCAAGAGAAATAAGATGAAAGAAATACAAGTCAAAAATCAATAATTCACTATACTTCATCTAAGAAATTCACGCAACGTAACACTATTACTACAAGGTGTAAAAGCAAGAGAAATAAGATGAAAGAAATACTAGTCAAAAATTAATAATAATTGACAATGCTTGATCTAAGAAATTCACCCAACTTAACACTATTACTACAAGGTGTAAAAGCAAGAGAAATAAGATGAAAGAAATACTAGTCAAAAATTAATAATAATTGACAATGCTTGATCTAAGAAATTCACGCAACTTAACACTATTTCTACGAGGTGTAAAAGCAAGAGAAATAAGATGAAAGAAATACTAGTCAAAAATTAATAATAATTGACAATGCTCGATCTAAGAAATTCACCCAACTTAACACTATTACTACAAGGTGTAAAAGCAAGAGAAATAAGATGAAAGAAATACTAGTCAAAAATTAATAATAATTGACAATGCTTGATCTAAGAAATTCACACAACTTAACACTATTACTACGAGGTGTAAAAGCCAGAGAAATAAGATGAAAGAAATACTAGTCAAAAATTAATAATAATTGACAATGCTTGATCTAAGAAATTCACACAACTTAACACTATTACTACAAGGTGTAAAAGCCAGAGAAATAAGATGAAAGAAATACTAGTCAAAAATTAATAATAATTGACAATGCTCGATCTAAGAAATTCACCCAACTTAACACTATTACTACAAGGTGTAAAAGCCAGAGAAATAAGATGAAAGAAATACTAGTCAAAAATTAATAATAATTGACAATGCTTGATCTAAGAAATTCACACAACTTAACACTATTACTACGAGGTGTAAAAGCCAGAGAAATAAGATGAAAGAAATACTAGTCAAAAATTAATAATAATTGACAATGCTTCATCTAAGAAATTCACACAACTTAACACTATTACTACGAGGTGTAAAAGCAAGAGAAATAAGATGAAAGAAATACAAGTCAAAAATTAATAATAATTCACAATGTTTCATCTAAGAAATTCATACAACTTAACACTATTACTACGAGGTGTAAAAACAAGAGAAATAAGATGAAAGAAATACGTGTCAAAAATTAATAATAATTCACAATGTTTCATTTAAGAAATTCACACAACTTAACACTATTACTACGAGGTGTAAAAGCTAGAGAAATAAGATGAAAGAAATACAAGTCAAAAATTAATAATAATTCACAATGCTTCATCTAAGAAATTCACACAACTTAACAGTATTACTACGAGGTGTAAAAGCAAGAGAAATAAGATGAAAGAAATACGTGTCAAAAATTAATAATAATTCACAATGTTTCATTTAAGAAATTCACACAATTTAACACTATTACCACGAGGTGTAAAAGCAAGAGAAATAAGATGAAAGAAATACAAGTCAAAAATTAATAATAATTGACAATGGTTCATCTAAGAAATTCATACAACTTAACACTATTACTACAAGGTTTAAAAGAAAGAGAAATAAGATGAAAGAAATACTTGTCAAAAATGAATAATAATTGACAATGCTTGATCTAAGAAATTCATACAACACTATTACTACGAGGTGTAAAAGCCAGAGAAATAAGATGAAAGAAATACAAGTCAAAAATTAATAATAATTCACAATGCTTCATCTAAGAAATTCACACAATTAACAGTATTACTACGAGGTGTAAAAGCAAGAGAAATAAGTTGAAAGAAATATGAGTCAAAAATTAATAATAATTGACAATGCTTGATCTAAGAAATTCACACAACTTAAAACTATTACTACAAGGTGTAAAAGAAAGAGAAATAAGATGAAAGAAATACAAGTCAAAAATTAATAATAATTGACAATGCTTCATGTAAAAGATTCACCCCACTCTTTTAAAGTTCTATGGAGCCTTTGAACTATAAGGAATACAGTCTGAATATTGTAAGCCCTGGTAGCAGAGGGACAATTGTTAGATATTAAATGTTCATTGGCTATGAATTGATGACAATGAATCATTCCATTTACTTTTTGAGTTAACTGAATTTTGGAAATCTCTCAAAGAAGAAAAAGTGTTAAAACTCTTACATGTTCAGGTCGCCATAAGTTCGGTACCGCAAAAGATTCCAGCAGATCTGCACCACAGACTAATTTCAGGAGGATGGACTCGGTGTTTTTATTCTCTTCATCTAAAAAAAATTAAAGATAAAAGACAAAATGAAAAAGAAAGAAAAAAAAGAGACATTTTGTCAAGAGAGACTTTAAAATAAAATGAAGTCAGTTTTACAATACGTCAACTATTCTTGGGTAATTAAAAGCCAAAGTTAATCTTTTTTTTTGTAAGGAGTATATATAATTTCAAGTAACTAATAGGAATAATAATTTTTTAATTATAGCTTCAAGTAACTTTTCTTAATACAAATGATTTGCACAATTATATCAAGTATTCCAATCAAATACAAATAATTTGCACAATTATATCAAGTATTCCAATCAAATACAAATAATTTGCACAATTATATCAAGTATTCCAATCAAATACAAATAATTTGCACAATTATATCAAGTATTCCAATCAAATACAAAAATTTTTCTCACAATTTTATAGTATCAAGTATTCCTATATAATACAAATAATTTTTCACACAATTTTACAATATTAAGTATTCCTATCAAATTCAAATAATTTTTTAGTTATATGGTATCAAGTATTCCTATCTATAACAAATAATTTGCACACATTTATATAGTATTAACTATTCCTATCTAATACAAATAATTTGCATACAATCTTATGGTATCAAGTATTCTTATCTAACATATAATTTACACAGAATTATAATGTATTCCTGTCTAACAAATTTTTCACAGTTATATGATTTCAAGTATTCTTATCTCATCATCATCATCAAATTGTGCTGCCCTATCTTGCCACTCCTCCCTATCGTTCATCACTTCTGGCAGGTCCTCAGGGCTACATCCCATATCCTCACAGAGCTGCTGTATGTAGGTTTGAGCTGGTCGTCCTGCTTTCTCTATAACATATCAGGGGGTCCATAGGAGTACGTCACTTATGAGCTCGTCCCTGCTTCTCTAACAGTGTCCTGCATGTCTGGTTCGTCTAACTTTGATAGTTTTCATGATGGGAGGTAGGTGGCCGTACAGTTGTTGCTTTGTACGGTGTTGCCTCCAGGACTTGTTCAATACTGCTCGCCGTATTCTTGTGTAGTTGCCATCTAGCTTTCTCTCAAGCCGTTTAGTTAGCATCCATGTAGTGCATCCATATAGCAGTATCGAGATGACTGCTGCTGGGAAGCAACTGCGTTTCATTTTATTGGTCAGGTCTGACTTCCATATGACCGATAGCCTATCGATAGCTGTCCATGCCTTTGTTAGCTGCATGTCAATGTCTTTTTCGGTTGATGAGACACTGCTTCCTAGGTTGGTGAACTTGTCTACCAGTTTCAGAGAGCTACTGTTTAGTGTGGAAATGTCACCTGTTTGATTAAAGCACATGTATTCCGTTTTGTGTGCATTGACATGGTGGCTAATGCCAGCAGCAGCTCATTCCAGAGTATGCAATAGTGTTTCGGCTTGGACGGGTGTATTTGCCAAAATCACTATGTAGTCAGCATCAGTAATTGTTTTTGCAGGGTACCTTCTGCTTCTTTTCTTTGTCAGCTCAAAGCCGTTTTCTTTTATCTTTTTTTTTTATCAATTATAATTTGCACACAATTTGAATGGTATCAAGTATTCCTATCAAATACAAATAATTTGCACACATTTTCATAGTATCAACTACTATCTAATACAAATTTTTCAAAATTATATAGTATGAAATATTCCCATCAAATACTAATAATTTATTTCTAGGTAACAAGTATTCCTATCGAACAATTTTCTAAACTATTTTGTGGTCTCAAGAATTCCTATCTAATACAATTAATTTGTAGTTATATGAGTTCAAGTATTCCTGTGTAATACAAATGATTTTTCAGACAATATTAGGGTATCAAGTATTCCTATCTAATACAAATAATTTTTCAGACAATATTAGGGTATCAAGTATTCCTATCTAATACAAATGATTTTTCAGACAATATTAGGGTATCAAGTATTCCTATCTAATACAAATAATTTTTCAGACAATATTAGGGTATCAAGTATTCCTATCTAATACAAATAATTTTTCAGACAATATTAGGGTATCAAGTATTCCTATCTAATACAAATAATTTTTCAGACAATATTAGGGTATCAAGTATTCCTATCTAATACAAATAATTTTTCAGATAATATTAGGGTATCAAGTATTCCTATCTAATACAAATAATTTGCTTACAATATGGTATTAAGTATTCCTAATACAAATGATTTTTCAGACAATTATATCAGCCCAGTCAGCTGGGGATGGAGAATACAGTGACTGCATCTTTGCAGAGGGGTAAGACCCCCACCACCACCACCAATGAGTTTCCCAGATATGACATTAACAATCTGATGCTAAGGCTCCAGCCTTTGGAGATTTGGGGAATGTGGAGTACCCCTTTTTGCCATCACTTCCAGGTCTATTCTGGCCCAGAGTGGTAGCACCTGGTAGTGTCCTACCTATGGGTCAAATAGAACTGTTTGACATTTAAACTGTGCAAAAAAAAATAACTTATGCTAAATTGAATTGTTAGAAATAGAACTGTTAGAACATTTAACTATGTGCAAACAAATAACTGATGTTTAATTGAATTGTTAGCAGTACATAGCAATACTTGGAATCATTGATAGTGTACAAATGAACGAATAGTCTTGAAATAGAATAATTAATGTTAAAATGCGAAACTTGAAAACATTTCACCGTCTGTAAACAGTATTAAAATTGAATTGAATTATAAGTGTTAGATAGCAATAATTGAAACCATTTAACTCTATAAAAACAAGAACACTTCTAGTATGCAAGCAAATTTGTTCTAATTTAAAAATAAAATCACCTACAAATTATTCACTTACAAATAATATCCATTTAACTGTGTGCAAACAAATGACTTGTGTTAAATTGTTGCTGTTACATAGCAATACTTGAAAACATTTAACTGTGTGCAAACAAATGACTGATGTTAAATTCTTACTGTTACATAGCAATACTTGAAAACATTTAACTGTGTGCAAACAAATGACTGATGTTAAATTGTAACTGTTGCATAGCAATACTTGAAAACATTTAACTGTGTGCAAACAAATGACTGATTTTAAATTGTTACTGTTACATAGCAATACTTGAAAACATTTAACTGTGTGCAAACAAATGACTGATGTTAAATTGTAAACTGTTACATAGCAATACTTGAAAACATTTACTGTGTGCAAACAAATGACTGATGTTAAATTGTAACTGTTACATAGCAATACTTGAAAACATTTACTGTGTGCAAACAAATGACTGATGTTAAATTGTAACTGTTACATAGCAATACTTGAAAACATCATACTGTGTGCAAACAAATGACTGATTTTAAATTGTTACTGTTACATAGCAATACTTGAAAACATTTAACTGTGTGCAAACAAATGACTGATTTTAAATTGTAACTGTTACATAGCAATACTTGAAAACATTTAACTGTATGCAAACAAATGACTGATTTTAAATTGTTACTGTTACATAGCAATACTTGAAAACATTTAACTGTGTGCAAACAAATGACTGATGTTAAATTGTAAACTGTTACATAGCAATACTTGAAAACATTTAACTGTGTGCAAACAAATGACTGATGTTAAATTCTTACTGTTACATAGCAATACTTGAAAACATTTAACTGTGTGCAAACAAATGACTGATGTTAAACTGTTACTGTTACATAGCAATACTTGAAACCATTTAACTGTGTGCAAACAAATGACTGATGTTAAATTGTAACTGTTACATAGCAATACTTGAAAACATTTAACTGTGTGCAAACAAATGACTGATGTTAAATTGTAACTGTTACATAGCAATACTTGAAAACATCATACTGTGTGCAAACAAATGACTGATTTTAAATTGTTACTGTTACATAGCAATACTTGAAACCATTTAACTGTGTGCAAACAAATGACTGATGTTAAATTGTAAACTGTTACATAGCAATACTTGAAAACATTTAACTGTGTGCAAACAAATGACTGATTTTAAATTGTTACTGTTACATAGCAATACTTGAAACCATTTAACTGTGTGCAAACAAATGACTGATGTTAAATTGTAACTGTTACATAGCAATACTTGAAAACATTTACTGTGTGCAAACAAATGACTGATGTTAAATTGTAACTGTTACATAGCAATACTTGAAAACATTTACTGTGTGCAAACAAATGACTGATGTTAAATTGTTACTGTTACATAGCAATACTTGAAAACATTTAACTGTGTGCAAACAAATGACTGATGTTAAATTGTAACTGTTACATAGCAATACTTGAAAACATTTACTGTGTGCAAACAAATGACTGATGTTAAATTGTAACTGTTACATAGCAATACTTGAAAACATTTAACTGTGTGTAAAAAAAAAATGAGCTCAGGCTCGTTTAAAAATGTTATCAACAAAATGTTTACAAATCATATATTTAATATATGTGTAGAGAAGAGGAAAATCTCATTTTTGTTTTGGCGCGCTATTTAATTCGACACCGAATTTCACCCAATCAGGATGACATATCCCATTCAGCCCGGACCTTCATTTCCGGCTACCAAACGGGTGAGCGGCCAAACACACTCTCTTCGGCTGGAGGCGGCGACTCTTCTCTTCTCTTACAATTTTGTGTATCGAATATCAGGTATTCCATACCTGAAATTCTGGGGCCAACCTATGTAGAGAAGAGGAAAATCTCATTTTTGTTTTGGCGCGCTATTTAATTCGACACCGAATTTCACCCAATCAGGATGACATATCCCATTCAGCCCGGACCTTCATTTCCGGCTACCAAACGGGTGAGCGGCCAAACACACTCTCTTCGGCTGGAGGCGGCGACTAGAACGGACGTGTCTCTGGTCGCCCCTGCTTAGCGATGCCTTATAGCTAAACAAGCCACCCGGTGTGGACATATCACCGTGGCTTTAACCCTAGCAGCAGCAACATGGACATTCAACGAGGGAACCTTCTAATTTATGGATTCTTTGCGTCTAATATTTTAGACCAAGGAATCCCAGTTGAATATGAATTAGATACGTTCAACATGCCTTCCACAAGCACCACAGAAATTTACTATGTCGATTCGAGCGCCACTCCGCTCTCGACAAGTTCCCATTTCACCTCTGGTCACATTAATGGAGATAACGCCTACTCTTCACAAATACCAGACACACGAAGCTACACGGTGGCCTTGAATACTTCCCTCACACGTCCAACGACACGCTGCCATTTCCAACATCCCGCTAAGCCATTTCGTCTCCAAAACCAACAAACCTAAATACCACGAGTTTTGCAGCGCCAAGAACAAACCTCCACAAAGCTGCAAATAAAGAACTTTCGTTATTGTGTGTTACCAAAGAATAGTTTCGCAATTCATTTCTGTGCCTTAAAAAAATATAGCGTTAAACAAATTCCCTCAAACCGCTATAAAATGGTGAAACCGACGTGATTTGGCACATTCTGAATTGCAAGACAAATAAAAAAAACTATTCATAACAACACCTTTCGACCTACTTCATCTTCAACCAACCTTTATATACCTTACCGCACCCGGAGAGGAAACGACACAACGTAGACACATACGTTACACCCTTTTCCTCGCTTACCAACAACAAAAACTTCAAACATCACTAAAATTAACCTTCTGATAACAAACACAGCCTTACGAACATTAATCAACCTCACGAAAGAAACAAAAACAGCGAAACATCCAGAAAAATTTTCAAATGTCCCGCCGAACTATCTTCAAGGATTATCCAAACAATGTGGAATTTTTTTTTTTTTTTTTCAACTAAACTTTATCAACATTTTTTTTTACTTCCTAACTCGCAAAATAGGTAACTTTAACTTTCACTCACCCTACTCCTATTTTGTTTTCTACAGCAACGTGGGTTACCTCTCCCACCACCTCACTAAAACCTATAGCGACTGCTATCAATTCCAGAGAACCCAAAAGAAAAAACTCACACTACTCCTCTGAAGTACACTGCTACTCCTGTATGCCAATTTCTCGGCTCATGAACTTTTTTCTCAGTGACATTTTGTTTTTTTAAAAAAAAACGTACCACTAGGTGCACAAAAAAAGAACTAAACAGGACACTTTCCCTTTTTTCTTATTAATTTGCTTTTGTTCGTTTTTCTTTATATATGTATGTATTATATTTCATTGTTTGTATTTGCTCTTTCGTGTTGTGACACTCGTGGCTTCTTTTCTTTCTTTTCTCTTCTCTTACAATTTTGTGTATCGAATATCAGGTATTCCATACCTGAAATTCTGGGGCCAACCTATGTAGAGAAGAGGAAAATCTCATTTTTGTTTTGGCGCGCTATTTAATTCGACACCGAATTTCACCCAATCAGGATGACATATCCCATTCAGCCCGGACCTTCATTTCCGGCTACCAAACGGGTGAGCGGCCAAACACACTCTCTTCGGCTGGAGGCGGCGACTAGAACGGACGTGTCTCTGGTCGCCCCTGCTTAGCGATGCCTTATAGCTAAACAAGCCACCCGGTGTGGACATATCACCGTGGCTTTAACCCTAGCAGCAGCAACATGGACATTCAACGAGGGAACCTTCTAATTTATGGATTCTTTGCGTCTAATATTTTAGACCAAGGAATCCCAGTTGAATATGAATTAGATACGTTCAACATGCCTTCCACAAGCACCACAGAAATTTACTATGTCGATTCGAGCGCCACTCCGCTCTCGACAAGTTCCCATTTCACCTCTGGTCACATTAATGGAGATAACGCCTACTCTTCACAAATACCAGACACACGAAGCTACACGGTGGCCTTGAATACTTCCCTCACACGTCCAACGACACGCTGCCATTTCCAACATCCCGCTAAGCCATTTCGTCTCCAAAACCAACAAACCTAAATACCACGAGTTTTGCAGCGCCAAGAACAAACCTCCACAAAGCTGCAAATAAAGAACTTTCGTTATTGTGTGTTGTTATAAAGCAAAGTCTTGTAATTCATTTCTTGTGCCCAAAATATAGTGTTCGGGAAAATAACTAATTCCCACAAAACCCGCTATATATGTATAAAATGGATTCGGCATTAAACCAAATCATATATATATATATATATATATATATAAAATTGGCAACCATAGTCAAGGGTGACCCAAAGGCTCCCTTTTCAATAGCTACAACACTGAGGTGTAGGGAAGGGCACTACTCCTTTCCTTGATATATAGTAAGTAGGCAACCATAGTCGAGGGTGACCCAAAGGCTCTGTTTTCAATAGCTACTATACCGAGGTGTATTGGGGGGGGCTACTCCTTTCCCCAGGACTGACCCGCTTTACCCTTGGTCTGTAACTTATAATGCTGAGCTTTAAGTAAGGAGGCATCAAGTACCATTTTTTGAGTCTTTGGTATGACTTGACCTGGGTTTGAAACCAAGTCTCCCAGGCCATTGGTGAACACTCTAACCATTATGCCAATGTCCAGTATATATATATATATATATATATATATATATATATATATATATAAGGGGATTTGACATTAAATAACCTACAATGGTTGAAATGCTATAAAACCCAACCAAACCAAATCATATATATTTGATATATATGTATAAAGAGGATTTGGTATTGAATAACCTACAACAGTTGATATGCGATTAAACCAAACAAAACCAAATCATATATAATATATATGTATAAAGAGGATTTGAGTTAAATTGCAAGGTAGTGTGGGCTCTATTTTAAAAACAATTAAAATATTTTAAAATCCTAAAAAAGTGGCCTCTTTGTTTCGGTCACTTCTCTTCAGAGAATTATATCAGTAATAATCAAGTTTATACCAGGGGAAGTAAATATGGGCTAGTGACCATCGAAAAAAGTCTAAGATTCGGAGGTGGGGAAGAGGAGGTAAATATGGGCAAGTGACCATCGAAAAAGTTTAAGGTTCAGGGGAGGGGCAGAGGACGTAAATATGGGCTAGTGACCATTGAAAAAGTCTAAGGTTCAGGGGAGGGGCAGAGGAAGTAAATATGGGCAAGTGACCATCGAAAAAGTCTAAGGTTTGGGGGTGGAGCAGAGGAAGTAAATATGGGTTAGTGATCATCGAAAAAGTCTAAGGATTGGGGGAGGGCCAGAGGAAGTAAATATGGGCAAGTGACCATCGAAAAAGTCTAAGGTTCAGGGGCGGTGCAGAGGATGTAAATATGGGATAGTGACTACCGAAAAAGCCTGGAGCGGGGGAAAGGAAACTGATAAAAAAAAAATACTGTTGCCAGAAGAGATTGGCACGAGTTATGTTTTCTTCACATGATCCAGCAGGGTTGTTAAACAGAAGTGGGGTGTAAAATTGTTTGCGGACACACAATTCTGGTTTATGTTACATTATAAATAAGGCTTCCAGTATTGACTATTGAAATTTATTATTTGATGTCTCAAGGATGGTAAATATAGTGTACCTATCTGTAGCTGCGCGGGCCGGATTGCTAATTAGGTGAAGAGCAAGGGCCAAAGATGAATTTTGATTGCTTGGCTCCGCAAGAAGTGGATCTATTTTATTTACATATTGCTGTAAGTAAAGAACGGATGGGTTCATGACTTTCTCAAAGGCCTTACCACACAAGTGTAATGCAAACAGCCTAGTCCAAGATTTGAACTTGAATCACCAGATTCTATTTCCCGTGATGCTAAGCGTGCTTCCATCATGAGAAGTATCATATCATATCATATCATATTTACCCACCCCTCCGCTCGGGCAGGATATGACACAAGGTCAATTTTTAAGCAGAGTTTAATAGGTTTGAGTTCAGAGTTTTTCTTCTCCTAGACTAGTTGCCTCACCAAGGCTGAAAAACCTAGTCTGCCCTACTATTTATCCATAGCTGGAGGGAGAATATTTGGATTCATACCTTTCCCAAGGGTATTAATGCTATGTGAAATGCAATCAGTCTCGTCCAGGATTTGAACTCGTGTCGCCGTGTCCATTTCCTACAACAATAACCACGGGCACCTCCTGAGAAGAATTGGCACAATTTTCATTGTATAACATAATTGATTATTAATCCACACATCAAATTTATGGTTTATGGAATGGAAAGTTAGGGAAGAGTCAAAGGAAAAATGATTCTTACCTAATGAAAGTCTTCCCTTCTTCTTCAAAGGTCCCGAAAGGTTCAGATTGTCTTCTCCATTAAGTCGATTAAAATGATATGAGAGGACGTTACGTGTTTCAGTCCAACAGTTTTGTTCACATTCCCATTTGTCTAACCTGCAAGTAACACAAATGTCTTAACGAAAATCTTTGGACCGCAAGTATGTTTTTTTTTGGGGGGGGGTAGGGTGAAGGAGTATAGTGTATTTGTGCATCTGTACAGCCTGGGTTTTGTTTTGGTTCTGCTTCGTGTGTTTTTTATGTGTGTCTGTATGCTCTGTGGGGTTTTCTTTTTGTGTATGTCTGTATAAGTTTGGTTTGATAGAGGTTTTATGGCATATCAACCATTCTAGGTTATTTAATGCCAAATCCTCTTTATACATATATATATTAAATATATATGATTTGGGTTGGTTGGGGTTTTATGGCATATCAACTCCCTATGGGTTATTTACTGCTGAAATTTTATTCATTTGTCAATGTTAGAGTGTATGCATTTACCCAACCCCTCCACCATGAGTAGGATTTGACACAAGGTAAACTTTTAAGCAGAGTAAAGCTAGTTCAAATTTAGAGTTTTTCCTTCTCCTAGACTGGTTTCTTAAGCAAGACTAAAGAACGCAGTCTGACCTACTATTTGCCCATAAGTGAGAGGAAAACTGATGGTTTCATTCCTTTAAAGTAAAACACTAACTGCTTCATTCAGGATTTGAACTCAGGTCACCAATTGTATTTCTTACGATAAGTTAGGCTGAGCATGCCTCCGTAATCGTAACTTTATTTTCCATTTCATTTTTTTAAATTGCACTTTTTTCTTTATTTATCTATAACCATTTGCTTGCACTTTTATATAGTTTCAAGTATTCCAATCAAATACTAACAATTTACAAAATTATATGATTCAATTAACAAATGATAATCATTTATAAACAACAGTAGCTTCAAGTAGCTATTTGCCCAGTCGGCTGGTGGGGGCTGTAGAATACACCAACTGCATCTCTGTGGAGGGGTAAGACTCCCCTTACAAGTGCCCCGTAGCCTAGTCGGGTGGGTCTGTAGAATACACCAACTGCATCTCTGCAGAGAGGTAAGATTCCTCTTACAAGTGCCCCGTGGCCCAGTTGGGTGGGGCTGTAGAATACACCGACTGCATCTCTACAGAGAGGTAAGATTCCCCTTACAAGTGCCCTATGGCCCAGTCGGGTGGGGCTGTAGAAAACACCGACTGCATCTTTGCAGAGGGGTAAGGCTCCCCGTACAAGTGTCCTGATATCATACTAAACAATCTGATGGTGAGGTTCCAGTAATGCTGGAGCTTTGGAGAATGGAGAGTACCCCTTCATTGCCATCACTCCCAGGTTCACTCTGGCCTAGAGTTGTAGCAACTGAAAGGGTCCTATCTATGGGTCAAATAGAACTAAACTGTGTACTTATGCTAAAATGAAATGTTTGAAATAGAACTGTTTTTGTATGCTAAACTGAATTGTTTGAAATTTAACTGTTTGTAAAAAAAAACTTTACTTATACAAAACTGAATTGTTTGAAATTTAATTCAACGTTAAATGACCCGAAAAGGGTTGATACGCCATAAAACAAAACAACCAACCTCTCTCCCGTGGGCAAGATGTAACACAAGGTCAAACTTTAAGCAGAGCAAAGCTGGTTTGAATTCAAAGTTTACACTATCAATTGTCTGCAAGCCTAACTTGCTAAACATTAAGCTGCATGAGGCTGACTAAAACTAAGTATACATTAGGCATAAGGCTAAAAGTACAGGGTACTCAGTGAGGATCAAATTCACTACTCAGTAGTATGTATATTTTCCCAACCTCTGTCATGTACAGGATGCAGCACAAGGTCAATTTTAAACAGATTACGGTGGAACCCCAAATTACAAAAACTCCATTATATGAAAAATTCAGAATATGAAATTGAAGCTCGTTTCATATTCTGAATTTTTCAAGAAATTTCCATCCCATTTAACGAAAAGATATTTAAGATACGAAAACGAAGATTGAAAGTGTTAAGTTCATGTATTCATCCAAATTAAGTTACGTGTGTGCTTATGCTAAACTGAATTGTTTGAAATAGAACTGTTTTGACATTAAACTGTTTGTAAAAATTCCGTTTGTCTCGTCCTCCTTCTCTGACATCACTTTACACCACTCTTGGGCACATTCGCAGACTCGAAAGGTAAAATGTCATTATTCATAACAACATTTATTATTATTTTTCATTGATTTTATTATTTTCTCATTATTTTTTTAACATTTATGTAAATAACTATGTTGTCATCAACAAACATATTTCTTCGGGTGGGTAAAATATTTACACTTTATACGACTGCTTTTGGGGGCTGGAGTGAATTACATCATATATAGAGTAAATCTATGTAGACTTTCAAAAACCCCATTATAAGAAAAATTCAGACTACGAAACAGGTTTCAAAGAAATTTCCATCCCATTTGACAAAAAAATATTCAAGATACGAAAACGAAAATGCCGCCCAATAGCGATCCTCCCAGAATTCATTTCGTAACATTTATGTAAATGACTAAGTTGTTATTAACAAAGATATTCCTTCAGGTTGATATAATATTTACACTTTGTACGACTGCTTTTGGGGGCTGAAGAAAATTATGTCATTTGTAAGATGAATTTTGTCCCAAAATACGAAAATTCCAAGATATGAAATCCCCTCCGGAACGAATTAATTTCATATCTCGAGGTATTACTGTAATGTCGATTTGAATTCAGTTTTCCTTCTAGACTAGTTGCTCAACCAGGGCTAAAGAACTCAATCTGCCCAACTATATACCTATAACTTGTAGAGATGGGTTCATGCCTTTCCCAAGTGATATGCGAACAGCTTGGTGCCAGATTTGAATTCAGGTCACCGAATTCATTTTATATGATAATGACTGATATGCCAAGTACACCTCAAACAAAAAAACTAAGCATAGCTTAAATTTGGCACAAGGCCAATAGTACAGGGGGCACCCAGTAAGGATCGGGGGTGTCATCGTGGTGTTATGGTAAAAATAATGGACTGTGGAATTGTAAGCAAGTTCGAACTCCAGTCGCGCTATTACATTCCCTTTCGGACAAATACCCTTGGGAAAGGCATGAACCCTCTTATCCTCCCAGCTATGGGTTAAATAGTATCACTACTGTTCTTCTAGGAGAATAGCTTTGGCATTAAATAACCTACAAAGGTTGATATGCCATTACATAAAAGAAATCAAACCAAAACCAAGCCAGAAAGGATCAAATCCACTACTCAGTAGCAATGGATTTGCAAGACTAGCTTGTTACCCATTACACAACAATGGGACCCCCACTATCCCGGCAAAAAAAAAAAAATGTCATTAGTCCACTTTTCAATGCGTTGTGTTCTTCTAATAACCCTTTTCAATAAATATAGGAAAATCAAAATCAATTCAGGGATTAAATAGAAAACTAATGGGCTATTGACAACAGGTACATATAGAGATCACATGATTTTATGTAGTTAGGTTAGGTTATTTGGTTTAATGGCATATCAACCCTTCATGGTTATTTAATGCCAAATCCAGTTTATACCTATATATATGATTTGTAATTGAATAGTTTGAAGGTAAATGAGTTAGAGTTTATTTGTTTGCACACAGTTAAGTGGTTTCAATTATTGTTATTTAACATTCATCATCATGTCACGCTGCCAGCACAGATCTCCCTGACCCTTTCTTGCCACCAGTCTCATCCATCACTTCAAGTCTTCAAGGCTATATCCTGCATCAGCACAGAGCTATTGCATATAGGTTCTAGCTGGTCGTCCTGTCTTTGCTCGTCCAAAGGGGTCCACAGGAGTACATTGCTTATGAGGGTGTCCTTACTTTTTCAGCAGT
Source organism: Sepioteuthis lessoniana (assembly GCA_963585895.1). NCBI lineage: Eukaryota > Metazoa > Mollusca > Cephalopoda > Myopsida > Loliginidae > Sepioteuthis > Sepioteuthis lessoniana. The sequence goes on along the minus strand of OY757944.1, from coordinate 38,013,457 downwards.
GTCCCGCATACCTGGTTTGTCTAACTTGGATAGTTTTTGTGATGGGTGGTAGGTGGTCATATAGCTACTGTTTTGTGGGCTGTTGCCTCCAGGACTTGTTCAATACAGCTCACAGTTTTTCTTGTGTAATTGCCGTCAAGCCTTTTCTCCATACGTTTAGTTAGCATCTATGTAGTGCATCCATATAGCAGAATCGACATCACTGCTGCTTGGAAAAAACCTGTGTTTTATTTTATTGGTCAAGTCTGACTTCCATATGACCGATAGCCTATCGATAGCTGTCCATCCCTTTGCTAGTCGTGTGTTGATGTCTTTCTCGGTTAATGAGACACTGCTTCCTATGTAAGTGAACTTGAAAGGCCCACCCTTTAGTGTGGAGATGTCGCCTCTTTGATTCAAGCACATGTATTCTATCTTGCGTGCATTGACATGGAGGCCTATGCCAGCAGCTGCTCATTCCAGACCATGCAGCAGGGTTTCGGCTTGAGCAGGTGTATTTGCCAGAAGCACAATGTCAAAGGTTAATGTGTCTCCTTGTAGCCCTCCTACTACAATGTCAAAGTAGTCTGTGTCCAGTATTCCTATCTAAAAAAGTAAAGTTGGCAACCATAGTCAAGGGCGACCAGAAGGCTCCCTTTTCAATAGCTACTACACCAAGGTCTTGGGGAGGGCACTACTCCTTTCCCTGCATTGCTCCACTTTACCCTCAATATGTACCTTATATTGCTGAGTGTAAAGCAAGGAGGTATCAAGTACCATTTTTAAAGTCTTTGGTATAAATCATTTGTTTACTCACAATTTAACATTATTAATTTGTTTGCACACAGTTAATTGGTTTCAAGTGTTGTTATGTAATATTAATAATTTGTTTGCACACAGTTAAATGGTTTCAAGTGTTGTTATGTAATACTAATAATTCAAATATTAATAATTTGTTTGCACACAGTTGAATGGTTTCAAGTATTGTTATCTAATACTAATAATTTAAATATTAATAATATGTTTGCACACAGTTAAATGGTTTCAAGTACAGTAAATGATTTAATAGTCCTATTTGGTTCATAGATGGTTTTACCCTAACAGATACTAGCCCTCCTTTGAGGTTGAGATTAAAGTGAAGTATCAGTTTATCTTCTTCAGTTGTTTTTTTTAATCTTTGAGTAGGACATAACATAAAATCAAATGAAATAATCTAACTTATTAATCAATTGTTTGCACACAGTTAAATGGTTTAAAGTATTGCTATCAAACACTAATAATTCTATTTATCATTAAACATTCATTTGCACAAAGTTAAATGGTTTCAAGTATAATAACTGACTAAAAAGTTCTATTTGACCACGAGTCAATGGACTTGGGAGTAATGGCAATGAAGGAGTACTCCACATTCCCCAAAACTGGAACCTTACCATGAGATTGTTTAGTGTCATGCCCAAGACACTTGTTGGGTGGGGGTGGTTTCATCCCTCTGCAAAGGTGCAGTCAGCGTATTCTACAGCCCCCGCCTCCCTAGCTGACTATGTTGCATGATTTAGAAAGAAATTATTTTACTTACGTTATCCAATCTGAACTTTGTAAGGATTTTTCTATCATCTGACAACGATGAGTGGCACTGACCAATTGCTATAAAGGAAAAAAAAATTTTTTTTTTTTAAACCAAAGAATAGTTTCAGTAATTGTTTACAAATGAAGCAAAAGCGTTCATCAAAAGTTTTGCAATATTTTAGTTATACATGAAGCACAATTCAGCACCTCTAGATGCTTTAGTTGAGGTCGTGAAGGTGATGAATCACACAAGACAGTGAAATGCTGAGCTCGCCTGATACTCTCCAAGTTCTACTTGCCAGATTTGCCTCATTGGCTAGTAATACAGCCTTGGTATCTATTGTTTTAGGTCTACTTGACTTTGTCTGATCATCGAGGTCCTTGCAACCCGAGTGAAATTTCTAGAACTATCTGGTGACTGTACTGTGATCAACTGACCTTTCACCTTTCACACGACAAATGTTTTGGTTTCATTAATGGCGTTATGGCCAAGTTTCAACTCATGAAGCCTAAATTCCTGAATTAGACTATGTTACACAACTGATAAAATGAAACACAGTTTCTTCCAGACAGCGGTGATATCAATACTGCTGTATGGATGCACTAATTGCACGCTAACTAAACAGCTGGAAAAGGAGCTATTACACAAGAAGCAATTACACAAGAATGCTGTGAACAATATTGTACTTATTGATGGGAGAATAATATATATATATATATATATATATATATATATATATATATATATATATACACACACACACACATAGAGGAATTGTTCCAAAGGTTCTGAGCTTCACCCAGAAAGAGGACCCGTAGCTGAACATTTTTTTGTTATAGCAAGTCACTATCACTTATAAAACAAGAAAAACAAATTCAGATTTTTGTCTTAATTTCTGTGCAGGTGAGGCTCAGACCAAGGTGTGAGTTGTACAACAAATATAAAATCTGGGTGAGGCATAGAACTTTTTGAACAATCATTATATATATATACGAGTATTAATTTTATTGCGGACTTTTGTCCTCGTCTTGGTAGTTTTTGTTTTTTTTCACTATGTTTCGGCCAAATTTTACCTCGGGCTTCCTTCAGGTGATTAACTGTGACCTCGGATAGGAATGCTGAGTCCTGTAACCGTATCCCCAGTAATTACTGCCCTCCATAGCTGTTGTCTATCGCACCACATTTTTGACCAAGTAACCCTCTGACCGGCTTGGGTAGGAATTGAAACCGCTATCTTCTGACAATGCTCACCTGGAACCGTAGAGACTGAACGCCTCTATCCGCTGCGCCACGGGCCCCGAAAGGCGATCAAGGTCGGATTTTTTGGTCTTATAAATCCAATTATTTGTTCTCCTTATCTGGTCTTCCATAGTCGGGTCCATACCGAATTTGTAATTGTCTTTATTGGGAATCCTTTTTGAGATGAGGCTTCTTAATCTGAGTATTAATTTTATTGCGGACTTTTGTCCTCGTCTTGGGAGTTTTTGTTGTTTTTCTCACTATATATATATATATATATATACACGATTGTTCTTGGCTTTGATTTTCAATTTGTTTTTATTTAATAAAAAAAAAATTTCAGAATGCTACTTATTTGTTTGTTATGTCTCCTTAGGCTTCTCCTCTTTTTTCTATTTTCTCATATCAACCTTAAAAGAAAAAGAATCTTTGCATAGTTCAGATACGTGATAAATACAATATCCAAACATAAATCAAATTCTGTTAAGCAATGCATCTGATAGTTCCCAAAACTGCCTCCTCTAATTCTTTTTTCTTAATATTATTTCTAAAATCATCTAATCTTAAAATATTTTAGAACATCATCCTTGCTGTTTTGGATCAGATTAGACAATTTGTATTGCACTTACGTTATTTCATTAAAAATTGTTTATGAAAATTATTTATCAAATTAAATTCATCTATTACATCAAATTCTATTAAATCCATTTATCACATCAAATTCTATTAAAAGTATATATCAAATTTATCAATTACATCAAATTCTATTAAAAATGTCAATCAAATTCTATAAAAAGTGTCAATCAAATTAAATTCTATTAAATGTTTTTATTAAATCAAATTCTATTAAAAATGTCAATCAAATCAAATTCCATTAAAAATATTTATTACATCAAATTCTATTAAAAATATCTATTACATGAAATTCTATTAAAAGTGCCAATCTATCAAATTCTATCAAATTTATTTATAAAACCAAATTCCATAAAAAGTGTCCATCAAATCAAATTCTATTAAATCTAAACATTACAGAGTTTACATATATAGAAAAAAAAAATTATTTAGACTTTTTCAAAAAATCCATTTATTGAACGAACCTTGTATATATATATATATATATATATATATATATATATATTTTTTTCATCATACAACGTGTGAAAGCACCTGTGATACCCTGTCCTCATCAGCCGCCAACCAGGGTTGATAATACAGTTTCGGTAGCTCAAGGCGGTACTGCCACTCCTGGCACTACCAAGCAGCTTTTGCCACCGGACAGGGTATTAGCAGAATTATATATATTTATATATATATACACGCCAGATCAATTAAGAGCAGAGACTACATTTGACGTTAATCTTCATTTTTAGTGTGCAGTTTGTGATTTAAAAAAATAAAAACAAAACGTGTTTACTTTCGGCCGTTTACAGTAACCGTTTCTTAAGTAACCACACGGGAATGGTAGTTCCGCGTGTATTTCCTTCATGATGAAAACTTCTCACTTTCGACCAAATCCAACTTGATGCATATTGTGCCACAGTCTGAAGACAATTTGAGGCAACTTTCAAACTGCGGCCAGTGATTCCAATTTTTGAAAGAAATAAAATGACTGAGTGTCCTATAAAACCACACACACACATTCTAATTCCCCTTAATTATTGAACGAGTCAAATTATATTACCTCTGATTTTTCCTTGGCAAACTATTCTGGACAAGTTTCAAGGAAGTTCATCTGAATAGAAAACAGCCAAAACTGTTCTTGTGAAAAAAATTATTTTAATTTTTACAAGCCAGACCCTGGCCGGCTTGAAATGCTAACCTACCTTTCGATCGTATTTATCACTGACAGGGGAGATAATTCCGGCAATGACTTTGAAATTTCCTGTTCTCTGTAGAGCATCGCGGGCCAATTCTGAAAGAAAATCAAAGAAAGAGTCATAAGAAAAATACCAATGCCTTCATGGGCCAAGGCACAAGTCATTTTTTTTAATCCACTCAAAAAAAAAACAAAAACAAATTGGCAAGTTTATTTTATAGTATAACACTAATAAAACGTATTTGGAAAAGAACATAAAAAATTTTTTGGTTTCTCATATTCTAATCAATGCTAATAATTTTTAAAAAGATTTATTTGAAACATAGATAGTTTCAATTTACCGGGCCTTGAGCCAAATAAGTAGAGTGTTCACCAATGGTCTGGGAGACTGGGTTTCAATCCCAGGTTGAGTCATACCAAAGACTCAAAAAATAGTACTTGATACCTCCTTGCTTAACACTCAGCATTATAAGGTAAGGATCAAGGGAAAAGTGGAGCAATCCAGGGAAAGGAGTAACACCCTCCCCTACACCTCGGTGTAGTAGCTATCAAAAAGGGAGTCTTCGGGTCACCCTCGACTAAGGTCGCCATCTTTACTTACTTTTTAGTTTCAATTTGATTTTCTTGGTTTAATGGCATATAAACCTTTGCAGATTATTTAATGCCAAAGCCATCCTTGTAGAAGAAGAGAAAGTTAATAAGTTAGCCGACTGTAGTTGAGGGTAACCTGAAGGCTCCCTTTTCTGAGGTAAAGAGGAGAAAGTTACTTCTTTCCCTGGATTGCTCCATTTACCCTTGATCTGTACTTTATAACGCTGAGTGTAAAGCAAGAAGGCATCAAGTACCATTTTTTGAGTCTTTGGTATGACTCGACCTGGAATTGAACCCTGGTCTTCCAGACTGTTGGCAAACACTCTACCTACTATGCCAGTGGGCCGGTAGTGGCGGTATTATTTAACCCATAATTGGGGGGATAAGAAGGTTTCAACCCATAGATTGGATGTTCTCAGATACAATAAATCAAGATTAGAGTGGACCTGGGATTAATGGCAATTAAGGGGTATTTCATATTTTCCAGATCTCCAGGGCACCCTTTCTTTTTCTTGAGCGGGGGGCACGGGGGGTGCCTCTCATTCCTCTGCAGAGGACATAGTCAGTATATTCTAAGCTCTGCTAATAGGATCAAGATCGACAAAGTCAATAAAGAAATTGGTTGGTTGGTTGGTTTGTTGGGTTTTATGGCATATCAACTTCTGTAGGTTATTTAACGCCAAATCCATTTTTATGTAAATAATCAGTTCTATTTAAAACAATTCAGTTTAGTATAAGTACATAGTTAAATTGTCAAAAACATTTCTATTTCAAACTATTCAAGCAGTTATATATAACAATTCAGTTTAGTGTAAGTACAGTTTCAATGTCAAAAACAGTTCAATTTCAAACAATTCAGTCCAGCATAAGCACACAGTTGAAATGTAAGTACAGTTTAATTGTGAAAAACATTTCTATTTCAAACAATACAGTTTAGTGTAAATACAGTTTCAATGTCGAAAAACGGTTCTATTTCAAATAATTCAGTTTAGCATAAGTACACAGTTTAAATGTAAGTACAGTTTAAATATCAAAAACATTTCTATTTCAAGCAATTCAGTTTAGCATAAGTATGCCGTAAGTTCTAGTTAACCCATAGATAAGGCCCTATCAAGTGCCACCACGTCAGGCCATAGTGGACCTGGGAGTAATGGCAATGAAGGGGTACACCGCATTCCCTAAAGCCTCAGCAGTACTGGGACCTCACAGATTGTTTAGTGTCATATCCAGGACACCCATTAGTGGGTGGGGGGGTCTTACCCCTCTGCAGAGGTGCAGTCAGTGTATTCTACAGCCCCAGCCAACTGGGCAATACACAGAGTTAAATGTCAAAACAATTTTATTTCAGATAATTCAGTTTATTATAAGTACACAGTTTAGACGTCAAAACAGTTCTATTTCGAGCAATTCAGTTTAGCATAAGCACACAGTTTAAATGTCAAAAAAGTTCTATTTTAAAGAATTCAATTTAGCATAAATACACAGTTTAAATGCAAAAATCAGTATTGTGAAGGAAGCACGGTTTAGTTCTATTTAACCCTTAGATAGGACCCTTACCAGGTACTACCACTCCAAGCCAGAGTGGACCAGGGAGCGATGGCAATAAAGGTGTAGGGAAAATTGTGACTTACCTGACTAGCGTGTGGCCGCATTTTGTACGGTTCAGTCGCTTAACAAAAAAAAAGCTAAAATGGCGACACACAGTCGCTTTTGTATTTGATTATCTCACGTGAAGGAGGTGCCCGTGGTGTAATGGTTATCGTCACAGGATATGGACACGGCGATACGAGTTCAATTCCTGGACAAGATTGATTGCATTTTCACATAGCATTAATACCCTTGGGAAAGGTATGAATCCAATTATTCTTCCTCCAGCTATGGATAAATAGTCGGGCAGACTAGGTTCTTCAGCCTTGGTGAGGCAACTAGTCTAAGAGAAGGAAAACTCTGAATTCAAACCTGTTAAACTCCGCTTAAAAAAATTGACCTTGTGTCATATCCTGCCCGAGCGGAGGGGTTGGGTAAATAGAATCTCACGTGAAGTAACGCAGACGCTCGGAACTTCTATGCAAATGAGACTATGCCAGGTGTATAAAAAGAGCTGTGGAGGGAACGGGAGGGAGGTAAAAAAAGGCATGTTGCACAGGCAGACACATGCAACAGGATCGTCTGAATCTGTGATGTTATTGAAATCAACTTTCAAACTAGAAAAGGGGTAATCTGCATTCCCCAAAGCTCCAGCATTACTGGAACCTCACCATCAGATTGTTTAGTATCATATCTAGGACACTTATTGGGGGGGTCTTACCCCTCTGCTGAGAAGCGGTCGGTGTATTTTACAGCCCCAGCCGACTGGGCAAAAAGAAATTGGAAGCTATTGAAGATAGGAATGAAAAGTAATGGGACTGTTATCACAAACAATTTATTTCAATTCCAAAGAACAAAATATACGGCTTCAGAGTAATCCTCTTTGAGTATAATACACTTTTCCATCTTACTCTGCTAGGCTTTGATACACTACTGGAAGGGTTCTTCTGGAATGCCCTCAGCTTCATTATTACAACCCTCTTGATGATCTCCACACCTTCAGAACAAGACCCTTAGATGATGATCTTGAACTTGAGGAAAAAAAAATAGTCATACGAAGCAAGATCAGATGAATAGGGAGGTTATTCCATTGTTGCGGTGAAGGAGCCAAGCACCAAGCAAAGCATATGCCACAAGATCTCCTTTCTGAATTGTTTGGGCCTGTGGCAAGAACACACTGCTGACGATACCTCTCACATCAAAGAACATGATCCATTGTCTTACTTTCTTTGGCCTTGAAGACGTCAATTGCCACACACAACCTGACTTAACCACAAGATATTGACCTCAGTCATATTTCTTGAAGGCCTCTCATTCTTGGAGTCATATTTCACTTCCCCCGTATTTTTCTTTGAATCTCTTGGGTCACTCAAAAAATGCAATGACCAATTGGCTGGGGCTGTAGAATATACAGAGGGGAATACTCACCCCCAATGAGTGTCCTGGATATGACACTAAACAATCTGATAGTGAGGTTCCAGTAATGCTTGAGCAATGGGGAATACAGAGTACCCCTTCAGTGCCATCGCCCCCAGGTCCACTCTGGTTCGGAGTGGTAGCAACTTTTATAGGGTCCTATCTATCGGTTGAACAGAACTAAACTGTGTACTTATGCTAAACTGAATTGTTTGAAATAGAACTGTTTTTGATATTTAACTGTTTGTAAACAAAAACTATCATCACCATCATCATGTCACACCATCAGCACGGATATTCCTTCTCTCGCCACCCCTCCCTATCGTCCATTGCTTCTGGCAGGTCTTCAGGGCTACATCCCATATCAGCGCAGAGCTGCTGTATGTAGGTTCTAGCTGGTCATCCTCACTTTGCTCATCCATGTGAAGGGGTCCACAAGAGTACATCCTTTATGAGCTAGTCCCTACTTCTCCATCAATGTCCCACATGTCTGGTTCGTCTAACTTTGATAGTTTACATGATGAGTGGTAGGTGGCCATACAGCTGCTGCTTTGTGGGCTGCTGCCTCCATGTCTCGTTCAATATTGCTCGCAGCATTCTTGAGTAGTTGCCATCAAGCTTTTTCTCCATTCATTTAGTTAGTGTCCATGTAGTGCATCCATATAGCAGTATCGATATGACTGCTGCTTGAAAGAAACTGCATTTTATTTTATCGGTCAGGTCTGGCTTCCATATAACTGATAGCCTATCAATAGCCATCCATGCCTTTGCTAGTCACGTGTTGATGTCTGTCTCAGTTGATGTGACACTGCTTCCTAGGCAGGTGAACTTGAAATAGTTTGAAATTTGATTCGACTTTAAATAACCTGAAAAGGGTTGATACACCATAAAACAAAAGAACCAAAAAAGCATGTGTACACAACATATCATCTCCATACATTTACTGAAGCATTTCAAATGCTTGTAAGAGAGTTTTTTTCCCCTAAAAGGATAAAAAATTTCAGGTTTATTTACTGCTCAGGGTTCATTAGTCATTTAAAAAGAAAAAAAATTCAAGTGGTTGCAGAAAGCTAAGATTACGGTTATATCATATTTACCAACCCTTCGGCTCGGACAGGATATGACACAAGGTCAATTTTTACGCGGACTTTAACAGGTTTGAATTCAGAGTTTTCCTTCTCCTAGACTAGTTGCCTCACCAAGGCTGAAGAACCCAGTCTGTCCTACTATTTACCCATAGCTGGAGGGAGAATAATTGGATTCATACCTTTCCCAAGGGTATTAGTGCTATGTGAAATGCAATCAGTCTCGTCCAGGATTTGAACTCGTGTCACCGTGTCCATTTCCTACAACGATAACCATTACACCACAGTTATATACCCTCAAGATATCATGTTAGATGATCACACAAATTTACTTATCCCTCTCTTGCCTATAGCTCACACAATACACCCAGTCTTGTTACTTTTCAGATAGACTTCATATAAAATAGCTGGGTTTTATAGCATATCAACACTTGTAAGTCATTTAATACCAAACCCTGTAATCGTGTTATATATATGATTCGCAAATGAATAGTTTGTAGGTAACATTTTAAACAAGCCAAAGCTCATTTATTTGCACACAGTTAAATGGTTTCAAGTATTGCTATCAAACACTAATAATTCTATTTAATATTAATCATTTGTTTGCACAGTTAAATATTTTCAAGTATTGCTATCAAACACTAATAATTCTATTTAATATTAACCATTTGTTTTCATACAGTGGTTTCAAGTACTGTTCACACTAAGTTTTATTTGCACACAGTTAAATGTTTTTAAGTATTCCTATATAACACAAACGATTCAATTCTTCAATAATTTCTTTGCACTCAGTTAAATGGTTAAACATTTCTATTTGATCAATTGATAAGACCCTAACAGGTTCTATCATTCCAAGTCAGGGAGGACCTAGGAGTAATGGCAATAAAGAGGTATTCCACGTTCCCCAAAGCACCAGGATTGGGACCTCACCATCAGACAGTTTAGTGTCCTATCCCGGACACTTGTTGGATGGGGGTGGAAGTCTTACTCCTCTGCAGAGATGCAGTCAGTGTAGTCGACAGCTCCAGTCGAGCGGGCTAGCATGACTGAAGTTTCAGCTCATTTACTATGACGTACCAATGAAATAATAACTCACTTCTCTGTATTAGCTCAAAATGTGTCAAGCCGCAAGCAAAAATAGATAAATAAATAAAATCACTGGTTTATTTATTTATTTCTAAAGTTAGAATTTACGTACAATATCGCCCGCAAGTACGTGGTGCCTTCAATAAGTTTTCAGACTTTTTTGTACAGCCATTTAAAATTGCTGTAGACTCATGAATATTCAGTATGTTATTGCTATACATTTTATGAGATGACTGACCAATTTTTATGATATCAGGTTGAAATGAACTGCTACAGCAGCAATTGGAATACACCCTACTAAAGACTGATTGTCACAGCTGGTGAATTTCAAAAATGCAATCTGACACTTTAGAAGAACGATATGCAATAAAATTCTATTTTAAACTTGGAAAAAAATGCCACAGAAACATATGGAATGCTTCAGACTGCTTTTAGAGTATCTTGCATGAATCGAGCATCAGTTTTTGAGTGGCATAAGCGATTCAAGGAAGGCAGGGAGTCGGTGTGGGAGGAGTAAGGAAGTCAATACACCAGAGTTGATTGGCCAAAGGCTTCGGGTTAGGGTTACTATGTTGAGGTTTTAAGGGAATTCAGGAAGAGATTCCATCAGAAGAGGGTTAGTGGCATTTCTACCAGGACAATGCACCAGTCCACAACTCTATCCTTGTCACAGACTATTTGACCAAGATGGGCATCAAGACATTTGTTCAGCCTCTCAATAGTCCGGACCTTGCTCCCTGTGACTTTTGCTTATTCCCTAAGCTCAGAGGCTGTCATTATGAGAGAATTGAGGAGATGCAAGAGGCTGTGACGAAGGTCATTGACACGTTCACACAAGAAAACTTCCATAGAGCCTTTTAAAAGTTGTTGGAACGGTACAACAAGTGCATTGCAGCCGGAGGAGATTACTTCGAAGGAGACTAGAGTTTCATGTGTGTACTATCAATAAAAGTGCCCATCCGAAAAAAGTCTGGAATCTTATTTAAGGATCCTTGTAAGTACACCTACAAAAGAGTTTTATAAAAAGTTCATTTTCTTCAGAAGAAAAGAGACCAGAATTTTATGATTATAAAGAATTTGTTTTAAAGGTTATATCATCCAAATCCTTACCTAACCCCATGTGCTATACAGTCTTAAAGCCTCGCCCCAAGTTAATAGGAAATCCTACAGAATTATCCCTCAGATTTGGAACATAAATCATAAAACAATATAGATCCTACCTAAAATCTACGATTTTGGTTTCTTTGTTAAATGGCATATCAACTTTCTTGGGTTATTTAATGCCAAAGCCATCCTTTAAGTAGAACAGTAATGATATGATTTAATCTATAGCTGGGGAGATAAGAGGATTTGTAGTTTTTTTTCGTTCAATGGCATATCAACTTTCTTGGGTTATTTAATGCCAAAGCCATCTTTGTAGAAGAACAGTAGTGATACTATTTAACCTATAGCTGGGAGGATAGAAGGGTTCATGCCTTTCCTAAAGGGCATTAGTCTGGTGGGGAATGTATCAGAAGAGTTGTGAAAGGGAGAAGAATTTGCTTACTAGCACTGCGGAAATGCTGGTCACATTTCCACAGCTTGTCAAGGAAATAAGACCCCTGAGAAACCAGAGACCCAAAGGGACAAGATAGTGCCATGCCTTTCCCAAGGGCATTCACTCAGAATGAAACTCAAACAACATTGTCCTGGATTTTAACCCCCTCCCCCCAACAAGGGTGCTGAGTATGACATTAAATAATTTGATGGTGAGGCTCCAGTAAAGCTGGAGCTTTGGGAAATGCAGAGTATTCCTTCATTGCCATCCTTCCCAGGTTCATTCTATCCCAGAGTGGTAGCACCTGATAAGGTCTTATCTATAGGTCAAATAGAACTGTTTGACATTTAAACTGAGTGCAAACAAATGACATATGTTATGAATTGTTAGAAATAAAACTGCTGGATCATTTAACTGTGTGTAAACAAATGTCAGATTTTTAATTGAATTGTTAATGAGGCATAACGATACTTGGAACCATTTAACTGTGTGCAAAATGAATGAGTGATATTGAATAGAATTATTAGTGTTAAATAGCAATACTTGAAACTCTTAAAGCGTGTGCATAAATTGAATTATTGGTAATAGATAGAAATACTTGGAACCATTTGATTGCCCAGTCGGCTGGGGCTGTAGAATACACCGACTGCTTCTCTGCAGAGGGGTAAGACCTCCCCAATGAGTGTCCTGGATATGACACTAAACAGTCTGATGGTGAGGTTCCAGTAATCCTGGAGCTTTAGGAAATGCAGAGTACCCCTTCATTGCCATCGCTCCCAGGTCCATTCTGGCCCGGAGTAGTAGCACCTGATAAGCGTCCTATCTATGGGTTAAATAGAACTAATAGCATACTTATGCTAAAATGAATTGTTTTAGTAAAATGAATAGCTTGAAATAGAAACGTTTTTGACAATTAAACTGTACTTACATTTAAACTGCATGCTAAACTGAATTATTTGAAATAGAACTGTTTTTCGACATTAAAACTGTATTTACACTTAACTGAATTGTTACATATAACTGCTTGAATAGTTTGAAATGGAAATGTTTTGGACAATTAAACTGTGTACTTATGCTAAACTGAATTGTTTTAAATAGAACAGATTATTTGCATAAAAATGGATTTGGCATTAAATAACCTACAAAGGTTGATATACCATAAAACCCAACAAACCAAACCTCAGAACCATTTGACTGTGTGCTAATGAAGGAATAGAGTTGAATGGAACAATTAATGTTAAATAGCAGTACTTTTAACCACATTACTGTGTACAAACAAATGATTAATATCAAATAGATAGCAATAATTGAAACCATTTAACTGTGGGAACAATACTAGTGGGCAAACAAATTAAAAATGTTTGATTGTTTTTTAATGGCATATCAACTTTCTTAGGTAATTTAATGGCAAATCCACCTTTCTAGAAAAATAGTAGAGGTACTAGTTGGGACGATAAGGGGGTTCATAGCTTTCCCAAAGGTATTTGTCCAAAAGTGAATGTGTACTATAGCCACAATTAACGCCATGTGCAAAATAGACATATAATGTTTATAACGATAGAACATATAAAGAACATAGGAATCTCAAAATCCGAAAACACTTTACGGCTTCTTGTTCAGGTACAAAACCTTTTTATTAACTTTTAGTTAAAGGTTTTGACATAAGGAGGAGAGACACAATCTTGCTATGCTGTCTTATTCATTTGGCCCCCATCTCGAGTGGCCCCCATCGGGCGCAAGTTCGCCTCGCGTCTGCAAGCTCCAAAAGTCGATCCTCCTCGTTTGGTGTCTAGTACTCAACTCCCTAACTTTCTTCAAATCTCCCACAAACCTCTGCACGCTTCCAGTGCATGATGTCACCCGCACCCTGTCACCCTGTTCCGTCATCTTGGGCTATTGTGACATCTCTGAGTGGCATGTCCGCCCCACGCACGCATTACCACCTACATCAAGGTTTTCACCTAACTAACCCATGTGCTGAGCCAAAAGGTTCTCAGCCTAACTAAACTCAAAGGCATGAACCGAAATCCCTTGGCCATTACGTTACAAATGTAATGGTACGACTGGAGTTTGTACTCACTTATTACGATTCCACGGTCAATGATGCAGCTCGCCCACCCGAAAGTGGCCCAGCCGAAGCTGGGGGCCTTTCAGCCTCAAGTCTGCTTTGTTGGACAGAAGGGCGACCTCGGATTAGCCAAGAACTACCAAGGGATAACCTTTACATTCATAGCAGCCAGATATACAATGCTCTTCTACAAAACAGCATAGAACCCAAAATAAAGAACATACTTAGGAAGAACCAAAATGGCATTTGGAGAAATAGATCCACGACGTCACAAATTTTGACTATCTGTTAAATTCTTGAAGGTTTACATGCAAAAAAACCTAGAGGCAACAATATTATTTGTCAACTTTGCCAAGGTCTTTGACTCCATCCACAGAGGAAAGATGAAGCAAATACTACCTGCCTACAGCCTACTCTAAGAAATTGTCGCACCTATAATCATGCAATATAGAAACTCAAAAATAAAACTCCGCTCCCTGAATGGAGACACAGACTACTTTGACATTGTAGCAGGTGTGCTGCAAGGAGACACATTAAACCCCATACCTCTTTATCATCAGTCTAGACTACGTGCTTAGAACGTCTATTGATAAAATGAAAGACAACGGTTTCAAGCTGACAAAGGAAAGAAGCAGAAGATACCGCACACAAACAATTTCAGACATGGACTATGCTGATGACATAGTGCTTCTGGCAAATATACCTACCCAAGCAAAAACCCTGCTACATAGTCGGGAACGAGCAGCTGGTGGCATAGGCCTCCATGTCAATGCACACAAGACAGAATACATGAGCTTTAATCAAAGAGGTGACATCTCCACATAAAACGGTAGTTCTCTGAAACTAGTAGACAAGTTCACCTACCTAGGAAGCAGTGTCTAATCAACTGGGACAGACCTCAACAAGCTACTAGCAAAGGGATGGACAGCTATTGATAGCCTATTGGTCATATGGAAGTCAGGCCTGACCGATAAAATGAAATGCAGTTTCTTCCAAGCAGTAGTCGTGCTGATACTGCTGTATGGATGCACTACATGGACGCTAACTAAACGTATGGAGAAAAGGCTTGACGGCAATTACACAAGAATGCTGCGAGCAATATTGAACAAGTCCTGGAGGCAGCACCCCACAAAGCAGCAGCTGTACGGCCACCTACCGCCCATCACGAAAATTAGACGAACCAGACATGCGGAACACTGCTAAAGAAGTAAGGTCGAACTCATAAACGATATTCTCCTGAGGATCCCTTCACACGGACGAGCAAAAGGAAGAAGACCAGCTAGAACCTACATACAGCTCTGTGCCGATACGGGCTGTAGCCTTGAAGACCTACCGGGAGCGATGGACGATAGAGACGGGTGGTGAGAGAGGGTCAAGAAGATCAGTGCTGGGGGCGTGACATGATGATGATGATGATTTAACCTTAAACTAAAGTAAAAATACTTTTTAGGAAATTTTCTTTATCATGATTTTGTATATAAATTTGATTTTTCGTGGTTTTAGATTTAAACTTCAGCTGTCAAGTATTTTTGTGTATAATTGACAATATTTTAAATAAATATGACTTTTTAAAAACATTTAACAGATTAAAAGAGAAAATAAAAGTAAGTAAAAAAAAAAACAGTTTCTGTTTCTCTGACTTTCATACGATTTTTATTTTTTTTTTTTTTTTTACGATGTAGTGAAACAAACAAAATTAAGAAAATGAAACAATTATTTTTTGTTAGCTCTAATTCATAAAATATTAATTTGGATTTTTAAAAATATCCTTAAATTATCATTATTTTTTTTAAAATCATCTCAACAAGAAAAATCGTAACTTGTTTTTGTTTGTTTTGATTTTGAATGACCTCGAAGGGAAAAATGCTGTCAAAAGTTTTTAAAGAAGACATATCCGGGAAAAAAAGAAAGAAAATATGGTCAGAATAAAACAGTTAGGAATTATATTTTAAGATTATTAATTTCTATTTTTAAATGATAATAACAACAACAAAATTGTAAATTGGGATTTTTTTTTAGTTAAAAATATCCCAATGTCATTAAGTTGTATAAGTGTTTACCGGTGAAATATATATATATATATATATATATGTGTGTGTGTGTGTGTGTGTGTGTGATTATCTTAGGTGGGTTTTTTTTTAATATTTTCATTTTAATCTACACTCAAAAATTAAATAAATAAATTACTTATTCTGTTTGTTTTGATTTAGAAAAATGACCTCGTAAAAAAAAAAACTGTTGTTTAAAGTTTTTAAGGAAGTCATATCAGTGATGAAAAAAAAAGACAAGATGAAAATAAAACTAAGAATTACATCTCAAATTGTTTTTTTTATAATAATAAACAACAAAATTGTAAATAAATTAAAAATTAAATCCTTTCATTAAGTTATTTGTATATTTTTAAGCTATTTAAAAAAAAATATCAACCGATAAAATTTAAGAAACACACACACACACACACGTATATATATATATATATATATATATATATATAATACAATTCTTCTAGTTTTTAGATAGGTAGGTAGAAATAATACTCAAATAATATATATATATATATATATATATATATATATATATATATATAACAAAAAAAAATCTTTTTTTTTTAAGACTTACCGAACATTCTTAAATGCATGTTTGTGACGGGGTTAAAAGATCCACAAGATAAAAGTACGACTTTAGCTGGAGTCATTGTGTTCATTTTTCAAGCTCTTAAATATGTATAAATTAATATAGGAATATATATATATATATATATATATATATATTGAAAGAATAAGCTCGTTTTTTGACCTGCCAGAAAGAAAGATTCCAGGAAGATATAAAACCGGTTTTTTTTTCTTCCTTTAATTCAACGTAAATACCTCTTCTTTCACTTCTACCAAACCTTCATTCCTACTGTTCACTTATTATTCGCCTAATCCGGAATACGAACACTAAAAACAAGTTAGTAAATAGGAAAAACACACACAAAAAAAAAAACCCAACTAAATAATAAAAACAAAATCAACAAAAAAGTTTCAGATACATTTTTAAAGCTTATTAATATTTTTCTTTCTTAGATTTAAAAATTAAAGACTAAACTATTTACTGTTTTTTTTTAACCTTTGATTTTAATTGTTCGTTTCTTGCCGAAAATTAACAAAACCTTAAATTTTTTAGATGAATAAAGCTTTACAATTCTTAACATATAAAAAAGAATTTGTATCTTAAAAGATTAATGAAAATAATTCTGTGCAAAAAAAAAAAAAAAGAAAATGAATAAAATAAACGAAATTATATCAAAGAAATTTTGTTATAAAGGGAGATAACTTCGAATACTACATTTTTAGGGAGGCTGTATTATTTTTACTTTTAACATTTGCTTAAAAAAGACGAACTATTCGGAAATTTTTATTTAGATATATACATATGTATATTTACTTATTTATTACTAAGTAAGTTATACATTGATATATATCTTAAGGAAAATAATGGTTTATGTATCCTCTATTACTTCGATTGATATACAAATATGAGAAAATTACTAAACAGTCCCAAACAACACGTAATATGGCGGGAGGCTTGTTATTAATTTATACCATACTTGCAGTTTTTCAAGTAACACGTTAATTTAATGATGATATTATTTTGTTAAAAAAACGGTATCGTTTAAAATTAACCTGTCTCTAAGGAAAGGAAAAGTCAGAAAATGTGAAATAAGTTTGTAAAATCAAGTGACAAGTTGCAATAAATTTATTTCTTCGTGATGGATGCAGCTGAAGAGCCATTAAAAGTAAATATATCACATATTCTACAGAATTTAAACTTCGATGAACAGAACAAAACAACGACTCAAACTGAACAGTTCATATGCAAATGGCTGGACAGACTTCAACAAGTCCTCATCGACCTGAAATACACCATAGAAAAATATAACAACGTAGACAGAATTTTGACCGACTTTCCTGACGTATGTCAATTCCTGGGACGACTGAACCAAATCAGCATTTTGGCCCTGCATCCAAAACTTTTAACCCACATCACTGAATGCATTCTAAAACTTTACACAGAAAGACCGACCACGCCTCTTGAAAAGAAAACCCAAGAATGGGTCTTGTTTCAAATCAGAAATTCGCTTTGTTTACCCCGAGAGCAGGAAGTCCTTTTTGAACATGTTGGCAGGACTTCGGATTTTACTTATCAAAAAGCACTTTCGATGTTAGAGCAACAAGTCATAGAATTAAAAAATAAAACTACAAATATTGATGGCTATTTGATCCCTTGTGAGATCAAGACTCCTAAAAATGAGGACGATATTTGCCGGATATTGAATTTTCTTCTTTATAATCGGGACCAACATTTTTCCTCTTTAGTCGATGCGTTCATGGATTTCCTATCCGTCAACTCAAGCTCGGAACCCGTCCGGAATTTATTTAAAAACATCACCAACTTACAGAAAGATATATATACTGAAGATAACTTCGTTTCCAGCGATGTCACCCTGGTAATGAATACAGTGTGCCTTAGTACTAAAAGTTTGGTCAGGTTATGGACTAGCTATCTACCAAGTCTTGAATACGAAGTCCTCAGTTTAGTTACTCAAGCTGTAAAAATGCGGTACAGGTATTCGATCCCAAAGATAAAATCTCTCCTAGATTATCGACATTTGCCCCAGTCTTGTGCTGCTAATTATCAGCTATTTTACCTTACTGTTGATATACTCCATTCTCTTGCGCAGCCTGACGTTAATCCTCGGGTGGGAGGTCGTCAAGCTGTGTTAGTGGTCATTTCTCTATTCTACGACTCGGTGCATGACTATTTGATAAAAAATACCAAAAATGAAGAGTCGTTTTTACTTGCTTCTCTCTATCCAACATACCTTTCTGATTTTGTTAAAAACATACAAACTATTTCTCTGACCCATGGAGTTTCATCACCCGCATGTGCCAAAAATTTAAGTTCTTGTGTTAGGGCCTTTTACGAAGAAACCTGTGACGGTCGACAGCCCATGGCTAAAATTTGGCTTTACACTCAACACTTTTCTTCCAAACTTTCTTCATATCTCTACCGACAAATATGTCTACTACCCGACAACGATGTATCTGATTGCCTCTTCTTACTTCTCTGGTTATACGAACCTCTGTCTCTTAATAACGAAGAAATCTTTACACTTCTAGTATATTCTCTTTCAAGGCTGAAAACTTTATTTAAAACCAGTGATTGTAAACCACTAGAGATACAACTTGAAGAGCTGTTATCCGACTTCGTTAGGTCAAAAAATGCCACTGTTTTAAAAACTTTATTCCATTGTCTGTTGCTAACGTGTTTGATCTCTGCAGATAGCTATTGTGAATTGACAGATCGAATGTTGGAGTTGATTTCGGGTTGTAAAGAGCTGAAGTTGCAAGTTACTTTCTTCTTGTCTGCCCAAACTTTTCTTCCCTTACATGAACACAAGATAAGAGATAATTATCTTAGAGTTATCTCCCTTTGTAAGCAAAAGCTTCAATTGGAAATCTCTTTAAGTAATATAGATACAAATGATGAACTTAGTGAGTATTTCCAGGCCTGTATTGATGTTATTGATGTATATTCGAAATAAAAGGGAATGAAAATGGAAAAAGTGTCGTTTTATATATATATATATATATATATATATATATATATATATATATATCATTCAGAAAAAAACAACAAACTGGTCACATTAGGATTATAAATTAATTTCCATCCTGTTACACATTTTTATATAAATTTACTATAATTCTAACCGACAATAAAATAAAAAACGGAAGTGGGCTAAATGAAGAGATAACTCTTCACCCCTCTTTTATCCCCTCCCACCTTCTTTTTTGTGTCTTTTCTGTTTTATTTTATCTAAAGGATCTGAAGAAGTCCTGTTAAATTTTTTTCGTGTTTTGGAATTTTTCAAAAACGCGTAACAGGATGGAAATAAATTTATAATCCTCATGTGACCAGTTAGTTGTTTTTTCTGAATGAAATTACTGCTCTGTAATGTCTGTTACATTGAGCTCTTTACCAGGAAAATTTAAATGTTCACTCTTGAATAGTTTTCTTGTCCTGATGGAATTACTCCCAATTCCAGTTTAATTGGACCAAATAATACTATATATATATATATATATATATCTCCATATTTACCAATCTCTCCGCTCGGGCAGGATATGACACAAGGTCAATTTTTAAGCGAAGACTAACAGGTTTGAATTCAGAGTTTTCCTTCTCCTAGACTAGTTGCCTCACCAAGGCTGAAGAACCTAGTCTGCCCTACTATTTACCCATAACTGAAGGGAGAAATATTGGATTCATACCTTTTCCCAAGGGTATTAGTGCTATACGAAATGCAGTCATTCTTGTCCAGGATTTGAACTCATGTCGCCGTGTCCATTTCTTACGATGATAACCATTACTAATATATATATATATATATATATATATATATATATATATATATATATATATATATATATATATATATATATATATATATATATATATATATATATTGTCATCCACAGATAGACTATTTCGTTCTATCAGAATTCTTCAGTGTGGCTAGACACGCAGGACACACACACATACATCAAATCAAAGAAAAATCTTTAAAAATTACTCATATTTTTTGTAATAATATTTATTTCAGCAGACCCTACATTTTAAAAATGTTAGATCTACATCTTCAGACAAAGAAATTTCTTTGTCTGAAGATGCAGATCTCACAGTTTTTCTTTGATTTGGAATTATTTGCCCTGTCATTTAATTTATTATTATTTTACATTGAGGTCTCTTTTGGATTTTGAAATACATGGATATTGAAAAAAGAAAATCCGAAAATAGAATCGTTCCCACCATCAGCTGATTTGGTGTTGGATAATATATATATATATATATATATTTCTTTAAGAAAAAACAACGAAACCAATCACAAAGGATTATAAATTTATTTCAATCCTGTTACGCATTTTTGAAATTTTCAAAAACACGAAAAAAATTAACAGGACTTCATCAGATCAATTAGATAAAAAAACTAGAGTAGACACATAAGAGTGGGAGGGGATAGAAGAGTGGGAGGGGATAGAAGGGGGTGAAGAGTTATCTCTTCATTAAGCCCACTTCCGTTTTAAATTTAAATTTTAGGTTGGCAATGTAGTAAATTTATTTTAAAACAATTTTTTTAAAATTAATTTTACATATAGACTTAAATTACAGATATTTTTAGTTAGATTTAAATTTTAATTAATAATCTCACGTAAAGATGCAGTAATAGATATATTAAAACAAAAACAAATATTTAATTTACTTAAATATTTTAAAATTTCAAAAATATTTAGAAGGCATTAATCAGTTACATTTTTTATGCGTAGTACATATATATTATATGCTTTTTCACAATTTTCTATCTAACAATTTATTTTATTTATTCTCAAAATTAACTCTAATTCTCAAATAAATTTATGCTTTTTAAAAAAATTTTTTATTTTTATTTTTTTTTTTTACTTGTTTAATTATTTATAGTTTAAATTTGGCCCTATGTCTACACCTGGCTATTAGTTCATTTCTCTTATTTAGTAATATTTTTGGCTCAGGAAAAAGCAAAATGTGGATCTTTTCTTCAAGACATAGATTGCACCTACTATCAAAAGATTTTGGGGTACTAGATCTTTTCAATATGGACCTTAAAACTACTTAAAATTAGTAGATGAAACGCCAATATAATATTTCTTATCACTTATGTCCTCTTATGTCCAAAAGAGGACATAAGTGATAAGAAATTTTATATTGGCGTTTCATCTACTAATTTTAAGATTAGGTACGGAAATCATAAATATTCCTTCTCCCATGAGCATCAAAAAATCAAACTGCTCTATCAAAACATTATTGGGGATTAAAAAATAAAGGGTTAACCCCTGACATTCAATGGTCCATATTGAAAAGATCTAGTACCCCAAAATTACGTGGTGTGAGAGACAACAACTATGGAAGGCAGTAATTACTGGGGATATGGTTACAAGATTCATCATTCCTATCCGAGGTCACGGTAAAAATCACCTGAAGAAGGCCAGAGGTGAAATTTGGCCGAAACGAAGTGAAAGAAAAAACAACACAAAAAAAAAACTACCAAGATGAGGACAAAAAGTCCGCAATAAATAAAAATTAATTCTCTAATTAATAAATCTTTTCTCGTTCATTTATATGTATTTTTCTTTCCGTTTTCTTTATCCAATATATTTGTTCGATTAAACCTCATACCTTACTTATCTACATATATATCATCATCATGTCGTGCCGCTAGCACGGATATCCCTAACCCTCTTTCGCCACTTCTCCCTATTGTTCATCGCCTCTAACAGGTCTTCAGGGTTACATCCTCTATCCTCACAGAGCTGCTGTATGTATGTTCGAGCTGGCCATCTTGCTTTTGCTCGGCCATATGTGGGGGTCCATAGGAGTACATCACTTATGAGCTCGTCCCTGCTAAGCATGTTTGATTAAATAATAAAGACACATCTTGTCTATATAATTTTGTTAAGATCCTTTCAAGTTTCCTGACAAGTGTCTTCGTTTTAGGTTTGAATTGGTAGATGAATTACCAAAATTGTCCCTAGCGCTTTCGGACCTTTCATAGGCCCTCATTTTAAAGTGTGTTTTTATAACATTACAAAATTACTTATACGCAAAATTGGATAAAACTGAGATGCCGATGATATCGAACGAATTTAAAACAGGATACTATCAACAGAAATAGAATATTATCAAAATAGAATTTTTTTTAATATACTATTTTTTCTTGATAATATTCTGTTTTTGTTGATAGTGTTCTGTTTTAAATTCATTAGATATCATCGGCATCACAGTTTTATCCAACTTAGTGTTTACGTAATTTTGTAATGTTATAAAAAACCTAAAAACTCTCTTAAAAAACACTTTTTACACATACAAACAACCCCTGGTGATGACCTATGAAAGGTCCAAAAGCACTTGGGATAATTTTGGTAAATTCATCTACTAATTCCAACCTAAAAGCATGACACTTGTCTGGAAACTTGACAGGATCTTAAAATTATATAGACAAAATGTGTCTTTTTATTTAATCAAACATGCATAAATGAAAGACTTCTCTCCAACCTCACATATATATATATATATATATATAACATAACAACAGTATATGGCTGTCACTATCTCACTTGGTGGGTTTGTAGTAGACCAAATGCGGTATAATTTAGAAAGTGCTCAATATCTCTGATAGAACTATTATATAATAAGTTGGCGACCTTAGTCAAGGGTGACCCAAAGGCTCCCTTTTCAATAGCTACTACACCAAGATGTAGAGGAGGGCACTACCCCATTCACAGGATTGCTCCATTTTACCCTTGATCCTCACCTTATAGTGCTGAGTGCTAAGCAAGGTGGCATCAAGTACCATTTATTTGAGTCTTTGGTATGACTCGACCTGGGATTGAACCCCAGTCTCCCGGACCATTGGCAAAACACTTTACTCATTAGGCCAATGTATATATAAAAGTATGGATGCTTATCTGCAACCCAGAGTTTCATGTCGTCTTCATATGACAATCATTTTCTGCCTGATGATTGCCATGTAAAAACGGCATGAAACCAGTGGTCGCAGACAAGCACCCATGCTATTAAAAATATATATAAAAACTAATATATATATATCTATTATATATTTTTTTATGTATATATATTTATATATGTATAAAAGCTCTGATTGATATTGAGCACTATGCAGAACACTGCTGGAGGAGCAAGGACAAACTCATAAGCAACGTTTTCCTATGGACCTCTTCACACAGATGTACAAATGTAGGTTGACCAGCTAGAACTTATCTACAACAGCTCTGTATGGACACAGGATGTAGTCGAGAAGACCTGCCGGAAGCAATGGATGATAGAGACAGATGGCAAGAGAGATGGAAGCATGTCATGATGACTTTAATAATACTGCAATATTTAATCCTCCATTAACTCACCAAGTGAGCTAATGAGTACTATATATATATATATATATATATAAGCATGTTTCATTAAGTAGTAAAGACACCTTTTGTCTATATAATTTGATTAAGATCCTTTCGAGTTTCCTGATAAGTGTCTTGGTTTCAGGTTGGAATTGGTAGATAAATTTACCAAGATTGTCCTGAGCGCTTTCAGACCCTTCATAGGCCATCATCAGGGGTTACTTTCATGTGTAAAGAGTGTTATTTTTTTAAATGAGTGTTGAAAGTTTTTTCATAACATAGCAATAATATGTAAACTCAGAGTTGGATAAAACTGAGTTGCTGATGAATTTAAAAAACAGAACACTATCAACGGAAATAGAATACTATTAAGGAATATGAAATATTAAAAAAAAGTTCTAAAAGCATTTCAAAACATTGTCACTATTTTCAAAATTAATTCTATTGATTTTATGGGGGTTTTTTTATAAGTAGGGCTTTTAGGATTTGTAGTCATAGTTTATCAATTTTGTGTGCAATTATAGTGGTGTTTTCAACTAGAATTTTTCGAAATTTGGAATTGGGAATAGAATGGGTTTTAAGATGTAAGGCTATAGAGCTAGAATCATTAAGGTGCATTGTAAGTTGTCTAGAAAGAGTTGTAATAGTAAGACCAACATACGCACTATTTTCTTAGAAGACACAGTCTCCCGAGGGACATTTGAACATATATACAACATGGTCAAATCAAGAAGTTTAGTAGAGGACCACTCGAGACAATTTTGGTAAATTCATCTACCAATTCCAACCTGAAACCAAGACACTTATCAGGAAACTCGAAAGGATCTTAATTAAATTATAGCATAAGTCAATAAAGTTAAATGATTTCAAGTATTGCTATGTATCCAGAAGGAAATGGATCCTGGTAACAGCAATGTCAAACAATGACTAAGCAGCAGCAATTTCAAAAAAATCCCAAACAGCCACCAAGAACCAGCAACAGCAATTTCAAAGAGATCCCACACAGCCACCAAGAAGCAGCAACAGCAATTTCAAAGAGATCCCAAACAGTCACGAAGAAACAACAGCATCTTCATACATCACATAAGACTATGCCTTGCTTGTCAAGCAGTAAAAAATATGTTCACTTCTGAAGGCAGAAGTTATAGTGTGCAGATCACGTCTCTCACAAGAAGAAATCTACCTCGCATGTAAATTTCTATATGCCGGAGCTTGCATAAAAGAGCATGCCAGCAGCAGGAGCATTGTTGTTGTTCCTCTTTGTGAACTGCTTTTTTGTCTGACTGACAGAACGAACGAGTTGACCAGAGGTATACTGAGGAAGGGCTGCTAGTCACGTGTGTTGTTATTTTTAGTCAACTGAGGCTACCCAATTGTCTGAGGACTGTACTACTGATTTTGGTTGGACTAGTTCTACAACACAACCCTCATGGGTTATCTAATGCCAAATCCATTTTTGTGGAAGAATATAAGTGGTAATATTTAACCCATCGCTGGGGAAATAAGGAGAGTTTTTATCTTTCCATCCGGGTATTAGACCAAAAGTGAACAAAATAACATGACTAGAGCTTGAACTCGTATTCTAGGATTTCACAGTCTAGAATGTTAGCCACTACATCACAGGGACTCCACTCCCCACCATCCCCATTAGCAAAACTTACGTTGTGTATCAATTCTCACGCCCATTGGGAGATTGCATCTCCAATACTAATGATGAAAAAACAGCACTCAATTCATACATTGGACACATAACCACCACCCTTTCTTGCAGACTAACTTGTCATTTATCTAATGTTAGCGTTATCCAGACACACATCAACAAATGTATCACAGGACCAAAATAGTTTCTGAACACATCTCATATTTTGAAGAAAATTAACATTTCATTCATTATTCATTTCTCTCTTGGTGAATACAGCTTCAGTTTCAAAATTTCTTAGCAGATAATATAGGCTACAGTGATGCAGAAATGGGGATTGGAAGTTATTTTACTCAAAAAATACATCAGAAATGATATTTACAATAAAAATGCATTGGTCAATGATTTTTACGATAAAAATGCATCAGAAATGATTTTTACTATAAAAATGCATTGGAAATGATTTTTATTATAAAAATGCACTAGGAATGATTTTTACTATAAAAATGCATTGGATAATGATTTTTACTATAAAAATGCATTGGAAATGATTTTTACTATAAAAATGCATTAGAAATGATTTTTACTATAAAAATGCATTGGAAA
This sequence comes from Sepioteuthis lessoniana, assembly GCA_963585895.1. Lineage (NCBI taxonomy): Eukaryota > Metazoa > Mollusca > Cephalopoda > Myopsida > Loliginidae > Sepioteuthis > Sepioteuthis lessoniana. The sequence continues at coordinate 37,987,252 of OY757944.1, read as the reverse complement.
TGATTTTTACAATAAAAATGCATTGGTCAATGATTTTTACGATAAAAATGCTTTGGACAATGATTTTTACTATAAAAATGCATCAGAAATGATTTTTACTATAAAAATGCATTGGAAATGATTTTTATTATAAAAATGCACTAGGAATGATTTTTACTATAAAAATGCATTAGAAATCATTTTTACTATAAAAATGCATTGGAAATGATTTTTACTATAAAAATGCATTGGATAATGATTTTTACTATAAAAATGCATTAGAAATGATTTTTACAATAAAAATGCATTGGAAATGATTTTTACTATAAAAATGCATTAGAAATCATTTTTACTATAAAAATGCATTGGAAATGATTTTTACTATAAAAATGCATTGGATAATGATTTTTACTATAAAAATACATGGAAGATGGTTTTATAATAGAAACTGATTTCTTTAGAGTTGCTGGGTCTTATATATAGGAGGGTTATTTTCACGTTTGTTCACATCACATGTCAAAAACCATCACGACTTACAATTCAATAGGAACAACATAAGACAACAATGACATATCAAAAACAATAACACTTTATTGATTTCATTATAATACTCTGAATAGATAACAAATGGGAGACTTTTTTTTCTCTTTTTTAAATAGTTTCTTGTATATTAAAAAAAATTCTTATAATTTAATCTTTCAAACGCCATATATCAGTGTTGGAATAAAAATCTGATATTTAAAAAAAAAAGAATTATATATTGAAAAAAATGTTTTTCTTCCCAAACACTCGTATATTTTACTTTATCATACAGCTAAATATTTTTTTACTTTCCGCACAATATTTATCTAATTTATTTATATAAACAATTCATAAACAATTTATTTTTTCAAATGCAGAAACAGGATCTACAATATTCCATGTATATTTTCAGACTACTGTCTTCAGTTTTGCTGTTGTTGTTAAAACAATGTTTCAGTAAATACCTTCTTTGATCTTTTACTGTATGTGGTCTTTAGAGTGTTCTTGGTTTCCGTCTTTTTTTTTATCTTCTTAAACCCTCCACCCTCATTTATTTTCTAACAGTTCGATAAAAAAATTTTGTTTAATTTTTAAAGGCTGGATCCAGTGTCTATTTAAAGAAGGTAAAAATGTTTCAGATTTTTCTTTTACCTTCAGTGGTTGGATCCAATGTCCGTTTTGAAGAGGCCAAAGCATTTTTTTTTTTTTTTTGCTTCTGCCTTTGCTTCTCTTTAATCAGTTCCATTTAAAGAAAAAAAACAAAACAAAAAGGGCAATTTTTAAAGTTTGTATTCAATGTCCACTTAAAGAAAGCCAAAGCATTCCTTTTGCCCCTGTATCACTTCGGCTAGTTCCATAACAAGTTCATAGAAAATTCTAAAGGCTGGATCCAATGTCAATTGAAAGAAGGTCCAAACTGCTAAAACATTGTACTAATATGAACAAAGATGAAGACAATTGTTTGAATTAAGATATGGAATAGTGAATATATCTCCATTCAAAACTTCAGAAGACAATACTTTGTACTATTATAAAAAGATCATTATTATCTTCATGACTATTAATAATCATTATTAATAATGGTTATTATTTATTATTAATATTAACATACAAAAAGAAATTTCTGTTTCTTATAAAATAAATAAAATAACAACCATAATAATAATTATTAATAATTATTAATGTTACCTGTAATAATAATAAGAATTAAAAGTAATAAAAAACATTCTAACAATAATGATGGTGATAATGTTTGAATCGCTAATAACCATATGAATAATCAGCAGAGAATTTAAAAAAAAAAAACTTTTCAAGAATTATTCAGACTATTGAACTTGTTACTTTTGTTTCAGCCAATTCATTCTACAGCCTTCACCTATAATGTATGTGCAAAAAAAAATGAGGTATTTTTTTGTTTTGTTTTTTTGTTTTGTTTTTTCTTTTCAGATAAAGTCCAATCAAAACAATTGGTCACACTTTATTTATTTTTTTAAAACCCAAATTCACTGCAAACTGGGCCAGTTAGTCATTATAGCAAGAATGTTACCGAATAACAAATAAAGACTAAGGATGTAACAAAATATGTGAGTCAGAGCCTGTTATCACAATATTTCAGCCAATTCATTCTGTCACCAGGTTTGCTCTAAGTGTAATCACCCTCAGCTGGGCCACCTGGCATTTAATGACAAGCATAGATTCAAATTGCACTGGACCTCTGGGTTTGGTGAATCTCTGACCAGCTGGGTCACTTGGCATACATGCCAGGAGACTTAGCAAAGGCTAGTATAGTTTAGATTGTATCTAGTGTTGTCCAACAGTGCATGAGTCTTGGTTCAATCCCAAACTCACCCACCCCTAAATCTCCACTATAAAAGGCCTTGAGTCAAATCCTGCCAGGTGGGAGGTACAAATAAATATCCTTCTTCAGGTGTAAAATTCAATATGGAATAATATCCAGCAGGCAATACAGAAAGTGCATTCTTAGTGACATGAACCAAATAGATTACACCTTTCTCAACACTGATGTAGCATAGTTGACATCCATATTTATTCATGGCGGAGGTTCCTTTCTTAAAAGAAGATCCCTCTGCATCAGAAGATTGCAGCTCATGGCATTTTCTGTTTTTACTGTTATTGTAATATTCTAGCCAGTCAATTCTACAGCCTTCTTTAAGTGTACTAGCAATATGTATACAAAAATGATGTCATTTTTTTTGTTTTGTTTCAGATAGTGTTCACTAGTGTAACAGGAAAAAAATTGATAGCCAATATACGGACTGGACCAATGTACTAAGCAAAATGTTACCTCAATGCTAGCCATGACAACTGCAAACCAAAAGGTTAAGAAACGGAATTTGGGTTTAAATCTCTTCAAGACTGCCAAAATTCATATCCTAGGAGTTTTATGATTGTTAGGATATATATATATATATTTATATATGTGTTGTTGGGATATATATATATATATATATATATAAGTGAGTTGGCTGACCATAGTTGAGGGTGACCTGAAGGCTCTCTTTTCAATAGCTACTACACTGAGATGTAGAGGAGAGCATTACTCCTTTCTCTGGATTGCTCTATTCACCCTTGATCCATACCTTATGCTACGTATTAAGCAAGGAGGCATCCAGCACCATTTTTTTGAGTCTTTGGTATGACTTGACATGGGATTGAACTCTGGTTTCCAGGACCATTGACAAACGCTCAAACCATTATGCTAATGGGCTGGTATATATATATATATATATGTATGCACAAACATATATATATACATCTATATATACATAGATACACAAATGTATATGAGCGTATGCATATATATACATACACGCATGCACACACACACACACACACAGATATATATATATATATATATATACATACATATGTACATACATATATATATATATCTTGTAGAGCTCTTGTAAAAGTCTAATGGAAGTGATGTGTGAAGAAAAATAAAGAAACTAGGTTTTTCCTGATTTTTAAATTTGCAGACAATAAAGTCATTATTGTCTGATCATTTGGTTTGATTGCTTTATTTAATGGCATATCAACCTTCGTGGATTATTCAATGCCAAAGCGATCCTTGCAGAAGGGGTTAATACATTTCCTAAGGGTATTTGTCCGAAATTGAATGTAATACTGCAACTGGAGTTTGAACTTGCTTACTACAATCACGGAGACCAGCGCTTTAACCATTACACCATGAGGACACCCCCATTGTCAGCTGAAAACTGATGTAGAAATTACTTTGGATTATACAACTGAACCAGAAAGACGAAAGGCAATGTGGTCATTCCACATTTTTTTCGTCTTAAGGGCGAATAAATTGTCACTCCTTATTATTAGATTAATGATTCTTCAGGTTTTGTTTCATCTGACATACACGACTCAGGTTTTTTACAACACCTACCATTACTAAATGGTCACCCACTAAATAATGAACAGGCCCATCTCTCCTTAACTTTGGTAATCTGTTGCTTTTCAGCATGAATTGACTGTAAGTCATTATGGATTTGTCATTGATCATTACAAAAAGGTATAATAAAAATAAATAAATATACATATATATATATATATATATATTTATTTTTATTACACCTTTTTGTAATGATCAATGACAAATCCATAATGACTTCCCCTACCCCTGTGGGGTTGAGCTCTCTAGCAAGGGAAGTAATGGTTGCCACTAGCGTAAAGCAAGGCTCTTCAAATGAATTGAGCTCTCAGTAGCTGTTAAGCAGATATATATAAACAAAAACAAATGTGATACATAAGCATTTAAATTTCCTTCGCTTGGGTTGGTTTCCTCGAGGCTGAGCGGTAGAATCTTGGATTGGCATTTCAGTCAGCCAGGTTTCGATCCCAGCTTCGGAGCCTGTCTAGCCACACTGAAGAGTTCTGATAGAACAAAACAGGTCCGTCTGTGGATGACAATAGATATATATATATATATGTGTATGTGTGTGTGTGTGTGTGTGCGTGTAAAATCATTAATCAGTATTGGGGAGCATTAATAGAAAAAGCCTAAGAAATCCTTGAATAAAGCATAAAAAAACATGAAATCCTTGAATAAAGCATGAAAAAAACATAGAAGAAGGAATTGGTCAAAATTTGACAACAGTAAAAGAAACAAAAAAATAAAAATAAAAACAAAATGATGCCAATAGTCTGAACAACTTTTGAAAAAAGAAACAAAATAGAATCTTACAATTTATAAATAATGAAATACATATTTACCATATGCTGGTTGTTGAGGAAAAAGAAGACAAAAAAAAATCAAATATATATGTGTGCATTATATATATATATATATATATATATGTGTGTGTGTGTGTGTGTGTCATTCATCATCATCATGTCGCACCATCAGCACAGATCTCCCAGACCCTCTACCGCCACCCTTCTCTATTGTCCATCACTTCCAGTAGGTCTTCAAGGCTACATCCTGTATCGGCATGTATGTAGGTCCTAGCTAGATGTCCTGCCTTTGCTTGTCCATGTGAAGGGATCCACAGGAGTACATCACTTTTGAGTTCATCTCTACTTCTCCAGCAGCATCCCACTTGTCTGGTTCTTCTAACTTGGATAGTTTTCGTGATGGGCGGTAGGTGGTCGTATAGCTGCTGTTTTGTGGGGTGCTGCCTCTAGGACTTGTTCAATATTGCTTGCAGCATTCTTGTGTAGTTGCCGTCAAGCTTTTTCTCCATAGATTTAGTTAGTGTCCATGTAAAGCATCTGTACAGCAGTATCGACATGACCGCTGATTGGTTGGCTGATTTGTTTGTTTAATGGCATATCAACTTTCATGGGTTAATTTATACTAAAGTTCTCCTTATTGAAGAACAGTAGTGAAACTATTTAACTCATAGCTGGGTGGGGTTAAGGTGGGGTCCATACCTTTCCCAAGGGTATTGATCCAAAAGTGAATGCAACAGCATGACTAGTTTGAAGTTGCTCACTATGATGACCTAGTCCAGTATGTAAGCCACAACAACATAGAGTCTCCCCACCTATATATATATATATGCACACATATATACCTTGTATTAAATTAACAAAATAAATCCCTGATTTGATACTGTAAATAACATAAAAATAAAATAAACATTTTTTTTTAACCAGACCCAGACGTTATCTACAACTTTATATATATATATATATATATATACATGGCCTGAGAGAGTGGTGGTAGGGAAGCCAGTGCATTACTCCAGGCCCATGATGGCCTGGCTGTTCAGAGAATATCTTGGGGTAGAATATATAAAACAGTTTTTATGAAACATAAAAAGAAAAAAAAAATCTAGAAAAATTGACAATGTTTTCTAGCATTTTTTTAGAAACCGAATTATTTATTTCTGAAACTTACATTTGTATTTGTGATGAAAACAAAATGTCTTAAGGACGAGGGGGTTTGTGCCGTGAGTGTGAATGAGGGGGGAACTTTACACCACCTTATAAAATACCTCTCAGTGGCCCTGTCTATCTATCTCTCTCTCTCTACACACACATACAAATATATATATATATATATATATATATATATATATATATGACTATAGAGATATATACTCCCCTACCCCTGTATGGTTGAGTTCTCTGGCGAAGAAGTAATCGTGTTGCCATTAGCGTCTATTGCAAGCCTCTTCAAATATGAATTGAGGTCTCGGTAGCCATTGAATGGATGTATGTAAGCAATTGTAATTGTGATTCATAACTGTTTAAAATTTACTTCGCAGCTGATAGCTCCTCGTGGCTGAATGGTTAGAAGCTTGGCTTGGCGTTTGAGTCAACTGGGTTTTGATCCCAGCTACGGAAGCTACTATCTAGCCACACTGATGAGTTTTGATAGAACGAAACAGGTCTGTCTGTGGATGACTATATATATATATATATATATATATATATTTATGCATGTGTTTGTGTGTTTGTCAAAATAATAATAATAATGATGATAATAATAATAATGATAATAGAATGTGAAGTAGAAACTAAAAAAAATTTTTTAAAACCCTCAATAATAATAAACGATAAAACCCACTAAATTTTCCTATTATTTGGGTTTCATGAACGTCAGTCTCCAGGTAAGCTACAAAATGAAATAAATAAATTTATTTTAGTGTCAACTCGAGAATTGACATTTATAATAATAATAGGAAAACTTTGTGAGTATATATATATATATATATATATGTATGTATGTATGTATATATATATATGTATGTATATATATATATATATATATATATACACAAACATACACACATATGTATGTGCAAGCAACAGCACATACACAAACATACTAACATTCAATTATACACAAACTTTGACACACACACAAATAACCCCCACTTTTTAAACTAAGATTAACCAGATTAATCAGTTTTTTGAAAGATTTTCACTCTGTCCGACAATTTCTGATTGCATGAAACCCAGGGTCACAGACAGTACCATGTAACATAATATATATATATATATATATATATATATAAAAAAGGGGACCAATAAATTTGTTGGTTGATTAGTTTTATGACATGTCAACTGCTCCAGAGTTATTTAATGCCGGAGTTGTTTTCTTTTTTGCAAACAATTATATGATTTCAAATGATTATTTGTATCTAATGTATGATCAACCAACATCAACTGACCATTTCTCCATTAATTACATAAAGCAAACATTATACAGTGAAATGTTCATATCCATAATCAGCCAATGACTAATAAGTTATGAATAACAGATTTATTGGTCCACTCTGATACAAAATTTTCTATACAGATTAACCTACACACACACACACACACACACACACACACACACACACACACACACACACACATATATATAGACACATTATAAAGAAATATATATATATATATATATATATATATATATATATATATATATATATTTATATATATATATATATATATATATAGACAGGTTATAAAGAAAAAAATGTGTAGGTCAAAGTATTAGACCAATTTCATTCCCTGCCCCACAAAAAAAAAGCTTCTGTGGGTCTGAATCTCTTAAATAGACTATAAACTAGAGGCAGGTTTTTGTCGATTCCCTTATTTTCCTGCTGTTGGCAAGATTTTCTTTAAAAAAATCCCCCAAAGTCTAATGACAGTTTAACAAACACTTTGTCAGACTCTTTTAAAGTATTAAAAAAAAATCAGGCTTAACAATCAACCAATCAGAGATAAGGTTACATTTTTTTTAAAACTAACCAATTACATTATTTGTATTATTACAGTAAAACAATGAACAATGGCTGACATAGGCAATAACAATAAAGTCATTAAAAAGATTTTTTTGTTTTCTTTCTTTACTTTTGCTACATAAAAGACCATTTAACAATATGGCTGAGAGGGTAAAATTAAAAAGACAAAATATCAGTTGTTGATCAGGATATTTCAAAAAATAACTTGTTTTACCAAAAAGAAAATGGGAGCAAAAAAATGTGTTTTCAATGTCCCAGACAATAGTTAACATTTTATATATTTTGAATTGGGCAGAAATATTTTTAAAAAAATGTTTTTTTTCTGTCCATGATCAACAGGAAAATACTTGACTGCAATACTAACAGGCCGACAAAGGGGTCAGCTTTTTTGGCACAGCCAGAATTCTTTCAAAACTGGTCTGAATTTTCTAAAAGAAACATTTGATTAAAAACTAATATGTACATTTAACAGAGGCAGGAGTCTTGAATACATCATACTTCCACCAAAAGGGCAAAAGGTTCTATCAAAGTTAAGACTAAAAAAAAAATGTAATTAAAAAAAAAAGTAATTAAAAAAAAAGATTTTATGTATTTTTTATTTTTTAAAAAATTTTTTAAGGAACTGTTTTTTTTAATTTTCTGTAGAAAAAAGGTATGGGACCACTCTTTTCATGTTATATAGTTCTTTTTCTTCGTTTTTTTTCTTTTAATATATAGAGTAGTCCCGTCCTGATTATTCGTTTAAATATTTTCAAGACAGACCCATTTCTGTAGGATTTATTTCTCATTCATCTGTACAAATATTTTGGAGAGTTTTCTCACAAAACATCTTTTGAAATATAAAAGTGTTTTCATTGTTGTTTTTGTCGGGGTTTTTTTTGGGGGGGGGGTTCAGTCTTTCTTTCATCTTTAAAAAAAGATTTTTGTTCCTTTTCTATAAAAAAATCTTCTGGTTTTTTAATGATTTTTATTTTAGATAAAAAGGTTTTATAGAGTACCCAATTTTTTTTGGGAAAAAAATCTTGATTACCACCAATGTTTATTTTTTTGTAGGGGAAGGGTATGATTTCTGAGAAGATTTTATGTTTTAGGGCATTTTTTTTTTCTTTTCTTATTTTTTTTTTCAAAAAACAATGTTCTTTCTTAAAATATAGATATGAATTTTAAGAAACCACTTTTCTGGATAAAACTTTTTTTTTAATAGACAATAGATATGATAAAATAACTAACATCTTTGTATTTAAAAAAAAAAAATTATGTGTGTGTGTGTGTGTGTGTGTGTGTGTGTGTGTGTGTGTGTGTATATATATATATATATATATTTCATGTATGAATATATATATATATATATATATATATATATATATACACGTTATGTATATGTGTATCTATCAATCTATATATGTGTGTGTATGTATGTATGTATATATATGTTTGTACGTTTGTATATATATATATATACATATATATATATATATATATATATAACAGACTCACACACACACACACACACACACATGGTAGCTCAAATGTCATGCTAAAACTGAAAAGAGTGCACACTTACAAAGCGGCAAATGAAAGACATTTGTGTGACATCATCTTTCATAATTAAACCAATGAAATTTTCAGTTGACATATTACTATAGACAGAAACATTATACCATCTATTCAATAAATGTAAAAATTACTCAATTTTTCAAAGATAGCAAAACTTTAGGGCTAACCTATACATATATGTGTGTGTGTGTGTGTGTGTGTGTGTGTGTGTGTGTGTGTGTGTGTGTGTGTGTGTGTGTGTGTGTGTGTGTGTGTGTTTGAGTGACTATTTTTAGCCACATAATTTCAGGTGACAATCTCTTGATAAAGAAATGGAGATATCCAGTCTTTTACAATTTTATCATTCCATTTTAGTAAAAATGTCTACCAAATAGTTATTTATATATTAGTTTTTTGGTGCAAAAATAACTGCATTTTTATCCTCTTAAACTTGTATGTGCATTTTAAAATAAACTTTTAAAAGATATAGGACCACTCTTTTTAGTGATAGAGTTCTTTTTCTTCATTTTTTTCTTTTTTCTATGGAGTGGTCCCATTCATATATATATATATATATATATATATATATATATATATATATATATATATATATTAATAGTTTGGTTGCTTTTATATATTTCATTATTTGTTGGCTCATTTAATACCCAAATCAATTTTTGTCTTTGGATTTTTTTTTACAAGCAACTATACAGTTTTGAGTACTGTAAATTGCAACGTACAAGCCAACTTTTTAAACTTGAAAAAATCTTGACAGAACTAGGGGTCAACTTACACGGCAGAGCTAAAATCCAAACATTTATCACAAAGTGGTCAACCAGTGGAACAATAGTCCTAACAAGTGATATACACCACTTACCATAACTCTAGCAGACTGCCACAAACATTTCCAACTCAAATTTGGGACACATATATAACAAATTAACACAAATTGGTGTAAACATTATAAAACTATAATAAAAATTAAGTATTTTAGCAATCCTATATCACATGCCATTTCCAACTGCTGATCCACTGACTATAAACACTGACTGGAACGCCACAGCACCCAGGCGGCCAGTCAAACAACTACGGTATGTTTCCCATCTATTGTATTTGAAATGCCACATTTTTTGAAAGATTTTATAACAGATTCTTCTCTTACTGGGTATGTTTCGGCCTTCAAAGTAGCCTACTGCATGTTTTTTTTTTGGAGGGAGAGGGGAGGTCAACCTATGCAGCAGGCAGAGGTCAAACACAGAATTTTGAGCAAAAAATCTTGTGGTTAATTTATATGCCAGATCAACTTGTACGCAGCAATTTACAGAAATAGTTGAGGATTAAAATAAGTTTTTAGGCATTTTTATTATTTAAACGAAATTTCTTTTTCATAGTTCAATATATTTTCAGTTTTTAAATATTTTATATATCTGTATGTGCATCTAGAGCTGTTGTAATAAGCCATTATGTGCATATTCATTTCCAAGTGTGGATATTTACATCTGCATGCATAGATATTCAAACGAGTCAACATGTGCATGCACAGAAAGGAGTATAGGTATGCCTGATGCTAAGGAAAATATTTTAGTAGATTCAGCTTTAACCAACAACTAATATTAACATTAATGTATCCATGATATTGCCATGTGGCTTTACCATTCCCAGGTAAAGTCAGAGATAATATCTCTACTGTTCAAATAACAAAGACAAAAAGAGATCAAGAAAGGATTTCTAGGACTGTCATGCGACACCCTATGAGGCCCCTAATGGATAATTATTTCTTTTATCTTAAAAGAAGTATAAAGATATCTGAAATTCACCATTAACCAATGACCAATCGTAACATTAATATATCCATGAAATATGCTTCCACTTCAGATTATTCTTATTTAGGCAGATTAAGTAAGTTTTGGCCGACCAATAGCTTACAGTATATTTGGGTTGACGTATGCAACAAGTGTAGATCTAACTCAGAATTTGGAGCAAAAAATCTTAAGATCCATTTATTTATAGTCATTATTCCAATTTAATACAATGACCCAGTTGCCTGGGGCTACAGAATACACAGACTGCATCTCTGCAATGGGTAAGATTCCCCCAAGGAGTGTCCTATGGTCCAGTTGCCTGGGGCTGCAGAATACACTGACTGCATCTCTGCAGAGGGGTTAGATTCTCCCAAAGGGTGCCCTAAGCCCATTCGGCTGGGGCCGCAGAATACAAAGACTGCATTTCTGCAGAGAGGTAAGACTCCCCCAATGAGTGTCCTAGATATGACACTAAACATTCTGATAGTAAAGTTCCAGTAATGCTGAAGCTTTGGGGAACGCGGAGTACCCCTTTATTGCCATTGCTCCCAGGTCCACTTTGGCCTAGAGTGGTAGCTTCTGATAGGGTCCTATTTATGGGTTAAATAGAACTAAACAGTGTACAAATGCTAAACTGAATTGTTGGAATTAGAACTGTTTTTGACATTGAAACTGTGAATTTATATTAAACTGAATTGTTTGAAAGAGAACTGTTTATATGGATCAAAATGATTTGGCATTAGATAACCGACAATAGTTGATGTGCCATAAAACCAAACCAAACTATTTAATGATAATAACTATTATTTCTGCATAATTAATGCTTCAAATATCTTTTCTTAATATAAATAATTTGCCTATGGTAATATTGTTTCAACAATAGCGATCGATCATTTATAATTTATCAATAATTAAATGCTGTACAGACTTCACAATACGAGTTTTCAGTGCCAATGTATTGATACAGTTTAAAATCTTTACACACAAACAGACCTTTTCGATGTGTAGATATGACCCTCACAAGTACAAGTATTGTGGGTCAGAATAGACCTGTGAATAATGGTAATGAATGAAAAACTCTATATTTCTTGGAGCAGCAGAATAATTTAGAGTCATTCAGAGGGCAAAACTATATTCATGTAATTAGTTATTTCAAAGTTTGAATTTTTGTTCTATAGATTGATGCAAATAATTTTCTTTTCACTGTTAAAGTGTGACAGCCAAATCAAAGATGTTTTCTTTGTTTTATGGCATAGCAACCTGCGTAGGTTATTTAATGCCAAAGCCATCCTTCTAGAAGAACTGTAGTGGTATTATTTAACCTATATCTCTGAGGATAAGGTTGTTCATACATTCCTAAAGGTATTTGTCCAAAAGTGAACCTAATACCATGACTGGAATTTGAACTCGCAAAATATGATTTTGCAGGCCAGTGCTTTAACCATTACACTACAAAATTAAAATTCAAAGGATTTTATTGTAGGAATTCAAAATGAAACGGAGTGTTTGGTCAGGGTGATCATCAACAGATATCAAACTGATTGATTGATTTTAATGGCATATCAATCTGTCTTGGGTTTGTTTATGCTTAGAGGTTAGGCAATGATGTTTCAACAGATATCAAGTTCTACATTGATTCCAAGAATTTTATAACAGAGACAAGAGCCTCCAAGATGAAGAAAGTCACAGACATCCTTCTTTGCTTGATGCCAACCAACGGAGTGTGATTATCATAGTGGAACCAGACCAAATAATTTCTGAGAATGCAGAGGAATTAAATATTAATAATTCTGTTATTTGACATTTCAAACTATATATATGCTGTAATATATATATATATATATATATATATATATGCATATATATATATATATATATACACTGTATACATATATATACTTCTATGAATATGCTATATATATATATATATATATATATATATATATGAATATACTGTATGTATGTATATATATATATATATATATAAATATACTGTATGTATGTATATATATATATATATATATATATATATATATATATACAGCATATATACATATAAAATATGCAGTATATATATATATATATATATATATATAAAATATGCAGTATATATATATATGAATATGCTGTATATATATATATATATATATATATATATATATATATATACATATATATATATATATATACATATATATATATATATATATATAAAATATGCAGTATATATATATATATATATATATATATATATATATATAAATAAATAAATATGCTGTATATATATATATATATAAAAATATGCAGTATTATATATATATATGTATATAAATAAATATGCTGTATATATATATATAAATATGCAGTATTATATATATATATATATATATATATATGCACTGTATATATTTATATGTATATATGTATAGAATACCTAAAGAGCCAGAAACTAACTACCTGGGTTTCACTTATTGTATCATTTGGATTATCATGGCCAAAGAGTGTTGGAACCACCAGATTTATAGGAATAGGTGTAAAAATAAAAAATATAATAACATATATATATATATATATATATATATATATATATATATGTACTGACAGAAAATAAAGTTGCAACACCCTGAAAGACAATGCCAATTTTTTACCTGAGTACAGGTAATGTATGATTGATATTTCGATAAGATTTCTGAAGTCTTTGATCATCTTGTGATGTAGTAACAATTATACCAGTGTATGACCTGTGTATGCCAACGAAAGTACAGGCCTGTGTTAACGCCCAAGGAGGATATACAGTATATTAATATGGGGTCTGAATGCTGCTGGTTTACCCCTTATTTTGGAACCTGTGCATATACTGATCTGTTTTTGTGATCATTTAATCCAGCTATAATACCAGTATGTTTGGGGGTTGCAATTTCATTTTCTATCAGTGTTATATATATATATGTATATATATATATATACACACACACATTATATATATATATATATATATATATATATATATACACATACATACACATATATATATATTATATTATATATTTATATAAATACACACACATACATTATATATATTTATATGTATATATATATTATATATTTATGCATATATATATATACACACACATTATATATATATATATATATATATATATATATATTTATTTATAATTTAATAATATAGTTATGTGGTTTGCAATATTTATATATTAGTAGTTGACCAACAACGGTTGAGGGCGGCTCCCTTTTCAATAGCTACTATACCAAGGTGTAGGGGAGGACACTACTCCTTTCCCAGCATTGAGCATATACTGTATATATATATATATATATATATAGGGGAGGACATTACTCCTTTCCCAGGATTGCTCCATTTACACTTGATCTGCACCTTATAATGCTGAGTGTTAGGCAAGAAACATCAAGTACCCTATTTTTGAGTCTGGGATTGAACCACAGTCTCCCGGACCATTTACACTTGATCTGCACCTTATAATGCTGAGTGTTAGGCAAGAAGACATCAAGTACCCTATTTTTGAGTCTGGGATTGAACCACAGTCTCCCGGACCATTAATGAACACTCTACCCACAATGTCAATGGGCCGGTCCAAAAGAGTGCTGAATATTAGAGATAGAGAAGATGTTAATCTATATTAAATAGCTCATAAAGAATCAATAGTTCCATGTTATTTAAACTTAGATTGATATACATATATATATATATATATATATATATATAAAGAGTAAATAAAGGATTGTAATCCGACAATATGTAGAAAAACTGATAACAACGATCCAACATATTTTCTGACGCCAGTGTTTATTGCATCCCTTGTAAGGATTGTAAACTAAAATACATCGGTGAAACATCCCGAAACCTTCATATTCGTTTGAAAGAGCACAAAAGAGACATAAGAATTGGCAACTCAAACAACGCATTACTCGTACACACTTCTCAACATAATCATAATATTGACTTCAACTCTGCGAAGATGCTCACTTACATCCATAATAAAAATCTTAGATGAATTTTCGAAGCCGCAGCTATCTCATTCCTTAGTTCCCTAAATACTCGTCCTGGCTTTTATAATATTTCTCCTTACTTAAGCAAACACATTTTAAATAGCTACAATATATTCCATCCTTAGTCATATTTTCCGTATATCTCATAATTTCCATGCTTTTTATTCTCCTTTTGTTCTTTCTTTCTTTTCTTCCTTCTGTCTCGAAATCTTTCTCGTTAAACAACGTACATAAATTCTATACAATATTCCTAATAAGTCAAATGACATAATTTAAACATCAAACTCTGATTTGCCAGTTAAACGGCCAACTTTTTCTTACTATACATATTTTCCCCTAGGTTTTTGTATTTCACATTTCTAATCATCCATCGTTAACTTAAAATTATTAATATCACCCCTCATGGTCCTGATGATGGTTCAGTAGAACCGAAACGCTATAGTGTCGACCCGTTAATAAATCATTCCTTCCACTTGGATCGTTGTTATCAGTTTTTCTACATATATATATATATATATATATATATATATGTATATACATTAAAAATTGTAGTGTATAAATTGACCCTATAAGCTTGTAAAATATCTCAACAAAACTAGTACTTGCTTTATAAGGCAAATCCAAACCTTTACCACGAATTGGTTATTCAATGGAATAATAATCTTAACAATCAATATATACCTCTTACCATAACTCTAGCAGACAAACACATTTCCTACTTAAGCTTGTGTTCGGTGAACATATTTAACAAATCAACACAGGATTTAATGCCAAATGATAAAACTGTAATACAAATTAAGTATTTATATTTATACTATATCACATACTGTCTCCAGCAGCTGATGCAGTGACCGTAAACACTGATCGGAATGTCACAGCAACCAGTTTGCCAGTCAGACAACTACAGTATGTTTTTACATATTTACCAACCCCTCTGCTCGGGCAGGATATGACACAAGGTCAATTTTTAAGTGGAGTTTAACTGGTTGGAATTTAGAGGCTGAAGAACCCAGTATGCCCTACTCTTAGCTGGAGGGAGAATAATTGGATTCATACCTTTCCGAAGGGTATTAGTGCTATGTGAAATGCAATCAGTCTTGTCCAGGATTTGAACTCGTGTCGCCGTGTCCATTTCCTACGACGATAACCATTACACCACGGGCACCTCTTAATGAGAATTTATATGAAAATAAATTCTAATGTGTAAGATTTGTATGTTTTATATATGATTAATATCATTTTGGTTTTAGAGAAAAATTACATACATCATATCTAACTGGAGTGATGACAGTTTGTTGAGACATAATGGTAGTTTATTGACTATATGCACATTATAGGCACAACATTTTGTACCATAGACACATATGAATATGTTTGAAATGTACATCGAATATTCATACCGGAACGCAAAACGTTCATAATGTTCGTATATATAAACAGAACATAGGAATCTCGAAACATGAAAAACACTTACGACTTCTTAGTTCAGGTACGAAACTTTTTATTACCTTTGAGTTTAAAGGTTCTTCGACATAAGGAGAGAGATACACATTCTTTCTATTCTGGCTATTTCATCTGCCCCCCACCATCTCGTGGTGCCACCTTGCTTAACACTCAATAACATAAGGTAAAGGATCAAGGGTAAAGCGAGGCAATCCAGGGAATAGAGTAGTGCCCTCTCCTACACCTCTGTGTGCGCAAGCTATTGAAAAGGGAGCCTTTGGGTCACCCTCGACTAAGGTCACCAACTTTAGTTTTTTTTTTACTTATATATATATATATAAATATATATATATGTATATATACACACACTCTTTTAAATATGTTTCATCGCTGCAGCCAAAAGAACTGGGAAAATATATGGCACCTTCCTAAATTCATTCTATCTAAAAGTCAAATGACTCATTCAGAAATTTGAACACATCAAAGACAGAATAGGCTGGCACAAAGTGTCTGTCCTATTTAATCAAATATATATATATATATATATTGAAAGTAGAGATAGTTTTTAAGGAGCTGATAAGGAAAAAGTAGGGAAGGGTTCGGGTGAAAGGGGTTATTTTTTTTTTTTTATAATGTCTTAGAGCAAACCACATTCACAAATTAAGAGTCTGCGATGTTCAGTAAAAATCAACAAATTGTAAACATCAACATTTACAAGTATGTATGTATATGTATTTGTAAATTTAGATTACTTTTATTTTTGTACTATACTAAAAACTAAAATTTATTTGTTTGTAAGCTTAGAATAGATTCATATAGACCATATATTATTTAAAATACATTTATAAATAAAATACGGGTGTAATGGTTAAGCGATCGACTGCGAGATCGTAGTAAGCAAGTTCGTATTCCAGTCATACTATTACATTCACTTTCGGGCAAATACCCTTGGGAAAGGTATGAACTCTCTTATTCTCCCAGCTATGGGTTAAATAGAACCACTACTGTTCTTCTTGGAGAATGGCTTTGGCATTAAATAACCTACAAAGGTTGATATGCCATTAAATAAAGAAACCAAACCTAAATAAAATACGGAACTGGAAATAGTTATTTGTGGTTTAGCCAAGTGACAATAAATTTGACTTAGGTCATTTTTTAATTTAAGTTGCCTCTCCTGGAACAAATTACTGATGGAAGATGAGGCATGCCTGTATATCACTGTCTCAACTTGTTCATATCTATCTCATTCTGTTCATATCTATCTATCTATCTATCTATCTATCTATCTATCTCATTCTGTTCATATCTATCTATCTATCTATCTATCTATCTATCTATCCCATTCTATTCATATCTATCTATCTATCTATCTATCTATCTATCTATTTCAGTTTGTTTATATTCACCAAATTACATTTCACATATTCTGACCTTAACCAATTCTCAAGGTCATATTATAAAAATATATACGATATATTATTCCCCACCCACTTGAAGTTCTTCCAGTAGTCAATTGGAAAGTTCTTAACTCAGGTCAATTTCATAAACATTATATATGCATATTATATCACAGTAGATATTGATCTAAGAAAAAAAAAATCTTTTGTATTTTACACACCTAATATTACAATCTACACAAACCTTTTATTATTGCTGGTACCTAGTGAGAATCAAACTCACTGACAATGGTCAGCTAATCTAGCTTGCTAACCATTACACTGAGATGCTCTAGTTACTAAGCTTAGCTTAGTTGTGGCACAAGGCCTGAAGTATGGGGTACCTAGTGAGAATTGAACTCACTAACAATGGTATGGTAACCTTGCTTGCTAATGATTACACCATGTTAGGTGTCGATACATACATCCCAGTAGCAGTTGCTCAGTTTTAAGGGTTAATATATTATCTACATCAACCTGATATCATAGTTTGTAAAGTAAAGTTGGCAACCGTAGTCAAGGGAGACCCAAAGGCTCCCTTTTTCATTAGCTACCGGGGTGTAAGGGAGGGTGCTAATCCTTTCCCTAGATTGCTCAACTTTACTCTTGGTCCATACCTTATAATGCTGAGTGTTAAGCAAGTCAGCATCAAGTACCATTTTTTGAGTCTTTAGTATGGGATTGAACCTTGGCCTATTGGGTCATTGGTGAATACTCTAACTGCTAGGTATCGGTACACAATTCATTAGTAGTAGTATCTTAGTCAGAGCAGACCCCACACTCCCATTATCAAATAAATAATAAGCTACAGTGTGAGAGAATAAAATGTTATTAGTAATATTTTAGTGTTTTGTAAAATGTGTTTAAAATAAAACTTGTTATTCTAAATTATTTGTTCAATTAGCAACAGTCTGGCCTTTTTTTTTTCTGTACATGACACATATACTCTAGTCTCAGTTCGGTTGTTATTGTAACAAGGGATTATTAGATGCTCTTCAAAGCAAAACAGAAAAAGAGAGAAACTAGGTAGACTATACTGCTTAATCTCTCTCTTTCTCTCTCTCTCTCTCTCACTCACACTTTTTCCTTCAACTAACTTTCTATACTTCCTTCTTTTTCCCTCTCTTTATCACTTTATGTTCTTTCTCTCTCTCTTTTTTTTTTAAATTTCTCTTTTTTCTAGCTTATTCTCTCTTTACTTTCTTTTTCTCTGATTTTTTTTTTTTTTTTTTTGAGGAGTGGGATTTTGAGTGATTTAAGAGGATTTCAGTCAGCCGATGCTCCTTCCTTTTCAATTTAGCAACATGACTGATACAACAATATTAACAAGTAGAAATGTTACTCCCTACGTAAAGGATCTGGCAATTTTTAACGATAATTATGCTAGATAATTAAGCCAAGTGAACACGTCCAGCACCGACTTACATAAATAAGTATATATCATAAATAATATTTTAGAAGTGGTTAGCAAGAAGACAGATCCATTAACTTGTAAATATACAAACAACGGTGGCTTTCAAAAATGGCAGCTCGCCCCGTCAGCAAGAGATGTAGAATACAACAGCTTCATTTTCACAGAGGGATAACCCCCACACCTCAATGAGTGTTCTGGGTATGACACTAAACTGCATCTGATGGTGAAGCCCCAGTCCTGAACTTTGGGAGAAGTGGAGTACCCCTTCATTACCATTACTCCCAGGTCCACTCTGACTCAAAGTGGTAGAAACTGTTAGGGTCAAATATTTATTAAGGATTACTATTATTAGTCATTTTAAATTAGATAAGCTGTGTTCAGATTATCAGTATCACAAAGGAATACTTGATCAATAGAATTACTAATGTTAAATAGCACTACTTGAACCCATTTAACAATGTGCAAATAAATGAGCTCTAACTCAGCAATTTATCAACTATTTGCTTATAAATTAAATATGAACAGGATTTGGCATTAAATAACCCATGAGGGTTGGTATGCTATACAACACCAATCAAACACTAAAAATGGTAGCTGTGAATATACAAGCAGACTTTCATTTGTGCATTTGTTTTACTAAGGATCATAGTGTGATCTATTTGTTTAATGGCATATCAACTCCTGATAGGTTATTTAATGCTGAAATTTAATTTCTAAGTAAATGCTTTATTGTAATCCTAAAAATTTATATTTTTCAATATTCCATTGCAGCCATTTTCTAAACCCCATACATAAAGTCTTAAAATACGCTAGATTATAAAAATGAATGGAATCTAATGTGGTCAAGAAATGGGGGGGTCAGTTTATATGTAGGTTATAATATCAAAATGATAACTCACTTTATATCAAGAAAAAAAAATGGCTAAAACAGTTGTTTGTTTACCAAGAATTTGGCTAGCAATTATATAGTTTCAAGTATTCAATAATTATAAATGTTTACAAACAGATATATCTTCAAGTAATTATTCTTAATACAAATAATTTGCACACAGTTATATGATATCAAGTATTTTTACTCTAATGCTTGGTCTAGTTGGCTGGGGTTGCAGAATATTCTGACAGTTCCTCTGCAGAGAGCTAAGACTCCCCTAATGAGTGTCCTGAATGTGACCCTAAACCATCTCAGCCCAGTTGGCTGGGGTTGCAGAATACACCGACAGTTCCTCTGTAGAGAGCTAAGACTCTCCCAAAGAGTGTCCTGAATGTGACATAAAACCATCTCAGCCCAATTGGCTGGGGTTGCAGAATACACTGACAGCTCCTCTGCAGAGAGCTAAGACTCTCCCAAAGAGTGTCCTGAATGTGACATAAAACCATCTCAGCCCAATCGGCTGGGGCTGCAGAATGCACTGACAACTCCTCTGCAGAGAGATAAGACTTCCCTAATGAGTGTCCTGGATGTGACACTAAACCATCTCAGCCCAATTGGCTGGGGCTGCAGAATACACTGACAGCTCCTCTGCAGAGAGGTAAGCCCCCCCCCCCAACTAGTGTCCTGGATGTTGGTGAGGTTCCAGCAATGCTGGAGCTTTGGGGAATATGGAGAACCCCTTATAGCCATCACTCCCAGGTCCACTGTGGATTGGAATGGAAGCACCAGATAGAGTCCTATCTATGTGTCAAATACAACTAAACAGTGTACTTATGCTAAACTGAATTGTTTGAAATAGAACTGTTTAAATGAATAAAAATAGATTTGGCATTAAGTAACCTACAATGGTTGATATACCATAAAACCAAACCAAACCAAAATGACTTAATTTGATATTAAATGACCCAAAAAGAGTTGATATATCGTAAAACAAAACCATCAACCAACCTACTATACCAATACTAGTAAATTGTATTGTAGCAGCCACAGATCTATTTCCTTTCATGAATCAATGCCCCCGCCAAGAGATTCGGTCACTCACTGACCAATCAACTGGCAGAGCGCATTAATTCCTTGTTCCTCTCAAGAACTATTTTTTCTAGTCCTGTTTTTGGTGAGTTGACGGACAGAGAACAATTAGCCGGCAGCCCAAACAGACATCTCTCACACCCACTGTTACTGATTCCACTTGGAACCTCATCGCTGAAGAACATGCTGCTGCTAGCTTCACACACACTTCCTACAAACCAAGGACCAACATACTGACCAGTGACACAAAAGGGACCCTTTCTCACTCTCACTCCTTTACACCTGCTACGATAATTAACCTTTCTTTGTTGTGTTGTTTAAAAGAAGTTTTGTTATTCATTTGTGTTGCCAAATAATTTATAGTGTTAGAGAAATTAACCATTTCCCCAAAACACTAAATACTTAATTAGATGATTTCAAGTAGTAAACGATAATAGTTTCAAGTCGGTTACACTGTTATGGTATCAAGTATTCTTATCCAATACAAATAATTTTCAAACAGATCTATTTTACTAATGGATGGAATCATGACAAGTCTAACCACTCTGAGTCATGACAATTAAGGAGTGAACTGTATAATTCGAGGAGAGGGTCTTACCCCTCAACAGAGATACAGTTGGTATATTAAATAACACCACCGATAGGGCAATAATCTTAGTAATTAACATGTTTAATATCTTTTAATCCCCATATATTTTAGATTTGGGTCTTTTTATCTTCTTCTCAAAAAGACATTTTACACAAAGTATCTGAAAAGTCCTAATCTAAAGACATATTTTGCATCGGGCACTTCAAAATGGTTCAAATCATATAAATAAATCAAATAAATATCTTATAATGGGTACCCCAAAATGTTCTCTTTCTTTTTCTTTTTCAAAAAAACCCATTTAACACCGAGTAATTGAAAAGTCATAAATTATTTTTCCTTATAAAAACATTTTATACAAAGTATCACAAAATGATCCCAATTTTTTTCTTCCTAGAAATAAATATTTTTCATTGGGTACTTCAAAATGGTCCCAATCTTTTTCTTCCTAAAAATAAATATTTTACGCCACATACCTCAAATCAGTCCCAATCTTTTTCTTTCTAAAAATAAATACTTTACGCCACAAACCTCAAATCAGTCCCAATCTTTTTCTTCCTAAAAATAAATACTTTACACCACAAACCTCAAATCAGTCCCAATCTTTTTCTTCCTAAAAATAAATACTTTACACCACATACCTCAAATCAGTCCCAATCTTTTTCTTCCTAAAAATAAATACTTTATGCCACAAACCTCAAATCAGTCCCAATCTTTTTCTTCCTAAAAATAAATATCTTACGCCACATACCTCAAATCAGTCCCAATCTTTTTCTTCCTAAAAATAAATATTTTACGCCACATACCTCAAATCAGTCCCAATCTTTTTCTTCCTAAAAATAAATACTTTACGCCACAAATCTCAAATCAGTCCCAATCTTTTTCTTCCTAAAAATAAATATTTTACGCCACATACCTCAAATCAGTCCCAATCTTTTTCTTCCTAAAAATAAATATTTTACGCCACATACCTCAAATCAGTCCCAATCTTTTTCTTTCTAAAAATAAATATTTTATGCCACAAACCTCAAATCAGTCCCAATCTTTTTCTTCCTAAAAATAAATATCTGATACTGGGTACTCCAAAATATCCTCTATCTTCTTCTCAAAAATATATATCTTATGTTGGGTATTCCAAAATGTTCTTTATCATTTTGTTCTCAAAAAGACATATTTTACATAGGGTAACTCAAAACAGGCTCAATTTTTTCTTCCTAAAAATAAAGTTTTATACAGGGTACCCTAAAATGTTCCCAATCTTTTTCATCTCAAGGAGACATATTTCTTTACTAAGCATTCAATAAGTCTTAATCTAAAAAAATATTTTACATTAGGTACATCAGAACAATTCCAATAATTCTTTTCCTAAAAATAAATATCTTACACTGAGTACTCCAAAATGTTCCCTATCTTATACAGGGTACTATAAAAGATCCCCAACTCCACTTAAAAAAGGGTACAACATACATGACAAGTTATTCAATAAAGTTATGCAATCATTTTGAAAAATAAATCTTTTCTTGTGATATTTCTCCAATGATGACGCATTTTATAAATATGTAAATAAATACAATTATTTTGTAACCATTTGATTGTTTTTCTTTCAGTTTTGTTTTTTAGATATATGCAACAACACATAAACGAAATGATCAACAGATGCTGTACAAAAAGAGAAAAAAACAAATCTGTTACAATTCACAATGATTTACACTTTTTGCAAATAACAGAAAAGAAAATTTTTACATTTGTGTTTGAGTGTATTTATGGCAAAAAGAAATTTAAAAAAATTATGCATATCTTTGGTACAGGGTGCCCACAACGAAACCTCTTGCTCCAATCTCCACAGCTTTAATGGTAACACAAAGGAAGGGTATAGCGTAAAAGTTAAAGCTGTGGAGATTGAAGCAAGAGGTTTCATTGCAGGCACCCTGTACCAATTTCTGGGACAAATTGGAATCAATCGGCGTAATAGAAGCAAAAGTATGAAACGCCTTACAGAAATAACTGAAAACTGTTCAATGTGGATATGGAATAAAAGAAACGTCCCGTGGAACATTTAAAAATAAACACATCATAGCATCACCTGTTCATGAATGAGCAACAACATTCTAATTACGTGAGCAGATTTGAAAATTTACATTTCGCTGTGAGATGTTGATTTGACAAGATGCTTTAATGGGGCCTCATGTTAGTGAGGGGAACCGATGTGCAAATAAAACCGTTGAGAAGAAGGCCCCGAAACAGTGCACATTCTCTCCTGATGACCCCAAAACAAGCATGGAGTTAAACTGCTCGGTGGAAATGAGAATGGCTAAAGGAGCGTTTTCTATCCGCTCACTTTTTGGTGAGTTTCTGTTACTTGGTAAGTAACTTCCTTCTTCTGGCAAAAAGAAATAAAAACAAATCATGCATATCTTTCTTTTTTTTTATGTGTGGGTTTATATATGCGTGTGCATGAGAGAGGATATCATTGTATGGATGTTAAACATTCTCATGTGTATATATGAGTAAAACTATGTGTGCGTATATGTGTGTG
>OY757944.1:37895868-37953368 GCA_963585895.1 Sepioteuthis lessoniana | reverse complement strand
TCTATCTATATATATATTCCTGCCGAATATTATAAAATCAATACGACATTATGAAAGGATCAACAAGAAAATATGTAGACAAAAAATGTCTATTATGTTCAACGAAATAAGTATCAATGAAGAAATGCTGCTAGTGTGTATATATATATATATATATATATATACACAATAAAGTTGTCTGAATAAGTTGATAAAAAAAAAGCTAACAGCTGACATTTCTTTATTAAGTACTGTATGGATTGACCACATGATGGCTAACAAAATGTGCGGAGAGAAAGCTAGAGGGAAACTACATTAGAATGCTATGTACGGTTTTGAACAAATACTGGAAGCAGCACCCCCACAAAACAGCAATTCTACAGCCACCTAACTTTTATCTCAAAAACCATCCAAAAGGAATAAGATTCATGGGGAACTGCTGGAAAAGTAAAGATGAACTCAGAAGTGATATTCTCTTATGGACATAGATAGGCCAGTGTTGATTGAGCTGTGAAGACTTACATACATCAGCTCTGTGTGGACTCTGGATACCGTCTGGAGGACCTGCCAAGAGCGATGGATGATAGGGATGAATGACAAGAAAGAGTCAGGGAACTCCATGCTCTCAGTGTGATTTGATGATGACAAGTGAGAACAACTGATGACCACTTGATTGGGTATCCATCAGCAGCAATTACTATTTGACAGCATCTACTTGTACTTTCAACAAGTACTTGACAAAAATCACGTGATTATTGTTGCCAATACTCATTCAGTATGTGTAATAACTCAGTTTCATTACAACGCTTGTGGTTTTTAAGCTTTCAATTGACCATAAATTTTTAATTGGATTTAAGTTAGGACTTTGTGATGGTCATTTTAATATCAAATCAGAAATTTCCTGTTTCTTTTGGTATCTTTGAGAATTTTCTTTTAAGAAAATTATAACTTTTCACTTCAATAATCAAGGAAAATTATCACTAGCCAGTGGCCTGGGAGACCGGGGTTCAATCCCAGATCGAGACATACCAAAGACTCAAAAAATGGTACTTGATTATATTTGTCGCTGTCTCCCACCAGACAGGACTTGACACAAGTTCAATGACCCAAAGGTCGATTATAGTGGGGATTTAGGGGAGGGGAAAGTCGGGCACGAGCCAAGGCTCAAACCCTGCTGGTTTGTGCTGCTCATCAACCCACTTAGTGCAATGTAGGCCTAATGAGTCAAGCTGGTCTTGGACCCAAATCTGGGTCCAGGCACGGATGCCTGTTTATAGCTTAAACTAGAGAGCAAGGTTTAGTGCTATACAAAAGAGACAAAGGTGTCAATGTTGCAGCTCGCCTACCCAAAGGTGGCCTAGCCGAAGCTGGGGGCCTTTTGGCTTCGAATCTGCCGTTGATTTTGATACCCCATCCGGCACAAATGCCAGACAGCCCAGCCAAGGCCGGGGAAGTATGGCTACACCTCCTGGATGTTAATGACGCTCCTAGAGAAAACATCAGAGGAGAACTATACAAGAATGCTGCATGCTGCTTTGAACATATCCTGAAAGCAGCACCACACAAAACAGCATCTGTATGGCCACTTACCTCCTATCTTACAAACCATCCCAGTAAGACAAACAAAAGATGTGGACACTGCTTGAAAAGCAGGGATGAACTCATAAGCAACATTCTCTAATGGACTACTACACATAGGCATACTAATGTTTGCTGATAAGCAAGAACCTACATGTATCAGCACTGTGTGGATACTAGATGTTATCTAGAGGACCTACTA
The DNA here is from genome assembly GCA_963585895.1 of Sepioteuthis lessoniana. Lineage (NCBI taxonomy): Eukaryota > Metazoa > Mollusca > Cephalopoda > Myopsida > Loliginidae > Sepioteuthis > Sepioteuthis lessoniana. The sequence continues at coordinate 37,951,609 of OY757944.1, read as the reverse complement.
AGAGAGATAGCCAATAGAGATGATGATCCCTGCAGTCAGCATTAATTGATGGTATATATATATATATATATATATATATATAGCAAAAGTGTGGTTTTGATTTGTGCAGGTTTTGATGTAGAAAGAATAAACTGCAGGGCAGAAGATGGAAGCAGAGTGGTTGATAATAGCCGCACTAGACCAGAGTTTATCTACTAGAAACTATTGGGGCAAACATAATAAAAAGTAGATCAAATGCTAGATGTAGATTTTGTGAAGAAGAAAAAAACTATATCAATTGATCTCTTAGTGTATAGTTACCCAATCCTAACATTGATGTTATATTCATTAGAAATATATAAATATTATGGAATAATGAAATCTAAAAGATAAGAAAAAATTAGAACCAATAATAGACACTGAAATTAGAACCAATAATAGACACAGAAATTAGAACCAATGATAGACACTAAAATTAGAACCAATAATAGACACTGAAATTAGAACCAATGATAGACACTGAAATTAGAACCAACAATAGACACTGAAATTAGAACCAATGATAGACACAGAAATTAGAACCAATGATAAACACAGAAATTAGAACCAACAATAGACACTGAAATTAGAACCAATGATAGACACAGAAATTAGAACCAACAATAGACACTGAAATTAGAACCAATGATAGACACAGAAATTAGAACCAATAATAAACACTGAAATTAGAACCAAATATAGTCACTAAATAAACTACTATTCTCTGGAACTTTGGTATTCAAACTTAAAAAGAATGATAAGAGCAATAGACTGGATATATTGGTTAAGGACGATGAAGAGAAACATGTCTTTTGACTGATGTCAGTATCAAAAGCTTATAACTTATACAAGGGCCCATTTGCTTATAATATAATTGCTATTGTAGAGCCGTGGTTCCCAACCGATTTTGGGCCATGCTCCACTTTGGTATTTCTAAAATTTCAAAATTTTACTGCAATTCACATGAAAGAAGCTTAAAAAGGCCATTAAGTTGATCTCTAAATAAGCCCCAGGAAAATATTACTGTGCCCCATGAGAATATTACTGTGCCCCACGAGAATATCACCTTGCCCCCACGAAAATATTACCCCCCCCCCGAAAATATTACCATGCCCCACAAAAACATTACCGTGCCCCAGGAAAATATTACCATGCCCCACAAAAATATTACTGTGTCCCAGGAAAATATTACCGTGCCCCACAAAAATATTACCATGCCCCAGGAAAATATTACCATGCCCCACGAAAATATTACCTTGCCCCATGAAAATATTACCGTGCCCCACAAAAATATTTCCATGCCCCAGGAAGATATTACTATGCCCCACTGGTGGGAATTACTTTTGTAGAGTTAAGACATCAACATTTTAAAACAAATGAGTTTCAGTCTGAAATCTGGATCCTTGCAGTCGATTAATTTTATCAATTTCTAAAGTCAAAGATTATAAATATTTTATTTTTGAAATTCTAAATTCATCTCCAGATGTTGGTTGGTTGGTTGGTTGGTTGTGTTTTACGGCATATCAAACTTATTTGGTTATTTAATGCCAAATCTTCTTCATAAATATAAAAAATATATGATTTGTAAATGTATAGTTGGTTTTAACAATTTTCAAATGAACTACAGTTCATTTGTTAAATGGTTTCAAGTATTTTTATCTAACACTAAGAGTTTTATTTGCTCACTGATAAATGGTTTTAAGTATTGTTAGATAATACTAATAATTCAATTTGACAGTCATTTGTTTTCACTCAGTTAAATAGTTTCAAGTATAGAAAATGATAAAATATTTCTCTTTGACCCATAGATGGGACCTTATCAGGTACTACCAGTCTGGCTCAGAGTGGACCTGGGAGTAATAGCAATGAAGGGTTACTCCAAATTCCCTAAAGCTCCAAGACTGGAGCCTCACCATCAATTGTATATTATTGTCATATCCAAGACACTTGTTGGGGTGGGTGTCTTATCTATCTGCATAGATTTAGTTGGCCTATTCTACTGCCCCAACTGATTAGGTTTACCTCCAGACGTGCTATAAGAAAAATGGGTAAGGAAAAGTAACTCCTTATTTTAAACCATTTATAATTCATTTCTAGTACAAATTATATATATGTATAAAAAGGATTTGGCATTAAATAACCTATAATGGTTGATATGCCATAAAACCCAACCAAACCAAATCCTATATATTTAATATATATGTATAAAGAGGATTTGGCATTAAATAACCTACTTGCCCAGTCGGCTAGGGCTGTAGAATACACTGACTGTTTCTCTGCAGAAGGGTAAGACCCCCCCCTAACGAGTGTCCTGGTTATGACACTAAACAATCTGATGGTGAGGTTCTAGCAGTGCTGGCCCGGAGTGGAAGCACCTGATAGGGCCCTATCTATGGGTTAAATAGAACTAACAGCATACTTATGCTAAACTGAATTGAGTAAACTGAATAGCTTGAAATAGAAATGTTTTTGAGAATTAAACCGTACTTACATTTAAACTGCGTGCTTATGCTTAACTGAATTATTTGAAATAGAACTGTTTTTCAACATTAAAACTGTATTTACACTTAACTGAATTGTTACATATAACTGCTTGAATAGTTTGAAATAGAAATGTTTTTGACCATTAAACTGTGTACTTATGCTAAACTGAATTGTTTTCAGTAGAACAGATTTACATAAAAATGGATTTGGCATTAAATAACCTACAATGGTTGATATGCCATAAAACCCAACCAAATCAAATTATATATATTTAATAAATATGTATAAAGAGGATTTGGCATTAAATAACCTACAATGGTTAATATGCCATAAAACCCAACCCAACCAAATCATATATATTTAATATATATGTATAAAGAGGATTTGGCATTAAATAACCTACAATGGTTGATATGCCATAAAACCCAATCAAACCAAATCATATATATTTAATATATATGTATAAAGAGGATTTGGCATTAAATAACCCACTATAAAACCAAACCAAAATGCAAGCCTCCATAATCGGAAAAAAATACTCAAAAAGCAGTAATTTTCAAAAATTTTCTAAAACTTTCAATGACCATGAAAATTTTTAATAAGTGAAAAAAATAAAATAAAAATACAATTAAGAAAATAAAAAAGAATTATTAATGCTATTGATCTGCAAATTTCAAGATTTCTTTCTTATAGAAAGAATTCTATACGTAGATTACAATGCTATCTAAGAAAATCAAAGAAATGGTAAAAATTTTCAAAACATATAAGATCTTTTGGAACAGATCTTGCATAAAGTTGGCTGTGATTTCCTTATTTCTCATTAAGTGTTATTGATGGCAATTAGAACTATTACAAAACATTGTTTTTATTATTTATAACAATAATTGGTATTTCTTTTCCATTTTTTAGTATTTTTACCAAACCATTTTGCCTTCATCACAAAGCTATGGCGGAATCAATCTCTTCCAAAGCAGTTATCTCGTCTGCTAAATCATCTGATTCTCAAACACATCATGAACTCAAACAGCATCCAAAATTCATTTATCTTCCAGAAATCTCCAGTGAAAAGGTGAGAGTTTGTTTCTTTCCTTTTTTTTTTTTTTTTTTTTTTTAATTTTTTTTTTATACATGCTTATATTTTTCCTTTTCTTGTTCTTATCTATATTATATATTTTAAATCTTTGGTATGACTCAATCTGGGATTGAACTCTGGTCTCCAGGACCAGTGGTGCACACTCTACTTGTTAGACTAATTTGCACACGTCTGTATGGTTTCAAATAACTAATATATATATATATATATATATATATATATATATATATATATATATATATTATAAAATAAATAAATCATTCCTTCCACTTGGATCGTTGTTATCAGTTTTTCTACATATATATATATCATCATCATGTTGTGCCGCAGGCACAGATATCCCTTATCCTGTCTCACCACTTCTCCCTATCGTTCATAGCCTCTGGCAGGTCGTTAGGGCCATATCCCGTATCCTCACATAGCTGCTGGATGTATGTTCGAGCTGGTTGTCCTGCTTTTGCCCGGCCTGGTTTCAAATAACTAATAAAAATCAATGGTTAATAGAAAATAACAATGCACTACCACAACAAAGTATTTGTTTGTTTTTTGTTGGGTTTGGTTTTATGGCATATCAACCACTGTTGGTTATTTAATGCCAAATCCTGTTTTTACATATATATGAAATATATGATTTGTAAACTCATTTTGTAGATATACACAGTTTAATGATTAAACAGTTCTATTCCTAATAATTCAATTCAGCATAAATCATTTGTTAGCACTCGGTTTCAATGTCAGTTTTATTTGACACATAGATAGGACCCTTTCAGGTGTTACCACTCTGGGTCAGAGTGGACCTGGGAGTGATGGCAATGAATGGGTACTCTGAATTCCCCAAAGGTCCATCATTACTGGATCCTCACCATCAGATTGTGTAGTGTCATATCCAGGATACTTGTTGTGGTGGTGGTGGTGGTGGTGGGGGGGTCTTACTCCTTTGCAGAGAAGCAGTTGGTGGAGACACAGAATACTTCGACATAGTAGCAGGAGTACTACAAGGAGACACGCTGGCTCCGTATCTCTTTATCATTTGTCTAGACTACGTACTTAGAACATCGATTGACAAAATCAAAGAGAATGGCTTTGAACTGACGAAGAAAAGAAGCAGAAGATACCCCGCAACAACAATTACCGACGCCGACTACGCCGATGACATAGCGATACTGGCAAATACACCTGACCAAGCCGAAACACTTCTGCATAGTTTGGAACGAGCAGCAGCAAGCATAGGCCTCCATGTTAATGCACACAAAACGGAATATATGTGCTATAACCAAACGGGGGACATCTCCACTCTAGAAGGAACCCCTCTTAAACTAGTAGACAAATTCACGTACCTAGGAAGCAGCGTCGAATCAACCGAAAAGGACATCGAAACGAGGTTAACGAAAGCATGGACAGCTATCAATAGGCTATCGACTATATGGAAATCAGACCTAACCGATAAAATGAAACGCAGTTTCTTCCAGGCAGCGGTCACATCGATACTGCTATATGGATGCACTACATGGACGCTAACAAAACGTCTGGAGAAGAAACTAGATGGCAATTACACAAGAATGCTGCGTGCAATCCTCAACAAGTCCTGGCAGCAACACCCCACAAGACACCAACTGTACGGCCACCTGCCCCCTATCACGAAAACTATTCAAGTTAGGCGAACCAGACATGCAGGACATTGCTGGAGAAGCAGAGATGAACTCATAAGAGATGTACTCTTATGGATCCCCACACACGGCCGCGCAAAAGCAGGACGACCAGCACGAACGTACATTCAGCAGCTATGTGAGGATACAGGTTGTTGTCCTGAAGACCTGCCTAGGGCGATGAACGATAGGGAGGAGTGGCGAGAGAGGGTCAGGGATATCCGTGCTGCCAGCACGATATGATGATGATGATGATAGCTCCAGCTGATTAGGCTGTATTTTTTGTCTATGTTGGAATAGCATATGTTGATTACAATGCTTCTTAAGAAAGTAGCCAATCTGAAGAATTGATTGAGAAGTGAGACTTTAAAACATGCTTAACGTCGTACATGTTTACGTTGAATTCAAAAAGGTGATCATTTCTAGTAGAATAGGATGGGTCGATTAGCAAAGAAATTGGTTAATTTGAAGAATTAGAGAAATGATTGGTTTGGTTTGGTTTCTTTGCTTAATGGCATATCAACTCTTTGTAGGTTATTTAATGCCAATGCCATTCTCCTAGAAGAACAGTAGTGATATTATCTAACCCATAGCTGGGAGGATAAGGGGGTTCATACCTTTCCCAAGGGTATTAGTCTGAAAGTGATTGTGACATATCAAGGTTTGGTTTGGTTTCTTTGTTTAATGGCATATCAACTCTTTTTAGGTTATTTAATGCCAAAGCCATTCTCCTCGAAGAACAGTAGTGGTACTATTTAACCCATGGCTGGGAGGATAAGGGGGTTCATACCTTTCCCAAGGGTATTAGTCTGAAAGTGATTGTGACATATCAAGGTTTGGTTTGGTTTCTTTGTTTAATGGCATATCAACTCTTTTTAGGTTATTTAATGCCAAAGCCATTCTCCTAGAAGAACAGTAGTGGTACTATTTAACCCATAGCTGGGAGGATAAAGGGGTTCATATCTTTCCCAAGGGTATTTGTCTGAAAGTAATTGTGACATATCAAGGTTTAGTTTGGTTTCTTTGTTTAATGGCAAATCAACTCTTTGTAGGTTATTTAATGTCAAAGCCATTCTCCTAGAAGAACAGTAGTGGTACTATCTAACCCATAGCTGGGAGGATAAGGGGGTTCATACCTTTCCCAAGGGTATTTACCTGAAAGTAAACGAAATAGCATGACTGGAGTATGTACTCACGTACTACGATTCCGCAGTTCATCGCTTTAACCATTACACCACGAGGACACCCCCTAGAGAAGTGAGGTTTTAAAACTTCCTTGTCTTTGTGGTTAAAAGATACTTGGCTTAGTGCAGTTTTTTATGATAAAATTCAAAATGTTGATTTTTTTTTTCATCGTTTCTTGTAGAATTCTATATGTAGATTACAATGCTATCTAAGAAAATCAATTCATTACTGTGTGCAAACAAATGATTAATATCAAATAAATTTATTCATATTAAATAGCAATGCTTGAAGCTATTTAACTGTGTGCAAACAAATAAGTTCTGACAGATTGTTAAAAATAAAGTTACCTACAGACTATTTGCTTACAAGTCATATATATGTATAAGAATCAAATTTGGCATTAGATAACTCACAAGGGTTGGTATGCCATAAAACTACAACCAATTAACATTAAAGATTAATTTTGCTTTTGTTAAAACTCTGATAAAAATTGAGTCATTTTTTCCTGGCTTGTTATGTCTTTCACTTACCTAAATCAAAGACAATGTTGTTTCACACGTTTTGTGTTAGTAGCCATTTGTAATATGAGGAGTGTGCATGTGCATGTCATTATGTTACTTATGTATATGAATCTGCATGAATTATCTTGTATCATCCAAATTGACACATTGATTAAATTTGTTGAGGGATGGTTGTGTTTTATTACCAGTTATATTACTACACCACACCTCACCTCACCGATTTGAATGCAGGGAAAAGTCACTATGGCACAGTGACTAATGTTGCTGGACTACAACTTCATAGTGAACAAGTCACACTATTATTTTCACTTTCAGACTAATACCCTTGGGAGAAGTAAGAACCATTTCATTTCCAAATCTAAGGGTTAAATAGTACCACTACTATCCTTCTGTGAGGATGGTTTTGGGCATTTAATAATCCATGAAGATTGATATGCCATTAAGCATAGAAACCAAACCAAATGGAGCACAGATTCAGGAGTTTCTTTGTCACATTTAGGTAGTTTAATCTTTGTTTTGGATACATTAATTCATGGAGGAGAGGAATCTTTATGATGTAGTGGCTGACGTGCTGTGCTGCAATATTGTAATTTGAACTCCAGTCAACCTAATGTATTCACTTTTGGTGTAATACCTCCCCCCCCAGCCATGGGTTAGATATTGTTCCACAAGAATGGCTTTGGTATTAAATAACCCACAATGGTTGATATGGCTTTAAATCAAGAAACCCAAACCAAAGCCAGCTATGGGTTAGATAGTACCACTGTTGTTTTTTCTACAAGGATGACTTTGACATTGAATAACCCATGAAGGTTGATATGCCATTAAAACCCAAAGAAAATTAGTTCACAGAAGAGCTAACTGCTACTTGACAGACTTTAAGGCATATCAACCCTTGATGGATTATTTAATGCTTAAATCAATAATCATATAGTTTCAAAAAACAATTCCTGTTTAGTTATAATTCTTTGAAAGGAATATATCTTCAAGTACCGTATTTGCCAGCATATAAGATGCACGTGTGTATAAGACGCACCATAATTTCAGCAGGGCAAATCAAGAAAAAATTTTAGTGAAACAAAGTACAAATATTAAACGTGATGAAATTGATATAATGAATATTATTAATCTGTATAATAGTCTTTTAAATAATGACAATAAGTATATGAAAGTTAGTCTAAGCTAATAAGAATTGCCAGGTAGCTAATTTTGTCTGATTATCATGAATTCTAAACCTACATATCGCATATAAGACACAGAAATGTTAAAAGATATCTTTAGTAAAAAAAAAGTGCACCTTATATTCAATCAAATATAGTAACTATTAATACATAATTTGTATACAATTATATGGTTTCAAGTATTCCTATTTAATACTAATATTTGAAAGCCATTGTGTGATTTCACTTAACCATTCCTAGTTTTAATGATAATAATAATAATAGTTATTTGCTAGCTGTTATATATCTTCCTTTAACGATTCCTATCAAATTGCAATATTAATGTTTTAAAAGTGTTGTAACCTAATAAAAGGTTACTGAATGAGAAATAACTAAAATACAAGTTAGAAATAAAATGGAAATCTTTATAACATTAAGTAAATATGATACTTGCCAACAGTGTGAAGAAGGTACCCACTACTTGATGACTTAGCATAAATCACCCACCTCACAATAGTGTCCAATGAATTGATAAGAAATGGCCCTGACTCCTTAATATTCTTAGGGTAGGGTATATAACAAAAAGCCAATATGATAATAAAATTCAGTCATTTTAAATGCTTCATTCTTTGTTATACCATCAATGTTTTAAGAATAAATGCAGCTCATAACTGTTTTAATCATTATCTGAAACGGATCTATTTGACTCATAGATTGGACTGTATCAAGTTCTGGCCCTCTGAGTCAGATTGGACATGGGAATAATGCCAACAAAGGTGTGACTTCACAATCCCCAGACCTCCAGAATGGGATTCTCAGTACTGGATGTTGTTCAGTGTCATCGCAAGGGGTCTGACCAACAAGATGTGAGTCAGCATGAGAAAATAAGAGAGAACAAAACAAAAATTTTAATAAATAGTTATGCTGGTCTGAGAATTAATTTTTATTTATTGCGGACTTTTTGTCCTCATCTTGGTAGTTTTTTTGTTTTTTTGTGTGTTGTTTCTTCTTTCACTACGTTTCAGCCAAATTTCACCTCTGGCCTTCTTCAGGTGATTTACCGCAAAATTTGGCCGAAACGTAGTGAAAGAAGAAGCAACACAAAAAAACAACCCAAAAAAACAAACTACCAAAATGAGGACAAAAAGTCTGCAATAGATAAAAATTAATTCTCAGATTAAGAAGCCTCATCTCAAAATGATTCCAATTAAAGACAAGTTATGCTGGTATATAAACATGAAATTGACAATGATATAAAGCTTATATATATATATATATATATATATATATATATATATATATATATATAATGAAATGATTTTTACTATAGAAATGCATGAAATGATTTTATTATAAAAATTAATTGGAAATGATTTCACTATAGAAATGCTTTGGAAATGATTTTACCATAGAAATGCATTAGATATTATTTTATTTTAAGAATCCATTTGAAATTATTTTACTATAAGAATCCATTGGTAATATTTTTTCTATAGAAATGCCTCTTATCCTCCCAGCTATTGATTAAATATTACTACTACTGTTCTATGAGGATGGCTTTGACATTAAATAACCCATAAAGGTCGATATGCCATTAAACAAAGAAACCAGATTATAAAAATTCATTGCTAATGATTTTATTATAGAAATGAGGAAGAATGAGATTATTAGTGCTCAGGAATTACTACAAACATTATTTTATAGAAAAGTGCTTTTATATATTTTGTCCCACTAATAATCTAGACCTTTTATCATTAAACTTTGAATTCATACCTGCCATTTTAAAATTGACTCCTCCTGCTTGTTGCTATGGTTTTGGGTAAATACTATAGTGTCAAAAACTAAATTGGCTAGGAAGGTTGTAGAATACACCGACTGCATCTTTGCCGAGGGGTAAGACTCCCCCAACAAGTGGCCCAGTTGGCTGGGGCGGTAGAATACACTGACTGCATCTCTGCAGAGGAGTAAAACTCCCTCTATGAGTGTTCTGAAAATGACACTAAACAATCTAATGGTGAGGCTTCAGTAATGCTGGAGCTTTGGGGAATGCAGAGTACCCCTTTATTGCCATCGCTCATTGGTACACTCTGACCCAGAGTGGTAGCACTTGATAGGATCCTATCTATGGGTTGAATAGAACTGTTTGACATCTAAACTGAATACAAATAAATGATTTATGCTAAACTGAATTGCTCGAAATGGAACTGTTTAATCATTTAACTGAGTGTAAACAAATGACTGATGTTTAATTGAATTGAATTGAATTGCAATACTTGGAAACATTTGACTTGGTTGACTAAACTGAATTGTTTGAAATAGAATTTTTTGATCATTTAACTCTATGTAAACAAATGACTGATGTTTAATTGAATTGTTTGTGTTAAATGTTTTTAAGTATTGCTATTTAACTGTGTGCAAACAAATGATTAATAGTAAATAGAATTATTCATATTAGATTGAAATAAATGAAACAAAAAAAAATGTGCTTAGGCTCGTTTAAAAATGTTATTTACAAAATGTGTTTAGAAATCATATGTTTGATATATATGTAAAAAGGATTTGGCATTAAATGACCTACAATGTTTGATATGTGATAAAACCCAATCAAACTAAATGATATATATCTAATATATAAAGAGGATTTGGCATTAAATGACCTACAACAGTTGATATGCCATAAAACCACACCAAACATTAAATATTTGCTTAAAAGAAAAAATTGAATTTTATGAAGAGGCAATGAACTTTTGCAGACATTTTGATTCTATTATAGATTTATGGATAGAACAAAATGGAGTCGATATTTTATCAGCTGTGTATGTAATTGTGGGTCATTGCTAAATGACAGGTTTCACTGTCAGTGATTTATTGATTTTTTTTGAGCTTGTGCTGTGGTTAGTGTGCATAGTCTTACAATCTATTGACTTGGTGGTCATTCCATACTGCGGGTAACATCAGTGTGTTTACTTAGGCCAGAGTTAACTAAGTTCAATAAATATTTAGTTTGGGGTAAATTACTAAGTTTACTCTAGTTTGACACAAGGCTGCAAGTATGGAGTACTCAAAGATCAAAATGATTATATAGCATTAATGGTCTGCTATGCTAGCTAGCTATTGTTTTTCTGTGGTGAAGTAACCAAAAAATGCACTTACTTGTCTTAGTCTGGCATAAGGCTGCATGTATTGAGTGCTCAAAGATCAAACTGATTGTTGCTCTGTGGTGAGTCTGGCATCAGGCTGCAAGTATAGAGTGCTCAAAGATCAAACGGATTATATTGCAGTAATGGTCTTCTACACCAGCTTGCTATTGTTGCTCTGTGATGAGGTAACAAAAGAAGGGCTTATTTGACTTAGTCTGGCACAAGGCTGCTGGTGTTGAGCTCTTGAAGATCAAACTGATTATACAATAAATAGACTCAAACTTAAAAAAACAAATTTAAAATGTTAACTTGTTGGTCTTTTACAGTCTGTTTATTGTTTTTGTTTGTGTCTGTCTTTTTAGGAGAGGGCATGGTTATTTTCCATATTATCCCTTTGACAGGTGCACAGGTTATAAACAACACCTGGGTTTGGTATAACTACACTATATTAGGCAGCGGTCACATCGATACTGCTATATGGACGCTAACAAAACGACTGGAGAAGAAGCTAGACGGCAATTACACAAGAATGCTGCGTGCAATCTTGAACAAGTCCTGGCGGCAACACCCCACAAGACACCAACTGTACGGCCACCTGCCTCCTATCACGAAAACTATTCAAGTTAGATGAACCAGACATGCAGGACACTGCTGGAGAAGCAGGGACGAACTCATAAGAGATGTACTCTTATGGACCCCCACACATGGCCGTGCAAAAGCAGGACGACCAGCACGAACATACATTCAGCAGCTATGTGAGGATACGGGTTGTTGTCCTGAAGACCTGCTTAAGGCGATGAACGATAGGGAGGAGTGGCGAGAGAGGGTCAGGGATATCCGTGCTACCAGCGCGACATGATGATGATGATGACACTATATTACCCATAAAAAATGTCTGATATTAACATAAATAAAAAAATTGAGTGTCATGATTGGCAGATGTTCCTATGGCAGATGTGAATGTCATCCTGCAAATGCTGACAGTTCTGATTTTATGTACACAGACAAGGACTATAACAACATTTGCTACCATTGCTCTATGGTGAGGTTTACCAAAAAGACGTACTTGGCTTAGTGAGGCAGAAAGTTAGAAATATAGAGCACCCAAAGATTAAACTTGATATACAATCATGCTTGCTGACCATTACTCTATGATAAGGTAACCAAAGTACAGAATTTGGCTGAAGGTAATTTTTGACTAGTATTTCTTTCATCTTGTTTCTCTTGCCTTTACACCTCGTAGTAATAGTGTTAAGTTGTGTGAATTTCTTAGATGAAGCATTGTCAGTTATTATTAATTTTTGACTAGTATTTCTTTCATCTTATTTCTCTTGCTTTTACACCTCGTTGTAATAGTGTTAAGTTGTGTGAATTTCTTAGATCAAGCATTCTCTTATTACTAAGGAATCATATTTGTAAAAAAAAAAAACGACAAAAAAATGGTTGGTAAAATTCATAAATCAATGTTGATTGCAAGTTGTGATGGAAAACCTTCTGAGAATTATAAAGTGAATTGCAATGTTTTGATTGGAACAATAACAAATGTTTAAGACCATTTGGCAAAGGAATCAGTTTGATAAATGTTTTCTCTGGGAATTGAATGCTGATCAGAAATAGAGCGCCTTACTATTGTTCTAATTGTATGAAATCTCAGAGCTTTTTAGATGTTTGAAATTCTTTGTTACTTTCTTACCATATTTCAGCTGATTCATTCTTCAGCTTTCTTCAGGTATATGGGTATTTTGTTATGATGTGATGGGTAGCCTTTTACTTTTGCAGACTGCCACTCTGTCAAAGGGACTTAAAATATGCTGAATGTATCCTCTGCTGAGGGCTAAATCTCCCCCCAGAAAGAGGTGTCTTGGGTATGACAGTAAACTGTATTTGATGGTGAGGCTTCAGTTCTAGAAATCTGGGGAATGTGGAATACTCCTTTATTGCCATTACTCCCAGATCCACTCTGATCCAGAGTGTTAGTACTTGTTAGGAGCAAATAGATCTGATTAAAAACTATTTGTTTAAGATAGGACTGTATAGTGTAATGGTTAGTATGCTAGTCATACTATTGAACAGTGAATTCACTCCTCACTAAGTGCCCTATATTTGGTGTCAAATATAACTTTGTGTGGAGAGTGAAATGAAGTGTAAGGTTTCTTTACTGGTTAGTGAGTTTGATTCTTACTGGGTGCCCTATGTTTCTAGTAGCCCTTATTGGTCGGGTTTAGAATACACTGGCCATATCTACTGTTGAGACCCTAGTTTTGGAGATGAATCTAAATACAAATTATGGAAGGTAAAATTTCCCAGATATCTGACGTTTCAACCGATTAAAGTGACGATATGGATTATGGATAATTCAACTGTCTTTGCTAAGTTAATACAGTACTTGGATGACAGAAGTTCATCATATGTAATGAGAGATGCCAAAAATAATGGGCAAAAAACAATGATAATGTTGCGAGCAATATTGAACAAGTCCTGGCGGCAACACCCCCAAGGCACCAACTATACGGCCACCTGCCTCCCATCACAAAAACTATCCAAGTCAGACGAACCAGACATGCAGGACACTGCTGGAGAAGCAGAGACGAGCTCATAAGTGATGTACTCCTATGGACCCCCACATATGGCTGAGTAAAAGCAAGATGACCAGCTCGAACCTACATACAGCAGCTATGTGAGGATATGGGATGTAGCCCTGACGACCTGCCAGAGGCGATGAATGATAGGGAGAAGTGGCGAAAAAGGGTCAGGGATATCCGTGCTTGCGGTATGACATGATGATGATGATGACTTATCGAAATTAAATTCATTTCCCTATATACAGAGGTAATAGTGGATTATCTTTTCACTGCTATTTCTCCCAAGTCCGCTGCATGGATCAAACAGATTATTTGATTGGACTGTGTGCCAGAAAAAAACTTCTAAACAACTACACTAAATTGTCCAGCAGGACACATGGCATAATGGTTATAGGTGTTAGTTCCCTAAGCTTCTAAGGAGACAATCATCTGGAGGTTGCTGGTTCAATCCTGACTGAAGGCGAGTAACAATACAGGAATACTTAACACTTGTACCCAGTTATGGTTAACAGAATTAGAACAGGCAACTCCCATGGATTCAATAAAGGATGTAGTTTGAAGTTCTGTGAAGGTTCCAGAGTTCGACAAACACCTGAAGACAGCTGGTGGACATATCTGCCAAAATGTTGTGAAAGTCTGAAAACCCTTAATGATAAAAATCAACAAGCTTCATCTCAGACATTTAGACAACTGACAACTACACATACAGAATGTAATGTGAACATGCAATGACCACAATTATCTCGCCTCTTGGCATAAAATAACCCTAGATGGGTTGACATGCCATTAAAATCAATCATATTTAGCCTTGCGCTAAACTAAGCCAAACTTTGTAATGAGTGATATTTATACAACTTCCCACATGGTCAGATTTGACACAAGGTCATTTTAATGTGAGGGCTGCACACGAATTGAGACTCATGCACAGCAGAAGAAGGAAATGTTTGACCCCTTTGGTATCCCCCTATTGGGGTGCCTCAGCCCCCTGGAATCAAGTGAGTCAGACACTCACTACCATCCCCCTGGGACACACCTGTGAGGATGGCGTATGCAGATGCTGACAAGGGGACATTCTGAGTATTTCTTGAGATGTATGCTTCTTCAGGAAAGAGAAGGATCTCTGGAATGTTGACAAGTGGAAATAAAATGAGGGCATTTGTATATGTTGACTGCCAGGATGAGGCATGCAGATGTTTCCATGAAACACGATTGATTGCATATTTTTGAATACAGTAATATTCTGTGAGTTTCTTTCTGGGTAAATCTACAATGGCCTGACATATGCATTTGTCTCTCTGTTTGTTGCAGTTGAGATGGCAGGCATTGACAATAATATATACTCATATATAGGGTAGAAGTATTAATAATATATACTCATATACAGGGTAGAAATATTAATAATATATACTCATATACAGGGTAGAAGTATAAATAATATATACTCATATACAGGGTAGAAGTATAAATAATATATACTCATATACAGGGTAGAAGTATAAATAATATATACTCATATACAGGGTAGAAGTATTAATAATATATACTCATATACAGGGTAGAAGTATAAATAATATATACTCATATACAGGGTAGAAGTATAAATAATATATACTCATATACAGGGTAGAAGTATAAATAATATATACTCATATACAGGGTAGAAATATTAATAATATATACTTATATACGGGGTAGAAGCAATTGCCTTGGACCCTGTTGCACTTGAATTTTATTTCATTCATTTATTTATTTTTTCTATTGGGGGTATTATATCAGCTTGTATACCCATAATGGCAAAAATAATCAAGAATTTTTAAGGAATTCATTTTACTCTATAAAATGGACAGATTTCTTTTTTTTTACACTTTGTTTTGTGGGGGATATTTAACTAGGGGGATTATGTCTTGGTGTATGGAGACAGTTTGCCTTGTTTTTTTTATTATGGCTAATTTATTCTTTTTTTTTTCTTTTAATAAAGTTGATGTGTATAAATTTTGATGAGGCATGGTGGTTGCATGTATTTACATGACCCCTCTATCATCTTTACAGATAGGATATGATACAGGGGATCAAATTTTTCTTTTTTTTCTTTTAATAAAGCTTGATGTATATAAATTTTGAAAAGGCATGATGGGTACATGTATGTATCTGACCCCAATGTTACCCTAACAGGTAGGATATAGTACAGGGGATCAATTTTTTTTTTTGTTTCTTTTAATAAAGCTTGATGTATATAAATTTTGACGAGGCATGGTGGGTGCATGTATGTATCTGACCCCAATGTAACCCTAACAGGTAGGATATAATACAGGGGATCAATTTTTCTTTTTTTTTTTTCTTTTAATAAAGCTTGATGTATATAAATTTTGACAAAGCATGATCGGTACATGTATGTATCTGACCCCAATGTAACCCTAACAGGTAGGATATGATACAGGGAATCAATGTTTCTTTTTTTGTTTCTTTTAATAAAGCTTGATGTATATAAATTTTGACGAGGCATGGTGGGTGCATGTATTTACCTGACCCCAATGTTACCCTAACAGGTAGGATATAATACAGGGAATTAATTTTTCTTTTTTTTCTTTTTATAAAGCTTGATGTATATAAATTTTGACGAGGTATGGTGGGTGCATGTATTTACATGATGCCTCTGTCACCTTTACAGATAGGATAGAATACAGGGGATCAATTTATTTCTTTTTTTTTTTCTTTTTTTATTTCTTTTAATAAAGCTTGATGTATATAAATTTTGATGAGGCTTGGTGGGTGTACACTCTTGGAAAAGGCATGAACCTTCTTATTCCCCTCTACTATGAGTTAGATAGTATCACTGCTGTTCTTTTACAAAAAGGACTTTAGCATTAGATAAACCACAAAGGTTGGTATGCCATTAAGCAAAAGAACCCAAACCAAGACGAAAGAACTCAGTCAGTCTAATGATTTTCTCATAGCTGGGAGGAGAACCATTGGATACAGGTTGCCGATCCAATTTTTGACCACTACCTGCCGATTGAAAAGTAACTCCCTATTTTAAAATTCTCATATATATATGTAGAGAGAGGGGGTAATAGAAAAGTAACTCCCTATTTTAAAATTCTCATATATATATATATATATATATAGAGAGAGAGAGAGGGGGTAATTGAAAAGTAACTCCCTATTTTAAAATTCTCATATAGAGAGAGAGAGAGAGAAGGGGTAATTGAAAAGTAACTCCCTATTTTAAAATTCTCATATATATATATATATATAGAGAGAGAGAGAGAGGGGGTAATTGAAAAGTAACTCCCTATTTTAAAATTCTCATATATATGTGTATATATATATATATATATATACAGAGAGAGGGGGGTAATTGAAAAGTAACACCCTATTTTAAAATTCTCATATATATATATATATATAGAGAGAGAGAGAGAGGGGGTAATTGAAAAGTAACTCCCTATTTTAAAATTTTTATAATTTATTTGAACCTGGCTTTTTGTGTCTAGTGTCAATGATCATAACTGTTACACCAGACATACATGCTTAGTCTGACAGTTATAGCCAGTTATTGAAAAGTAACACATCACTCAATAAGTCTCAGGCCTGACATATAGATGGCGCCACTAATAAAAAATTCATATTATTTTTATAAAGTACTAACCTTCAAATGGCTCATGTCAAAATTTGAGCCCAATCGAATTATTAGTTTACAAATTACAGTTATTTAAGTGAAGCTACTGTTGCAAGACCTGACCGATAAAATGAAACGCAGTTTCTTCCAGGCAGTGGTCGTATCGATACTGCTATATGGATGCACTACTTGGATCTTAACTAAATGGCTGAAGAAGAAGCTAGACGGCAATTACACAAGAATGTTGAGAGCAATATTGAACAAGTCCTGGCGGCAACACCCCACAAGACACCAACTACACGGCCACTTGCCTCCCATCACGAAAACTATACAAGTTAGACGAACCAGACACGCAGGTCACTGCTGGAGAAGTAAGGACGAACTCATCAGTGATGTATTCCTATGGACCCCCGCATATGGCCAAGCAAAAGCAGAACAACCAGCTCGAACATACATACAGCAGCTATGTGAGGATACGGGATGTAGCCCTGAAGACCTGCCAAAAGCGATGAATGATAGGGAGAAGTGGCGAGAGAGGATCAGAGATGTCTGTGCTGGCGGCACGACATGATGATGATGACTGTTGCAAATTTTCAAAACAATGGAAAAAAACAGGCTAATGATGTGTGTGTGTGTGTGTGTGTGTGTGTGTGTGTGTGTAAAAAGGATTTGGCATAAGATAACCACCTACGGTTGATATGCCATTAAACCAAATAACCTTTTTACACTTGAAGACTAATTTTTTTTTTCTTGGGGATATTTAACTGGTAAAATTATTTCTTTGCTCATGGGGGATATTTTTCTTTAGGAGGAAGCCAGTTCATTGGTCTAGTGGATAGAGTGTTCGCCAATGGTCCGGAAGACCTGGGTTCAATCCCAGGTCGAGTCATACCAAAGACTTTAAAAATGGTACTTGATACCTCCTTGCTTAACACTCAGCAATATCAAGGGTAAAATGGAGCAATCCAGGGAAAGGAGTAGCGCCCCCCTACATCTTGGTGTTGTAGCTATTGAAAAGGGAGCCTTTAGGTTGCCCTCGACTATGGTCCCCAACTTTACTTACTGTACATTAATGAGAAGTAATAAAGAGTGGTGTTCTCTCTCTCTCTCTCTCTCGCTTCTCTGTTCCAAACAAAGAAGTAGGAAGGGGTTTCTTTTTTTTTGCAACCCTGCTCATAGTCTACTCACATTATTATTCATAACAACAATGTGATTTTGAAAGAACAGAGGTGACCAATCTTTAATTTCAATAAATCCACTTGTTTATTGATAATGAATATTTTGATTTTTTTTTTTTTTGTTTCCTTTCAATGAAACCAAAAAGAACAACAAAAAAAAAAAGAATTCCCAATTTATGAAACAATGAAAGAAATCTTTGGCATTCATAAAGTTGAATATTCTTTTTTTAAATCAATTGTGGACTTATAAATGCTCGTGTTTTACTTGCAAATGGCGTCTCTTCACCCCTCTTGCAAATACCTTTTATATTCAAATTAACTATTTATAAGTTTTTATTAATCAATTCAGGGGATTCTCTGTTATTTTTTTTATTATTATTCTTTGTGTTAATGTCTCCAACTTTCAATGAATTTTTTTTTTTGCAAGGGAGCATACACATTTTTTATTCCATATATTTTGTGACAATTGGTTTTAACATTTTTGCAAAGTAAATACACAGGCAAAAAACCCTAAACTTTTTTGTCTTTATTTTGTTTTTTTCTTCTTCATATTTTAAATGTTTTTCTGTGTTTTTTTCCTGTTTTTATTTTCATTTTTTCTATTGTTTTCTTCCTATTTTCAGTATTTTTTCCTGTTTTTCTTTTGTCTTTTTATTTTCTTGTTTTTTTTTGTCTATTGGTGTTTTTTCTATTTTATTTCTGTATTTTTTGTTTTTGTTTAGTTTATATTTTTTCTATTTATCATTTTTCTTTGTTTTTAATTGCAATCAACCTTCATGGGTTATTTAATGCCAAAGCCATCCTTGTAGAAGTAGTTCAGTAGTGGTTCTATTTAACCCAAAACTGCGGGGGTGGAAAGGGGTTCATGCCTTTCCCAAAAGTATTAGATCAAAATTTAACATAATCATGTGACTATAGTTTGAATTTGTTACTACAACTTTGCAGCCCAGCATGTTAATCACTACATCATGGGTACTTCCCCTATCTTTTTTCAGTTTTGTTTTTTGTTTTTCTTTTGTTTTTCTGTGTCTTTGTGTTTTTAATTTTTTTTTTTCTGTTTTTTGTTTTCAGTTTTTCTTGCGTTTATTTTGTTCATTTTCAGTATTTTTCTGTCTTACAATTTTCCTTTTTTTTTTTTTTTTTTCCTGTTTTTCTTGTTTTCGTTTTTTTTTTTATTTTCCGTGTTTTTCATTTATTTTCTTTTTTCCTTTTGTCTTTTAATGTTTTTTGTTTTGATTTCAATGTTCTGTTTTTTTTTCTGTTTCCTTTTCTTTTTTTTTTCTCCTATTATTTTTGAGGGATTTTTTGTCTTGTTTTCTCAGTTTTTCTGTTTTCTGTGTTTGCGTTTTGTTCACAGTAATTTGGTCGTTTTTATTTTTCAGATTTCTGTAGGAGAAAAATAACCATGTTCCAAAATTTTCACTGAGTTAAGATTAACTTCAAATTATTTCAGAAGTTTCAGACAAAAATTATATAATACGATTCTGTCAATTAAAAAATTCAACTGACCAGCCACACTTAAAAATGCCCAGTGCTTAATATAAAATCTATGAAGCTATCTAATCTTTGTAAACACAAGCTATAGAAATTGTTCCTCAGAATTTCACACTATGAGGTGATCATCATGAAATTAACGTGTAATAATTATAATAATTACTCAAGACAACAACCCAGTTTGCTGGGGACTGCATCTTTGCAAAGAGGTAAGATCTTCTCTATGCGTGTCCTGTATATGACACGAAATGGCATCTGATGGTGAAGCTTCAGTCTTGGAGCTTTGGGGAATGTGAAGTACCCCTTCATTGACATTACTCCCAGGTCCACTCTGATCCGGAGTGGTAGTACCTCTGAGGGTCTCATCGATAGATCAAATAAAACTAGTCTCCTGTGTATGACAGCAAACTGCATCTGATGGTGAAGCTTCAGTCTTGGAGCTTTGGGGAATGTGGAGTAGCCCTTCATTGCCATTACTCCCAGGTCCACTCTGATCCAGAGTGGTAGTACCTCTTAGGGTCTCATCTATAGATCAAATAAAACTAGTCTCCTGTGTATGACAGCAAACTGCATCTGATGGTGAAGCTTCAGTCTTGGAGCTTTGGGGAATGTGGAGTAGCCCTTCATTGCCATTACTCCCAGGTCCACTCTGATCCAGAGTGGTAGTACCTCTTAGGGTCTCATCTATAGACCAAATAAAACTACTCTCCTGTGTATGACAGCAAACTGCATCTGATGGTGAAGCTTCAGTCTTGGAGCTTTGGGGAATGTAGAGTATACCATCATTGTCATGACTCCCAGGTCCACTCTGATTTGGAGTACTAGTACTTGTTAGATTCTCATCTATGGGTCAAATAGAACTGTATATACTTGAAAACATTTAATTTTGTGCCAATAGAACTATTAGTGTTAGATAGCAATACTCAAAACTATTTAACTGAGTGCAAACAATAAATAGCAATACTCAAAACCATTTAACTGTGTGCAAACAATAAGTAGCAATACTTGAAACCATTTGTATGCAAACAAATTCATCAGATTTGTGCAGACACTGTATACTGTCTGGAGGACTTTCCAAGAACCCTGGATGATAAGGATGGATGGTGAGAGTGAGTCAAGGGAATCTGTGCTTTGAACATGACTTGATCTTGATATATAATGAAATTAAGTTTTTTTTTCTGAAATCCCAAAAGTACTCAATTGCTGGGCAGTAGAGCAAGATAAAACTTAAAACAAATAAATTGTTTTCCTGCCTCCTTATGTCAATCTCATGACTGTAAGTTTCATGGATTTTAAAAATTAAATGTGCAAACATTGGAAATATAGTTAGGATTTGAATGAATCAAATTTTGGTATCCATTCTATAAGTCATTGATATACCTATAAATATTCCATTTCTCCTAGATCTACTCTGATCCAGGATGGTAGATCTATTTGAAAATTATTTGTGTTTGAAGGACTACTACTTCTGGCAATAATTATAGAATTAGTACACTTGTATTATGTTCACTTTGGGTTTTATTTAGCAGTAAATAAGCTAATAAGAGATAAGATGCAAAACATTTTTTTGATATCTGAATATTCAAGATGAAATTATTTCAACTAATGATATAACTTTTTCCCCAAGCCATGCAGAGGAAAATCTTTTGGAATAACCCAAATTTAAGGAAAAAAACTGTCTGCTAATTCCATAATTTTTGCCAGGGGGAATAAAAATATCTTGAAGTAATGGAACAATCTAATTTCTAGTAACACAAACTATTGAAATTCCTCTTTAGAATTTCACATTATAATGTTATCTTCAAGCTGTTGTGTATATATATATATATATATATATATATATATATATATATATAAAGAACAGTGTTAGTTGTCACTAAATCACTTTGTGAGTTTGTGGCAAACCAAGTGCAATATAATATGGAGAGTGCTCAATATCTACGATAGAGCTATTATATAATAATAATGAATAAATATATATTAGATATATTTATTTAATGCCATGGAACCCAGACTGTGACCCCGAGACTTCATAGAGCTCCCTTGTTAGACAACAGAGATGAAGCCAAAATTTCAGCAAAGGTAAATTCAGTCCATAAATAGTACGGCAAAAGTTTAACAAGGGAGCTTTATGAAGCCCAGGGGTCGCAGTCTGGGTTCCATGGCATTAGATAAATATATCTGATATATATGCCCGTGGTGTAATGGTTATCGTCGTAGGAAATGGACACGGCGACACAAGTTCAAATCCTGGACGAGACTGATTGCATTTTGCATAGCACTAATACACTTGGGAAAGGTATGAATCCAATTATTCTCCCTCCAGCTATGGGTAAATAGTAGGGCAGACTAAGGTTGAGGCAACTAGTCTAGGAGAAGGAATACTCTGAATTCAAACCTGTTAAACTCTGCTTAAAAATTGACCTTGTGTCATATCCTGCCCAAGCAGAGGGGTTGGTAAATACATATATATATAAGTAATAAGTAGTCAAGGGTGACCCAAATGTTCTCTTTTCAATAGCTACTACACCAAGGTATAGGGGAGGGCACTACTTATTTCCCTGGATTGCTTCACTTATCCTTGATCCATACCTTATTATGCTTAGTGTTAAGCAAGGAGGCATCAAGTACCATTTTTTTACAGATATATATATATATAAATACATATCTATATATCTATCATCATCATCATGTCGCGCCATCAGCACAGATCTCCCTGACCCTTTCCCGCCACCCTTCTCTAATGTCCATTGCTTCCAGTAGGTCTTCAAGGCTACATCCTTTATCGGCACAAAGCTGTTGTATGTAGGTTCTAGCTGGTTGTCCCGCCTTTGATTGTCCATGTAAGGGGGTCCACAGGAGTATGTCACTTATGAGTTCATCCCTACTTCTCCAGCAGTGTCCCATACGTCCGGTTTGTCTAACTTGGATAGTTTTCATGATGGGTGGTAAGTGGCCATATTGTCATTTAAAAATGCATGAATGATTTTATTTTTTATTAGTAAAATCACTACTGTATACTATCTGTGCTTTAAATGCAAAGGCAATTACTGTAATTCCAAGTTACAATTGTGAACCTGGTCAAGAGAAGCTATTGGACTTTATTAGAAACTGAAAATGAAAGTTAGCATAAAATAGAATGCCTATAAGAACCATAAATAAGGACCTCGATGAAATTTAAAAAGAAAGTAATTGTGGACTAAGTTAAAACCTAATGACAAGGGGGGAAAAGAAAAAATAATTATTCATTTTTTTGAAAGCCATGGAAAGCAGCGAGCGGATAAACTCATTGATGATTCAATGCAATGCCTAACCTGGTCTTGGGCATATGAATCCTATGGTTCAACAGCCAGGATCAAATAGTTTGATCAGGGAACTATTGCTGCTCATTTTCAAAGGTGGGTTCTATTGATGAGAATAAAAACAGCCATCGAAAGATTACCATGACCCACACTCAAATGATATATCTATATATATATATATATATATATATATATGTATAGACATATATCTTATCATCATCAAATTGTGGTGCTAGCACAAGTTTCCCTGACTCTCTCTTACCATCCATCCCTCCTGGCAAGTCTTCCAAACTAGATACTGTGTCTGCATACAGTTGCTGTATGTAAGTTCTTGCTGGTCCGCCAACACTGGCACAACTATGTGTTAAGGTCCATAGAGGAACATCACTTATGAGTTGATCCTTGCATAAATAAAAACAGGCAGTGAAAGATTACTGTATGTATATGTAAGTGTGTGTGTGTATATATATATATACGAGGATCATTAAATAGATTTCCAGACTTTTTTCGTATAGGCACTTTTATTGATAGTACACACATGAAACTCTAGTCCCCTTCGAAGTAATCTCCTCATGTTGCAATGCACTCGTTGTACCATTCCAACAACTTCTGGAAGGCTCCATGGAAGTCTTTTTGTGTGAGCGTGTCAATGACCTTTGTCACAACCTATTTCATCTCCTCAATTGTCTCATAACGACAGCCTCTGAGCTTAGGGAATAACCAAAAGTCACAGGGACCGAGGTCTGGACTATAGGGAGGGTGAGGAACTGTCTTGATGCTCATCTTGCTCAAATAGTCTGTGACAAGGATGGAGTTGTAGACTGGTGTATTGTCCTGGTGGAAATGCCACTGACCTGATTTGAAGAGTGCTGGCCTTTTCCGATGGAATCTCTTCCTGAACTCCCTTAAAACCTCAACATAGTAACCCTCACCCTAACCCTTTGGCCACTCAGCTCTATTGTATTGACTTCCTTACTCCTCCCACACCTCTCATCATCCCTCACAGACTCCCTGCCTTCCTTGAATCTCTTATGCCACTCAAAAACTGATGCTTGATTCATGAAAGATAGTCTAAAAGCAGTCTGAAGCATTCCATACATTTCTGTGGCATTTTTTCCAAGTTTAAAACACAACTTTATTGCATATTGTTTTTCTAAAGTGTCCTCACGTCCAGATTGCATTTTTGAAATTCACCAGCTGTGACAATCAGGCTTTAGTAGGGTGTATTTCAATTGCTGCTGTAGCTGTTCATTTGAACCTGAAATCATAAAACTTGGTCAGTCATCTCATAATATGTATAGCAATAACATAGTAAATTTTCAAGAGTCTACGACAATTTTAAATGCCTGTACAAAAAAAGTCTGGAATTGAATGCCCCACGTATATACACACATACCCCCAGACAAAAATATAAGAGCACCCTCAAAAATGAAGAAAAATATATTGTTTACAATTTTTAGATTATAAAAAGCAGATATATGAAAGATAAGGTATAAAGACAATTGAATTTAAAACATGAAGAAATTTCAATTTGTTTTTGATATGTATATTAGCATTCATGCTGAATTTTAAAATTTTGTTTTGACATAAATATAAGACAAATGAGAAGAACTATAGAATATAAAGGGAAATTTTTTACTTGATATTTCGTAGATCTACTGTTAGCTTTGATAACCTCAAAAATTTGGCTAGGCATACTATCAACTAGTTTCTGAAGTTGAACTGAAGGTATTTTTTCCTATGCATCTAAGATTGCATTTTTGAGTTCAAAAATTGTCAAGTACTATCGAACTCCTTCATAAACTTTTGCAACAATCAATCCCTACAAATTTTCTATACAATTGAGAACTAGAGAGCATGCTGGGTGGTCATGAAGTCTTATTTTTTTGTTCAAGCAAGTACTTCTTTGTTATTGATGCATCGTCGAGAGCAGCATTATCTTGCTGAAAAATCCATTCTTCTCCACATAGATAACACCCTTCTTATGCGAGAGGTAAATCATTTAGCATCTTCACATAATCTGCTGCGTTTTGTCAACCACTGACAAATTGTAGTTTAAGTTTTCCTGAAGATGAGAAGACCCCCACCCCCAGATCATAAAAGATCCTCATTCACTATGCCTTGTGTGGTAATTCTTTTCTGGAAAATTTTTTGCATGCCAGTACTTCTGAAAGCCATCTGGACCATTGAAATTGAATTTCTTTCTGTCTAAGAAAACAACATTTTGCTATTCTCTAGTACTCATGGTTTGATATTGACGAGCATATTCCAGTCCTTTCTCTTTGCGCTTCATAGTTAACATTGGACGATGAATTCTTTTCTTATGCTTAATTTTTCGTTGTTTAAATTTTTCTCGTACTGCAAGGAGCATCAGGGATGTTCTCGTGGTGTAATGGTTAAAGCGATGGACTGCGGAATTGTAGTATGTGAGTTCGTATTCCAGTCGCGCTATTACGTTCACTCTCGGGCAAATACCCTTGGGAAAGGGATGAACCCCCTTATCCTTCCAGCTATGGGTTCAATAGTACCACTACTGTTCTTCAAGGAGAATGGCTTTGGCATTGGATAACCTACAAAGGTTGATATGCCATTAAACAAAGAAACTGAACCGAACTGCAAGGAGCATCGACAACAGATTTCAATATTTTTGATGTTGACAAAGTTTTCTTTTTTACTTTGCGAACAATTCTTCTCTTGAATTGTAGTGATAATTTTTCTAGCCTGCTAGTCGGTTTTCTTGTTCCATACATATTTGGACTTTTTAAGTAATTGCAGAAAACAGTTTTACTGCATCCTAAGGCCTTCGAAATTTCTCAGAGATTTTCCGACTCTTTTCAGAGGTGTAATCTCACCTTTCTCAAATTCAGATAATTTAGTTCCTTTAGTCATTTATGTTTTTAATATTTTAAGTTTTACAGTTTTAATAGCTTTTATATTACGTAGACTGTATATGATAAATTTTTCAATAAAATTAAGTCTTTTTTCTTTAGTTTTTATTTGTGGTCTTATATTTATGTAAAAAATGAATTTAAAAATTTAGCATTAATGCTAATATACACATAAAAAATGAATTGAAATTTCTTCTTATTTTAAATCTAAATGTCCCTTAACCTCATCTTTCATATATCTGATTTTCATAATTTAAAAATTGTAAACAATATCTTTGTCTTCATTTTGGAGGGTGGTCTTATATTTTTTTTCCAGGAGTGTATATGATTATGCATATATGTATATTTAAAAACTGTTTTGAATGTGTTTTAAAAAAGAGTCTCTAAAAACGAATTAACACAAGATTGTACTTCTGCCTGGGGGAGGGTCATTTGGAATTGGGGGTGGGGCAGCAACTTACGTAAGTGTTTAATTTAGGGGTGGTAGAAATCATTCAAGCACTTTTTTTAGGTGTTTGTGCAAAAAAGGTTGGACAACACTGCTCTTGTGTAACTAGCACTTGCTACTTACAAATAGGAATTAAATTTGAGATGTTACAACTATTTAAGTGTCTGATGATTGGAAAGTATCTTGGGAAACTGACAGTTATACTCAAATGATCTACCAATTTTTTTTTTGTTGTTTTTTTTTAGAATTTTAATGAGTTTGAAAATAATTTTACTCTGATATAAGGCACTGTATAATAAAAACAATTTGATTGTTTTTTTTATTATTTAAGTACAGTGTTTGTGTATATATATATATATATATATATATATATAATGGAAGGGAAAAATGTACAGAGAATTTTAGTAATAATAAAGTAAAGTTGGCAATGTTAGTTGAGGGTGACCTGAAGGCTCCCTTTCCAATAACTACCACTCCAAAGTGCAGGGGAGGGCGCTACTCTATTCCCAAGATTGCTCCACTTTATCCTTGATCCTCACCTTATAGTGCTAAGGGCTAAGAAAGGGGGCATCAAGTACCATTTTTTTGAGTTTTTGGGATGACTTGACATGGGATTGAACCCCAGTCTCCCAAATCATTGGCGAACACTCTACTCATTAGGCCAATGGCCCAGTAATTCACTTTAATAATAAATATATTGGTAAAAATATGAGGAAAAAAAATAGTATATTTTGAAGTGTTTAATAGTGAACTCTTAATACATTGGCTTTTAAAACATTGATATTGCAACTAAGTATGAAGTGTTTAACGATTTAAAATGATTGTGAACTTTATTAATACTTTGGCTCTTAAAACATTGATATTGCAACCAGGTATGGAGAGTTCACTTGTCTAAAATGATTGGAGATAGATTTTTTATCCTGTAAAATTGGAGACTGTAATTGTTAAACTGTCTTTAGTAGAAAATAACCCAAAAAGTGTTGACATGTCATAAAGCAAATGTCTGGTTTATATTGCATAATAAGATAGTTCTCAGCTAAAAAGTTTGGGCTTATGGGTTTAAAAAATGAACAGTCACCATAATAGAGAGTAAGATATTTGTTGAGCTAATATTTTCTGTGACTTTAAGATGTATTAATGCAAGTCTTTTTCAACCTTTAAAATCCTGTCTTATTTTGTGTATTAAAAGACAAAAAACTCTGGTTTTTGTAAGTAAGCTCTGATTTTCATGATTTTATTTTTAAAGTTTCTGTTCTCAACTTTCTGTCTTTTATTTTATTTTTTTTAGATTGGAGGCAAAGTTTTATATTCAACAGATAATCATGGTGACAGGACAAAGAATCTTTTAAAGGTAAATTCTTTAAGATTATAAGATAATCCCCCACTCCTTGTAATTTTGCTGGGGATGACTTGTATACAAAGTGTGATAAAAAATGTATTGAGGTTGAAGCTTTAAATTTAAAAAATTCAAGTTAATCCATTGAGTCCATTATCACCTCAACACAAACCATGGCACTGTTTTACCCATGATACTTTTACCAACACCCCACCATTGCACTGTTTTACCAATGGTACTTTTAGCTTCATCCTACCATAGCACTGGTTTACCTATGGTACTTTTAGCTTCACCCTACTATAGCACTGGTTTACCATATGGTACATTTACCAACACCCTACCATAACACTGGTTTACCAATGGTACTTTTACCAACACCCCACCATTGCTCTGGTTTACCAATGGTACTTTTAGCTTCATCCTACCATTGCACTGATTTACAAATGGTACTTTTACCAACACCCCACTATTGCACTTGTTTACCAATGGTGCTTTTAGCTTCATCCTACTGTAGCATTGGTTTACCAATGGTACTTTTACCAACACTGCACTATAGCACTGGTTTACCAATGGTACTTTTAGCAATATCTCACCATTGCTCTTGTTTACCAATGTTACTTTTAGCTTCACCCTACCATGGTACTGGTTTACCAGTGGTACTTTTAGCTTCACCCTACCATAGCACTGGTTTACCAATGGTACTTTTAGCAACACCCCACCATTGCACTGGTTTACAATTGTGCAAATACAACAAATAGGATTTAGCATTAAATAACCTATAATGGTCGATATGCCATAAAACCCAACCAAACCAAATCTTATATATTTAATATATATGTATAAATAGGATTTAGCATTAAATAACCTACAATGGTTGATATGCCATAAAACCCAACCAAACCAAATCATATATATTTAATATGTATGTATGAAGAGGATTTGGCATTAAATAACCTACAATGGTTGATATGCCATAAAACCAACCAACCAAACCAAATCATATATATTTAATATATATGTATGAAGAGGATTTGGCATTAAATAACCTACAATTGTTGATATGCCATAAAACCCAACCAAGTAAATCAAAATTCTGAATGAGTTACAATTTGCAGCAACAGGACTTCCCACTAATTAGAAACCCCTTTCCTCAAGAAGGACAAATATTTTCTTTGTATAAAAGCTTTTTCCTGAGTCACTCCTTTTAGAATATAGGGATGAGATTTTTTTTTATAGAGATTTACTAATTTTGATAAACGTATGTAGATTTTTTTTTATTGGTGGAAATTGCTAGGCTAATGTACTCTGTTTCTGAACTTGAAGATTTTCCTTTTGGACTGTGTTGCCTATTTCTCTGGGTGCTGTTCCCGTGGTTTAATGACTAATGTGCTGGACCTCAATATCATAGTTAGTGTGTTCAAACTCCAGTCTTAGTACAACAATCAGTTGGGAAATGTAGGAATCCCCTTATCCTCCCAGGTTTT
Organism: Sepioteuthis lessoniana; assembly: GCA_963585895.1. Taxonomy (NCBI): domain Eukaryota; kingdom Metazoa; phylum Mollusca; class Cephalopoda; order Myopsida; family Loliginidae; genus Sepioteuthis; species Sepioteuthis lessoniana. The sequence continues at coordinate 37,922,031 of OY757944.1, read as the reverse complement.
GGTTAAATAGTACCATCGCTGTTCTTTTATAAGTATGGCTTTGGCATTAAATAACCCATAAAGGTTGAAATGCCATTAAACAAATAAACTAAACCTAACCTATTTTCTAAACAAGAGTTGTTGAGTTTTATTTATATTTAGAGTTTCTCCTTCTATTCGATTGGTTGCCTTACCAAGACTAGCGAATCCAGTCAACCCTAGTATTTTTATTCATAGCTGGGATGTGGGTTCAAGTCAGTGATATGTGCTTTTTTGAAAGGCTTTTTTGCAAAGGGAAACACAAACAACCTCATCCTTCTAAGATAATCATTATGACACTCATGTTTTCTGCATTACAAAAAAAGTTATATTTAATTATTTCATTCATTCTTGGATAATTTCAAGGGGAGATAACCATATTTACCAACCCCACTGCTCGGGCAGGATATGACACAAGGTCAATTTTTAAGCGGAGTTTAACAGGTTTGAATTCAGAGTTTTCCTTCTCCTAGACTAGTTGCCTCACCAAGTCTGAAGAACCCAGTCTGTCCTACTATTTACCCATAGCTGGAGGGAATATAATTGGATTCATACCTTTCCCAAGGGTATTAGTGCTATGGGAAATGCAATCAGTCTCGTCCAGGATTTGAACTCGTGTCCATTTCCTATGATGATAACCTCTACACCACAGGCACCTCCATCAAGGGGAGATAACACTTATCTGTCAAAGTAAGGGGAGATAAAACTTATCTGTAAAAGCAATTTTGATAATTAAACTAAAACAAGAGTAGTCAAGTTTCGCCCCCCCCCCTTGATTTTTTGATTTAAATTATCAAAGATTCTCAAAAAAAAAAAAATCGCTCTATCTACTTTATTTATGCTTTGGGAGAAGTGGATTTATGCCTTTCTTTGGGGCATTAGTGCTAAATGAAATGCAAACTGTATTTGAACTTGGCTTGTTAACCATTACACTGCACACACTTCAAGCAATTCATAGAGGATGGACTGATAAACTCATATCTATTATTCAAAGGTATTAGGCAGCAAAGCAGATGTTGGATAGCCCTCTGCTCTCTTATGATGGCTGACGAATGTCTTGGCTTCAAATGTTTTGTTCGATGTCTGTCTTCTCTTTTTCATTTTTGGGACTTTGATAGTTAACACTTTGATATTTCTAGTCGGAAGAATAAACAACAAGCTACTTTCTTTGCATGTTACTTCATTTCTACAATAACTACTAATTATGCTAAACTGAATTGTTTGAAATAGAACAGTTTTGACATTTAACTCTGTGTATTGCCCAGTTGGCTGGGGCTGTAGAATATACCAACTGCACCTCTGCAGGGAGGTAAGATCCCCCCTCAACGAGCATCCTGGATATGACACTAAACAATCTGATAGTGAGGTTCCAGTGATGCTGAAGCTTTGGGGAATGTGGAGTACCCCTTCATTGCCATTGCTCCCAGATCCAATCTGGCCTGTAGTGGTAGCACCTGATTGGGCCCTATCTATGGGTCAAATAGAACTAAAATGCGTACTTATGCTAAACTAAATTGCTTGAAATAGAACAGTTTTGATATTTAATTGTGTGTAAACAAAAACTATACTTATATTAAACTGAATTGTTTGAATTAGAACTATTTGACTGAACTGAATTGCTTGAAATAGAAATGTTTTTGACAATTGAACTGTGTACTCATGCTAAACTGAATTGTTTGAAATGGAACTGATTATTTGTATAAAAATGTATTTGGCATTAAATAACCTACAAATGTTGATATGCCATAAAATCCCAACAACTAACCGACATACCTACTACATCTTTTTCTTTAGATATTACCCAGGTACATCAGAGAGTGGTTCTATATTGAATTCTAATACAGAATGTACGCAAAATCGTCATTTTTATTTATGAACTTTCCCGACAACATCAGGCACTTCCTATAAAAATTGGCCAATCAGAGACGAGGACTAAAAGCATTTAAAAACATATGCAAAAGTCCTCAAATACAATTTCTACTTGAATTTTCTGCCACGAGGATGTATCTTTTGGATTTTCACACCAGAGGAAATCTACAGACGATGATTACCAACACTGGATTCTGTGATCCATAGAACTCCTACAATGGCAACAAGGATTTTAACATCATATATACACAGAGCTTTATGTGATCTATTACTTTTGGAGGTGCTCCAACTCCTTTAAAAAAAGAGTGACTCTTTTTCAGCGCTCCACAGTGAAAATATACCTTCTTTCATAAACATTCTATTTCGCCAATAAGTGGTTAAAGTATAAGTGTGGGCGTCAATGGATCTCTTTAATATGGGTGGGGATATCACTTTAAGTGTAAGACCTTAAGATGATATTTGACAAAATCTCGCTAATATTTTGAGATTTGCTAAGAAGATGGGATTTCTTGCTCCAAAAGGTGAATATGTCGGATGGAGCATAAAATTATACGTAAATTTTTGTTGCCAGAGACATACGATAGAAATAGAAATCCCTAAAATATCTTAAACCAATTTAAATTTTCATTACATTAACAACCTATTTTTTTCAGGGGAGGAAAATTTGACCCGATATTTGTTCAATCCCAGGGTTTCAGCCAGATATTTTTGTATGAAATTTCAGGACATAAACTGGATCTCTGAATAAACGTTTATTGACAATTTGTTGATATTTTTCGGCCATCGTTTATTCAAAAATACACTTTATATTTCAAATCAAATACCAACATAAATACTCTGTTAATGGTTTTTCAAACAAATCAGATTAATGTTTAAAAAAAAAAATTCAAAAATTTTGAAGCGAAGAGCACAAAGTGCAAAATCCACGCTCTTTAGTCCCAAATGGAGTTGGTCATGCTCCACTTCGGCTTAATATAAAATAAACCCTCTTCTCCAATGCTCCAGCAAAAAGGAGCATTTGGAGTGCTCCGTAGAGCCCTATATATATATATATATATATATATATATATATATATAAATAAAGTTGGTGACCTTAATCGAGGGCAACGAGAAGGCTGCCTTTTCGATACCTACTACACTGAGGTGTAAGGAAGGGCACTACTCCTTTCCCTGGATTGCTCCACTTAACCCTTGGTATGTACCTTATATTGCTGAGTGTTAAGCAAGGAGGTATCAAGTACCATTTTTAAAGTCTTTGGTATGACGCGACCTGGGATTGAACCTCGGTCTCCCGGACCATTGGCGAACACTCTACCCACAAGGCCAATGAGCATGGACTCTGCCATAGATTTTAACATTCTAGAACATAGGTGGAAAAATATGCTCACCATTATTTCCTTGTGTGTGCATCTTGTCGCCACGAAACCAACTAATTAATTTAGTGTTTCTCAACAATTGTAGGTCCTCGTGGCGTAATGGTTAAAGTGTTGGACTGCGGAATCGTAGTACGCAAGTTCGTACTCCAGTCGCGCTATTACGTTTACTTTCGGGCAAATACCCTTGGGAAAGGTATGAACCCCCTTATCCTTCCAGCTATGGGTTAAATAGTACCACTACTGTTCTTCTATGAGAATAGCTTTGGCATTAAATAATCTACAAAGGTTGATATGCCATTAAACAAAGAAACCAAACCAAACTAAACCATCAACAATTGCATATTGGTGTACCCCAAGTTACTAAAAAAGTAATTTGTTATTTTTTTATATGAAAAAGAAAATATGCTCACAATTACTTCCTTGTGTCTGCATCTTGCTGTCAAAAAACCTCAACAGTTCCATATTGGTGTACCTGTTGTGGAGCCAATAAGAACATGGGAGTAATTGACAGCCAAAGAATGAGAGAACAAAAGCGAGATAACAGTATAACAAATGACAATTTATTTGTCGTAAGTTACAGAATCATTATTGATAATGTTCAATTGGTGTGTCATCATTTTTGGTGGAGTCAGCTGGATGATCGATGTCGGTAGAGTCAGCTAGTATGATCATCGTTGTTGGTGGTGTCAGCTGGATGATCATGCCTCAGCACTGAGAAGCCAAGTGAACGGACAGGGAAACTGTGGCTAAGACTACCGGCACGGTAGTCTTAGCACTGCAAAGATGCACTGCAAAGATGAGCGAACAAACAGGGAAACCATGGCTAAGACTGCTATGCCTTAGCACTGTGAAGTCGAGCAAACAAACAGGGAAACTAACCAAAATAGATTTTTCTCTTTCTTTGCTGTTGTGGCAGGTCGGGGCTGTTAAGACATGCCAGTTACCTCCTCTGATACTCTCAAGATGAGAGGAAGTTATTCGAGGACCGGAAGTAAACAAATGGCCATATTGGTTTATGCAAGAGTGTAAGAAGGACGGGTGTAAAAAGGTGTCTCCGTATGCAGAGGGGGATAGTCTGAGTTCTTTGTTTTATAACAATGGTAGCAGAGCGTAGTTTTTTTTAATCATTATTATTGATTTTTGCATTTGTTTTTTCAATAGTACACAGGTCATTTTTATATTCTACAACCATCAACTAACAATTATAAATTTAAAAGGATTAGCTTTTGATAAAATTTAAACTTGTATCCCATATTTTGGGGAGCTGGACATGGAAAGACCTTATGGAGGTGCCTGTGGTGTAATGGTTATCGTCGCAGGAAATGGACACGGTGACACGGGTTCAAATCCTGGACAAGACTGATTGCATTTCACATAGCACTAATACCCTTGGGAAAGGTATGTATCCAATTATTCTCCCTCCAGCTATGGGTAAATAGTAGGGCAGACTATGTTCTTTAGCCTTGGTGAGGCAACTCGTCTAGGAGAAGGAAAACTCTGAATTCAAACCTGTTAAACTACGCTTAAAAAAATTGACCTTGTGTCATATCCTGCCTGAGCTGAGGGGTCGGTAAATATCGACATGGAAAGACCTGGAAAGCACAGGGAAGACTATCATCAAATGAATTTCAAATTAATCATAAAGCCTTCTTTTCCTTATCTGATTTACTAACCATTACGGTAGTAATAGTAGACAGAATAATATTGTCTAAATTTCTTATCTGAAGTATTTTTATTATTAATATTTGACTAGTTAATCTTTCATCATATTACAATTTCTTTTTTTTTATTACTACTAAAATTGTTTTTATATTTTATGAATGTTAAGTAAACAACAAACATTAAAAATAAACTTAGTGTCCTGGGTATGATACTGAATAATTTGATTATGAGGCATTGACCCTAGAGCTTTGGGAATGATGGAGAATCTATTCACTGCTATTATACCTAGCTCCACTCTGACCCAGAATGGTAGTAGGATTTCATTTATGAGTCAAATAAAACTATTTAATCATTTACTGTTAAAAACAGGGGCTATAGATGGTTTCATCATTTCTGGTTGTTGCCGGATGTAGCGTTTTTTTAAGGGTTGTTGAGTGATCTGAATTGTCACGACTTACCCTAAGTTTATGAAAGAGTAATTTATGATATTTTCATAAGAAAAAAAATCATGCTTACAATTGGGGGTGTCCTCGTGGCTTAATGGTAGTAAGCGAGTTTGTACTCCATTCGCGCTATTACGTTCACTTTCGGGCAAATACCCTTAGGAAAGATATGAACCCCCTTATCCTCCCAGCTATGGGCTAAATAGTACCACTACCATTCTTCAAGGAGAATAGCTTTGGCATTAAATAACCTACAAAGGTTGATATGCCATTAAACAAAGAAACCAAACAATGCTCACAATTATTTACATGTGTGTGCATTTTTTTCGCTAAGAAACCTCAACAGTTGCATATTGGTGTACCCTAAAGTAAGTAAAGAGTGTTCACCAATGGTTTGGGAGATAGGGGTTCAATCCCAGGTCAAGTCATACAAATATCTCAAAAAATGGTACTTGATGCTGCTTTGCTTAGCATTCAGCACTTTAAGGTTAGGATCAAGGGTAAAGTGGAGCAATCCAGGGAATGGAGTAGCACCCTCCCTTACACCTCGGTGTAGTAGCTATTGAAAAGGGAGCCTTCTGGTTACCCTCAACTAAGGTCGCCAACTTTACTTTTTATATACAGCAGCCGAAAATCAGGCTTCTTTGTGTAAAAGAGAAATGGACTTACCCCTGGAAAAACGTGCTCGTATGTGCCTGGCATGCAAAAGTGAAAATGGCCACTCTAACGTGTTTTAAGAACTCATGATCTTGGATTCTCACGAGACTGATGAGATGTGGGCAAAGCTCTAAGCCTATAAAAAAGACAGACAGCCGCAGTGTTCATTGTGTACTCGAGCGTTGCGGTTGGCAAGAGACAATATATCCAGCTTATTGGAAGAGACTATTCAAGAGACATTTCTAAGCTAAAAACGTTTGTGCTGGATGGTGATTCATGAAAAGTGTCCTGGATCAAGTTTTCTTTTTCAAGTTAACCGACCCCTGATTACTACTACACTTTGGACATACTCTTAAGAAAAAATTTGATGTTTCATTCATTGTTCATTTCTGTTGGTAAATACAGCTTAAGCCTCATTTTTTGAGTACACCTGTTATTTTGAAGAAAATTAACATTTCATTCATTGTTCATTTTTCAGTCTAGATTATTTTTTGAGCACACCTGGTGTTGTGAAGAAAATCAACATTTCATTCATTGTTATTTTCTGTCTTGGTAGATACAGCTACAGTCTAGATTATTTTTTGAACACATTTTGTCTAACTGTATTTCTTAGAAAATCATGTTTTTTTTGTTTTTTTTTAAAAAAAAGGAAATAAAAAAAAAGTCTTTTGGCTACTGTAGTTGAAACATTGTTATAAATATGACAACTATAAAAATAGTTTGAATGAATGTACATCTGATAGTAACAATCTTAAAAAAAAAACAAAGGGAAAAATACTGAATTTTAGTAGCGTCTGTAGTTTTTCCATTGTTGACTGAAGAATAAATGAAATATTTCTGTCTTCATTCACAGGCATCTGACCCGGTGTGGAATGATAGTATGTTGAATAAACAACTGGATGGCTGGGAAACAGTGTCCAACACATCACAGAATTGTCAGTGGTGTATAATTCAACTGGGTATGTCTCTTATTTCTCACATGGGGGCACTTGTATGTAGAGCTTTGGGGTCAAGCCTACAGTAAAAGGTAAACGTATGTGTTGCAGTGATAATACAATTCATAATCATTTTCTGAAATTATTTGGACGAGTATCTTCATTTTTGTTGTTTATAGCTCTATATTTCAACCTTTGTTCTTTGACCTTACATTATTATGTAGAATCTAAAAATAATGTACTTTAATTATTCGGACTAGTATCTTTGTTGTTTTTAGTCCTTTGTGTGAAATTGAGAAATTAGATATTTCAGTTATTCAGACTTGTGTTTTCATCTTTGTTTTTAGACCAGTATTCTAACTTTTGATCATTGACCTTACTGAATATCTTCATCTTTGTTGTTTTTAACACATTTTAACCTACATGTTCTTTGCAGTTCAGAGGTAAAGCATTTTTATTATTCAGACTAATATAGCTCAATTGGCTGGGGCTGTATCTCGGCAGAGGGGTAAGACTACCCACTGAATGAGTGTCTTAGACGTGACATTAAGCCATCTGATGGCAAGGCTCCAGCCTTGGAGATTTAGGGAATGGGAAGTACCCCTTCATTGCCATTGCTCATAGGTCTACTCTGACCTGGAGTGGTAGCAACTGATAGGGTCCTATCTGTGGGTCAAATAAAACTGGTTGACATTTAAACCAATTGCAAGCAAATGATGTTTAATTGAATTGTTAATGATACAGAACAACGCTTGGTACTATTTAACTTTGTTGGCTTAATCGAGCAAACTGACTGTGTGCAAACAAATAATTGATATTAAATTGTGACTGTTATATAACAATACTTGAAACCATTTAACTGTGTGCAAAAAAGAGCTCAAGCTTGTTTAAGAATGTTATCTACAAAATGTGTTTACAAATCATATATATATATCTAATATATATGTATAAAGAGGATTTGGCATTAAATAACCTACAATGGTTGATATACCATAAAACCCAACCCAACCAAATCATATATATTTAATATATATGTATAAAGAGGATTTGGCATTAAATAACCTACAATGGTTGATATGCCATAAAACCTAACCAAACTAAATCCTATATATATATATATATATATATAAAGAGGATTTGGGATTAAATAACCTACAATGGATGATATGCCATAAAACCCAACCCAACCAAATCCTATATATTTAATATGTATGTATAAAGAGGATTTGGCATATGAAACACAAGCAGCCTCTTCCAGGTTTTGAATACTGTTTGCTTATTCTATTTTTTTTATAATGATAACTGTCACCCTAACTTGTACTAGTTGTATTCTACTTCCAAGTTTTGTTGATACTAAGTACACCAAGTGACTTTGAGGGGCTCAAATTATACTTGAGAAACATAGGGTGAGCTGGAAAAATCTGGAAGATCATTGTTGGTAACTGAGGAAGTCAAAGAAGGCTGTATACACTGGATTGTAAACTCTGTGTATAAGTTGGGTGGGTACACATTGCAGCATGATATGATTTTCCTTGCTTATCAAAGTCTGTCTTGGAGGAGTCTCACTTATGAAAATTGGGGGTTCTCAATGAACTGCTAAACTTGAACCTTCCACTCACAATACAAAATATGTTGTGGCCAACCAACAAATGAAAATATCAAACCCTTCATCTTCTCAATCCAGAGATCCCTCAACATCAAAAACAAAATCACCTAAAAAAAACTAATGAGAAACTAAATATTAAACACGATCACTGAGGCAAATAGAGACAGTGTAGCTCTCAAGGATCAAAACACAATAAAACCAAAACCCTCAGTGTATCTGAGAGTGTAGAAAATATGGGTATTGAAATAGATAACATGGTTGCAAACCTCAAATTAGTAAAAAAAAAAAATATATATATATATATATATATACACACACATGTATATTTTGGCAGCATTTCTTCAGTAATACAAATTTCGTTACTTTGTAAGAAGAAGAGCATCTGGGCCGTTGCAGTGTGCAGCGTTTACTTTTAAAATTGTTCTATAAACACAACAATATTAGAACATCAAAATAAGAAACAAAAAGCACAGATTCTCGAAGCACTACATATTAGAAACATGCAACCCAAACTTAACAGAATTAATTTTCAAACCAGTGCTAATGTACTTAAATGTCTTTAGCTAAAGGCACTATTTATAGAACAACAGGAAATAAATCTGACTGTATGAAAATGTATGAAATGGAAAAACAGTCTTAAGAGGATGATTTTATTTGTTGAAATATTTGCCAAAATTAGATGTTTCTGTTTTTAGACCTTCATCAGAGTGTATAAGTTATTACACAAAATCAATTTAATGACTTGCATGCTTTGATGAAGGTCTAAAAACTGAAATGTTTGACTTTGGCAAAAGGCAAGTATTTCTACGAATAAAATCATCCCCTGAAGAACTTGTGTTTTATATATATATATATAATATTAGGTAGTATATGCCTGTGAAGCAAAATTGTCTACTAACGTTTATCTTGTGCTCTCACAATTCATCGAATAACAGTATCTAACGACAAACTATAAATCATATATGGATGGTTTTCTTTGTTTTTAATGGCATATCAACCCTAGTAGATTATTTAATGCCAAAGCCATCCTTGTAGAAAGACAATAGTGGTACTATTTAACACTGAGCTATAGGGATAAGGAGGTTCATGCCTTTCTCAAGGGTATTTGTCCAAAAGTGAATGTAATAGCGTGACTGGAGTTTAAAATTGCTTCTTATGATGTTGCATTCTAACATGTTAGCCTCTGTGCCATGGGGACTCTCCCCACAGATCATATATACAAAAACACAAGATCTGGCATTAAATAGCCCATAGGGATTTATATGCCATTAAACCAACCAATGAACTGCTCTCTTTTGTAGATTTTTAGGGAATTCATTTTCAATTTTTTTTTTTCTTTTTAAGAAAATTTTGTAAAGGAAATAAAGCTCCTTTGGAAAGGTCTCATAGGAAAGATCCCTGTTCCAATCTAACTACTAACCCTGGTGAAAATTATGGAATAAGCATACTTAGAGGAAATAACTGAGTTGTTTTTTTTTTTTTTGTTTTCATTTAGCAGTAAATAAACTAATAACAGATAAGACACAAAACCTTTTTTTAAAAAACTAAACATTCTGGCTTCATAAAATATATCTTTAACTAACGGTATAATGTTCTTCCAATTCAATTGAAGTGCTGTGTTATGGTGTGGAGAATGGAGAAAGAAGTGATGCATGCTGGGATAAATTTGGAAAATAGATGCTTCACTGAATAGCATTTTTTTCTTTTTTCTTTTTCTCTCGCTTTGTTTTTGAGTTTTGGAGGGATCGGATTAAGGATGTTTTTGTGTGCAAGGGATCCTCTTGAAGGTTTAAGTCTGACATTCAAGCTTGCTATTGTTTTCTAAAATGATTGCTCACAAGATCAGATGTGCTATTGTTAACTCTGATGACATGACTGATTCATAACCCAACTGCTTTTTATGTGACAAAGATTTATTTATGATTTCACGACAGCATAGTAGTCTCTTTCTTTCTTTCTTTCTGTTTTTAATTGCAGGAAACAGTATTCAGCCATTAATTGTATCTATAATATAATGAATTACAAATACAGGGAGTTTCCGAAAAAATTGATACTCTTTCATTATCTTGTTCTGGGTATGACATTAAGCAACATCTAATGGTGAGGCTGTAGTCTTAAAGTTTGGGGAATGTGGAGTACCCCTTCATTACCATTACTCTCAAATTCACTCTGATCTGAAGTCGTAGTACCTATTAGAGTCCTATCTTTTACTAGGGATTATTTTTGATATTAAATAGAATTATTAGTGTTGGTTAACAATACTTGATCCGTTTAACTGTGTACAAACAAATGATTAATATCGAATAGAATTATTAGTGTTGGTTAAAAATACTTGACCCATTTAACTGTGTGCAAACAAATGATTAATATTGAATAGAATTATTAGTGTTGGTTAACAATACTTGAAACCATTTAACTGTGTGCAAACAAATGATTAATAGCGAATAGAATTATTAGTGTTGGTTAACAATACTTGAAACCATTCAACTGTGTACAAACAAATGATTGATATCAAATAGAATTATTAGTGTTGGTTAACAATACTTAAAACTATTTAACTGTGTGCAAACACGTGAGCTCTGGCTCATTTAAAGAAAATATTACCTCCAAATTATTTACTTAACGAAAGCATGGACAGCTATCAATAGGCTATCGATTATATGGAAATCAGACCTAACTGATAAAATGAAACAGTTTCTTCCAGGCAGCAGTCACATCGATACTTCTATATGGGTGCACTACATAGACGCTAACAAAACGGCTGGAGAAGAAGCTAGACGGCAATTACACAAGAATGCTGCGTGCAATCTTGAACAAGTCCTGGCGGCAACACCCCACAAGACACCAATTGTACGGCCATCTGCCTCCTATCATGAAAACTATTCAAGTTAGACGAACCAGACATGCAGAACACTGCTGGAGAAGCAGGGACGAACTCATAAGAGATGTACTCTTATGGACCCCTACACATGGCCGTGCAAAAGCAGGATGACCAGCACGAACATACATTCAGCAGCTATGTGAGGATACGGGATGTTGTTCTGAAGACCTGCCTAGGGCAATGAACGATAGGGAGGAGTGGCGAGAGAGGGTCAGAGATATCCGTGCTACCAGCGCGACATGATGATGATGATGACAAGTCATATGTATGTGTTATATAAACAACATTTGGCATCGAACAACCCACAAGGTTTGATATGCCATTTTGTAATCTAATAACTCAACCATTTCTCTTTTAAATGATTTCAGATTTTACAAGCATGTAAAAAAAAAAAGTGTTTAATGTTTAAACACTTTTTCTTTCACAATGAATGACATTTCTATGCCTGAAAAGATAAGTTGTTATTGTTGTTGGTGACTGTTGCCGAGGGTGACCAGAAGGCCCCCTTTTCAATAGCTACAACACCGAGTTGTAGGGGAGGGTACTACTCCTTTCCTTGGATTGGTCCATTTTACCCTTGATATTGGTGAGTCGTAAGCAAGGAAGTATCAAGTACCATTTTTTGAGTCTTTGGTATGACTTAACCTGAGATTGAACCCAGGCCTCCCAGACCATTGGCAAACACTTTACCCACTAGGCCAATGAGCTGGTGTGAAAAGATAAAAAACCAGCCTAAAACATAGCATTTCGAGTTGTTTCTACACGTGCTGTTAAAATTTGAAATCATTTGAACTAGATTTGATCAAATTATTAGATTACAAAATAATATCAATTTTTCTGAAAAACAATGTCTTTAAATGTCGACATGAAATAAACTTTGGAATGACAGTGTATAAAGTAAAAATACTTTTGATACAGCCTAATCAGTAATAATAATATTGTGGTATCATAATAAGTTATAATAATATTGTTGTATCATAATAAATTTATAATAATATTGTGGTATCATAAGTTATAATAATATTGTGGTATCATAAATCAACTTTTGGTATGTTCATGAAATAAACTTTGGTGTAAAGGTCTTTCCTGAGAAAATACTTTTGATATAGCTTAATTTGGAGCATGAAAGTGACAGTAATACTGAACTTAATTGTGACCCTTGGAATAACCCCCAAAAATCTGGAGAAGAGACCTGGTGAACTGGCGATTAGAGGAAGAATCCAAATTGTTCAGACCACAGCTGTGTTAAAATCAGCTAATATTCTTAGAAGAGTCTTGGAGACTTGAAGAGACTTGTTTTACTCATACTCCATTGAATAAAAACCCATCAAAGCTGATGTGAAATAATAATCACAATATTTTATACAGAGAATTGTTGGTTTTCTGACTTTGAAATACTAGAAATATGTGGACATGTAAGCCGTGAAGAATATGAACAAGAGTCCTATACCCAAATTGAAACACAAAATACTAAAAACTAAAACACTACAGACCACAAGACTACAAAACCAATGTTAATGCAAGAAGATGTAATAAATTCAGGGTTAGTCAAGAAAATCATGACTGTAATGAAGACTACATTACCATCCATCAGAAACCAAAGTGTGAACGTAGAAACTGAAGGTAACTGAAACTGAAAAAGTAAACAAATTATTATCAAATATCCCAACATGCAACATCAGTGAACTAAACGAGGTTATTTATGCTCAAGCAAAACTAGTCTGTGATAGAATTGGTATTCCCCTAGAGAAGTTGAAGAAAAATACAAAACCTGGAGGGGAAATTAGACTAGAAGGACAGATAAAGAAACAGTGACAACAAGCAAAATTACTAATGAAAGAAAAACATTCAAGAATATGTTGGGATGAAAAGACCAAAAGCAAAACAACAGACAAGTTTAACAATACGACTTGAAGAGGTAAATAAAAAGATAGCAGGACAGGGTCACGCAATACAAACAAAACAGGACCTTCCAAAATAACAAAATATCATCCCCCATTTCTGTTTTAAATATTTTATTATTAGCATGAACAAAAGCTTTTTTCATTGTTTCTTTATTTTACTCATTCTCTCTCTCCCCATTCTATTAAAGCAGACAATAAGCATCTGATGCATCGGTGTTGTTGTTGACCCAAAGGCTCCTTTTTTTAATGGCTACTACACCGAGGTGTAGGGAAGGGTGCTACTCCTTTTAATTGGTAGAGTGTTTGCCAATGGTCCAGGAGACCTAGGTTCAATCCCAGGTCGCATCATACCAAAGACTTTAAGCATGGTACTTGATGCCTCCTTGCACTCAGCAATATAAGGTACGTATCAAGGGTAAAATGGAGCCATCCACGGAAAGGAGTAGCGCCCTCCCCTACACCTCGGTGTAGTAGCTATTAAAAAGGGAGTCTTCTGGTTGCCAAGTTTACTTTTACTTTATATCAGCTTTATCGCTTCCTCACTCTACCTGTTCTTTCCTCATCATCAAAATGGAACGGTTTGTTATTTATCCGTGGGTGATAGTGTATCACTCATGCACACGTGTTCATGTTTTATTCTCTTATAGATACTACTACTACTACTAATACTACAACAATATAGTAATGATAATAATAATAATAAAGAAACACCCTTATACTGCTAATAATAATGGAGATAATGAAACACGCTAATATAATATTACTATTATATGATAATGATTATAATAATATATGATAATGATTATATGATATTATATGATATTATATGATAATGATTATAATACACTCTAACATATTACTAGTACTATATAGTAATAAAAGTTGGCGACTTTCGTCGAGGATGACCCAAAAGCTCCCTTTTCAATAGCTACTACTACCGAGTTGTAGGGGAGGGCGCTACTCTATTCCCAGGATATAATAATAATAACACACTCTAAAATCCTGGCCCATTGGCATAATGGTTAGAGTGTTTGCTAATGATCAAGGGGACCTGAGTTCAATCCCAGGTTGAGCCATACCAAAAATTCAAAAAATGGTACTTGATGCCTCCTTGCTTAACACTCAGCATTATAAGGTAGGGATCAAGAGTAAAGTGGAGCAATCCAAGGAAAGGAGTAGAACCCTCCCCTACACCACGGTGTTGTAGCTATTGAAAAGGAAGTCATTGGGTTGGCCTCGACTATAATCACCAACTCACTATATGATATACGCCTTAATATACTCACTATATAATAATACATCTTAATATACCACTCATACTACTATAAAATAATAGACCCAAATATACTACTACTGCTATATAATTAATTATACACCCATTATATAATACTGCTACTACTACTACACCCACTATATAATAATACACTCATATACTTCTCTAATTATACAATAATACACCGTAATATACAACTACTACAGTATAATAATAATACACTTGAATATATGGCCTAGTGGGTAGAGTGTTTGCCAATAGTCCGAGAGACCTGGGTTCTATCCCAGGTCGCGTCATACCAAAAACTTTAAAATGGTACTTGATACCTCCTTGCTTAATACTCAGCATTATAAGGTATGTATCACCAACTTACAGGGAAAGGAGTAGCGCCCTCTCCTACACCTCGGTGTAGTAGCTATTGAAAAGGGAGCCTTCTGGTCACCCTCCACTACGGTCGCTAATTTACTATATTATTTTTACACCCTAATAATATAATACTACTATATACACCCTGATAGTAAAAAAAGTAAAGTATACTATAACTACCATTATATAATGATATACCCAAATATACTCAATACTTGAAACCATTAAATTTCTGCAACTGTAGTGAGAAATAATAATGACTACTTGACTGTGCAAACAAATTATATCAAATAAATTACCCCTCATTTTAGATAGAAATACTTGAAACCATTTACTCGTGTGTGAGTAAATGAGCTATGTCTTTAAAAAAAAATTTTTTTAAAGGTATATTCTCTACAGTATACGCTTTTACGAATCATGTATATCTAACTGGATTTGGCATTAAATAACCCATAGTGGTTGATATGCCATAAAAATCCTAACAACCAAATATACAGTGTAACCCGGATATAAGAGAGATTTTTCTCTGGTCCCAAATTAGAGCCTGTGTTACCTAAACAAATTAGACCAAACCCCGGATATAAGAGAGATTTTCTCTAGTCCCAAATTAGAGCCTGTGTTACCTAAACAAAATAGACCAAACCCCGGATATAAGAGAGATATTCTCTGGTCCAAAATTAGAGCCTGAGTTACCTTAACAAAATAGGCCAAACCCGAATATAAGAGAAACTGTCATACAGTATAACCCGAATATAAGATAGTTTGTCGGGACCGGAGAAGTCTTTTATATCCGGGTTTGGTCTATTTTGTTTCGGTAACGCTGGCTTTAATTTGGGACCAGAGAAAATCTCTCTTATATCCGAGTTTCTCTTATATCAGGGTAACACTGTACACCCTAAGATACTACAACTGCTCTATTATCATAAAAATAATATAACTTTATACACTATTACTATAAATATGCTCTTCTATATAACGATAATTGGACACCCCAGGTGGTATAATGGTTAGCTAGCTAGATGAGCAAACCTTCATGAGTGAGTTTGATTCTCATTGGGTGCCCCATTCATACAGCCTTTTTCTAAGCAAAAAAGCTTAGTAATGATAATGATAATACACCCTAGTATACTACTGCTACAGTTTAATAATAATATCAATAATAATAATAAATTACTACTACTACTACTACTTCGTAATAATAATGCTGATGATGATGATGAATCACCCTAATCTTTATAATAGTGTCATATAACATTTAAACCTATTTAAGCTTTGAAGTAATGGTCTATCCAAAATGAAAATACTTTTGATATACGACAATTATGATGTTTTTTTTTTTCTATAATTAAAAAAAAAATTTTTCATTCATTCACCCCCCCCTCTCACCGTCATTCTCTCTCTCTTTCTTTCTTTCTTTCTTTCTCCTTCATTTCTGTATTCAGCCTTCTATTTCTTGTATTCATTATTCGTTTTTTTTTGTTCCCCGGCTCCCTCCGCGTCCCCCACAGACAGACAAACAGACAGGCAGCTGCTGAGTTAGGGGGGGGGGGTAAGATTATATCAGGTCATCAGTCTGTAGTTGTGCTTTGTAATTCACCAGCACTCCCCTTTCCTCTGGCACAACCTCCCCTTGTCTCCCCTCACTTAAAACGATTTCCTTTTGAATTATACTCTTTTTCTTTCTTTCTTCAACTTGTTTGGGGCCTTTTAAAAAAGCCAGACGGAAGATTGTAACAAGCTTTAGAATTTAAAAAAAAAAGAGAGAAAAGCCCCCCTCCGTCTCCACTAAAAATGCACACACACACACACACACACACACACACACGTAAAAATACACATACACAAAATACGCGCGCGCACACACATGCAAAAACCCATCCCAAATTTCTCTCAATAAAAATCCTAAAATGATTAGTTGTTAATGAAATTTTTAATGAAATATTTTCTTCAAAATAACATTTATACCAAAACATGACCCGATTTTTTTTCTGCATAGTAATGTCACTGAGACAAAGTGAAAAGATTTTCATCATGATGGTGGTGGTGGTAATGGGGAGTCTGAACGAAAATAAGATTTTATAGATCTATCAAATTTCTATCAGTTTATTTCTCTCTTTCTCTCTTTCTTCCTTCATTCATTCATTTATCGATCTATATCTATCTCAAACAGTAAATTTCTTTCTTTCTTTCTTTCTTTCATCTATATCTATCTCAAACAGTAAATTTCTTTCTTTCTTTCTATATCTATCTGAAGCGGTAAAATTCTTTCTTTCTTTTCATCTATCTCAAAGAGTAAATTTCTTTCTTTCATCTATGTCTATCTCAAACAGTAAATTTCTTTCTTTCTTTCTTTCTTTCTTTCTTTCATCTATATCTATCTCAAACAGTAAATTTCTTTCTTTCTTCTATATCTATCTCAAACAGTAAATTTTTTTCTTTCTTTCGCCACAGTAAATTTCTTTCTTTCTTTCTATATCTATCTGAAGCGGTAAAATTCTTTCTTTCTTTTCATCTATCTCAAACAGTAAATTTCTTTCTTTCTTTCTTTCTTTCATCTATATCTATCTCAAACAGTAAATTTTTTTCTTTCTTTCGCCACAGTAAATTTCTTTCTTTCTTTCTATATCTATCTGAAGCGGTAAAATTCTTTCTTTCTTTTCATCTATCTCAAACAGTAAATTTCTTTCTTTCTTTCTTTCTTTCATCTATATCTATCTCAAACAGTAAATTTCTTTCTTTCATCTATGTCTATCTCAAACAGTAAATTTCTTTCTTTCTTTCTTTCCTTCTTTCATTTATATCTATCTCAAAGAGTAAATTTCTTTCTTTCTTTCATTTATATCTATCTCAAAGAGTAAATTTCTTTCTTTCATCTATGTCTATCTCAAACAGTAAATTTCTTTCTTTCTTTCTTTCCTTCTTTCATTTATATCTATCTCAAACAGTAAATTTCTTTCTTTCTTTCATTTATATCTATCTCAAAGAGTAAATTTCTTTCTTTCATCTATGTCTATCTCAAACAGTAAATTTCTTTCTTTCTTTCTTTCTTTCTTTCATCTATATCTATCTCAAA
Organism: Sepioteuthis lessoniana; assembly: GCA_963585895.1. Lineage (NCBI taxonomy): Eukaryota > Metazoa > Mollusca > Cephalopoda > Myopsida > Loliginidae > Sepioteuthis > Sepioteuthis lessoniana. Next base: position 37,903,968 of record OY757944.1, on the reverse strand, counting down.
CAGTAAATTTCTTTCTTTCTTTCATCTATATCTATCTCAAACAGTAAATTTCTTTCTTTCTTTCATCTATATCTATCTCAAAGAGTAAATTTCTTTCTTTCATCTATGTCTATCTCAAACAGTAAATTTCTTTCTTTCTTTCTTTCTTTCTTTCATCTATATCTATCTCAAACAGTAAATTTCTTTCTTTCTTTCATTTATATCTATCTCAAAGAGTAAATTTCTTTCTTTCATCTATGTCTATCTCAAACAGTAAATTTCTTTCTTTCTTTCTTTCTTTCTTTCATCTATATCTATCTCAAACAGTAAATTTCTTTCTTTCTTTCATTTATATCTATCTCAAAGAGTAAATTTCTTTCTTTCATCTATGTCTATCTCAAACAGTAAATTTCTTTCTTTCTTTCTTTCTTTCTTTCATCTATATCTATCTCAAACAGTAAATTTCTTTCTTTCTTTCATCTATATCTATCTCAAACAGTAAATTTCTTTCTTTCTTTCATCTATATCTATCTCAAACAGTAAATTTCTTTCTTTCTTTCATCTATATCTATCTCACAGTAACTTTCTTTCTTTCTTTCGTCAATGGCAAGAGAAGTCTCTGTCCGCTCACTTTTTGGTGAGTATCAATTACTTACTCAGTAATTTCTTTCTTTCAAACAGTAAATTTCTTTCTTTTTTCATTTCTTTATATCTATCTCAAACAGTAAATTTCTTTCGGCTATTTTTCTTTAGTGAGAATCTTTCAATCTTTCCTCAATAGATTCACAAATATCATCATGGACAGGTGTCACAACAGGAATCCAACAAGATCACGCCTCGTCTAATGATGTCTAAACTTTATAAATTATTATTTAATATATCAAAACCAACACATAATCCATCTTAAATGATCTGATTTCCATGTGGATGTTGCAACAATGGCTCACTGTAGCGAGATGGTTGCTAACAGATGTTTTTTATCTTTTTTTTTTTTTGGATATCAGAGAAGAGTAATTATCATTATTAATCTTCTCAGTCTAGTATCTTCATTTCGGTTGATATTTGAACTTTCCTGGAATTTGATTTTTCTTATTTAGTTGTACATTCTTAAAGGATATCTCATATCAAATTTCTTCTCTTTAGATGAATACTTTGACAGCATCTTGCAGAGGGCTAAGACCCTCCCCAATTAATATCCTGGATATGACTTTAAACCATCTGATGGTCAGGCTCCATCCTTTGAGATTTGTGGAATGTGGAGTACCCCTTCATTGCTACTCTACCAGGTCTACTCTGGCCTGGATTGGTAGCACCTGATAGGGTCTTATCTATGGGTCTAATAGAACTTTGACATTTAAACTGAGTGTAAACAAATGACTTATGCTAAATTGAATTGTTAGAAATAGAACTATTTGATCATTTAACTGTGGGTAAACAAATGACTGATGTTTAACCAAATTGTTAGTGATACATAGCAATATTTGAAACCATTTCACTTTGTTGACTTATGCTGAATTGAATTGTTAGAAATAGAACTGTTTCTCATCTGTTTAATATATATATATGTATTGTAAGTTCTAAAAAAAAAAAAGGACTTTTTTTTTTCAGCCACATTTCGTCAGAGAAGCACAGAAACAAACAAGTAATAAATATATATATATGTGTGTGTGTGTGTGTGTGTATTGTAAGTTCTAAAAAACAAAACAAAAAAAAAAGGACCTTTTTTTCGGTCACGTTTTGTCAGAGAAGCACAGTAACAAACAAGTAATAAAAAAAAGAAATAGGACCTTTTTTTTTGGTCATGTTTCGTCAGAGAAGCACAGAAACAAACAAGTAATATATATATATATATATATATATATATTGTAAGTTCTAAAAAAAAAGAAATAGGACCTTTTTTTTTTCGGTCATGTTTCGTCAGAGAAGCACAGAAACAAACAAGTAATATATATATATATATATATATATATATATATTGTAAGTTCTAAAAAAAAGAAATAGGACCTTTTTTTTTTGGTCATGTTTCGTCAGAGAAGCACAGAAACAAACAAGTAATATATATATATATAATATTTATTGTAAGTTCTAAAAAAAAGAAATAGGACCTTTTTTTTTGGTCGTGTTTCGTCAGAGAAGCACAGAAACAAACACGTAATAAAGAAGAATGAATAAAGGTAGTTGACGACGAAGAAAAAATAAAAAAGAAAAAGTCCCAAGAAGGGGAAAAAAGAAAAAAAAGTTCATCTGAAGGGATTTGTATAAGTTTTTGGTGTTTTCTTAGACTAAATTAGGTGTAGTTACAATATCGGTTCAACTAAACCTGATTTAGTCCAAATTAGATTTAAAAAAAAAACATACTGTAATGCTATCTCATTGACATGGCACCATCTCAAACATCAATAGGCGTTAAACTTCTCAAATACAAGATGGATCCATCCTTTCTTTAGATATGGAAAGTTTAATTCTGACTACAATATTTCATACAGCAGTTGGTCATCAAAACACGAGAGAAAGAGTAAAAGATATTTAGATCTTACATAGAAACGCATAGAGATTTATGGGTGATAGATGAACTTGTCCTCTGATTTTTAAGTCTTCCAACCCCTTTACCAAGTGTTTTATTATCATCGTTGTTGTTATAATATAGGAAGAGTTGCTTGGAAAAAAAGACTTACTCCTGCATTAAATAATCAAATAAGGTTTAACATGCCAACCAACGTAGGTACATACAGCCTATTGAAGAAAAAGCATTTATTTTGCATGACAGATTATTTTCAACATGATCTCCTCCTTTGTCAACAGTGATGGATAATATTGTATATGCTCATATACCATGCAACTTTCTGAGACCTAAATTGAGACCTTTTGCAGCTAGAAATTGTTGGCCCATCAGTTGGCCAAGGCTAGGCCTAGGTCAACAATTTACCCATACAAAGTTTTTATCTTGTGTATAGTGTGTGACCCCCCCCCCCCCACTAAAATTTGGCTAAAATTTAAGTCTGAGAAATTCCCATGATATGCAAGTATATACATTAATGAAAATAGATTGGACATGATACAGAGAAAATTTTTGATCAAAATTCAGCTTTAAATTGTGTCAGGCTACAAAGTTTTTCTCTCGTCCAAGTGGGTTTTTTTTTTGTTTTTAAGTTGTCATGGCTGTACTTAAACGAGGCCATTTTCAAGTTTTTAGATCAAGAAGGGAAATTTGATGATCAATTTGACCTCCAATGACAAGATTTATAGATTTGATTGGTCAAATGGTTGGATAAGTTTCTTTTTGTACTTAATTTTTCAGATAACAGATACAAAAGAAAACATTTCTGTCTTGGTTTTTTATAAACAGTAGTTGCTATATGAACCTATTAGTCTAAGATGATATTGATATTCCGATTTAGGAAGAAGTGAAGGATTCTAATTAGCACTTTATACTTAATGGCAGTCCATGATGATATTGATGCTTCTATTTATGAAGGAGTAAAGAATTCTAATTAGCATTTTGTAGTTATCCCCATTTTTGTTGAGAATTTGGATGATTAAAAAAAAATTACTTTAACTTAGAACACTCCCCAACCCCCTCAGACAAATCAGTTGCAAATTGGACTGGAAATTAGTTTATTCTCTAAGCTAGAATATCTAAAATAATAATAATCTCTATGAACCTGTTTGTCCATGATGATACTGATGCTTCTACTTAGGAAGGATTCTATTTAGCATTTTATAGTTAACAGCCGTCCATGATGATATTGATGCTTCTATTTAGGAAGGAGTGAAGGATTTTAATTAGCATTTTATAGTAAACAGCTGTCCATGATGATACTGATGCTTCTAATTAGGAAGGAGTGAAGGATTCTAATAAGCATTTCACAGTTAACAGCTGTCCATGATGATATTGATGCTTCTATTTAGGAAGGATTGAAGAATTCTAATTAGCATTTCATAGTTAACAGCTGTCCATGATGATATTGATGCTTCTATTTAGGAAGGAGTGAAGGATTTTAATAAGCATTTCATAGTTAGCAGCTGTCCATAATGATACTGATGCTTCTATTTAAGGAGTGAAGGATTTTATTTAGCATTTCATAGTTAACAGTAGTCCATGATGATATTGATGCTTCTATCTAATTAGCATTGTGGAGTTATCTCTATTGTTTTGAGGATTTGGAGGATTAAAAGATTATCTTCACCTTAAAAACAAAAACCTATCAAAATGGAAATTAGTTTCTTCTTTAAGTTAAAACAGTTTCAATGAAAAACAAAAAATCTTGCTAATGAGAACTGCTTAGAAAACATGTTCATCTAATCGGCTCAATAGATTCTTAAAAAAAACTTGGTTTTAATTAAAGTCTCAAGGGATTGCAAATAAGGAAGATTTAAAATAATAATAATAATGGCTAGAAAGGCAGTGTTAATTAACAAGGAAAAAATAAACATGTCATCTCGTGGATTTTGCTGTTCTTGCAGACTACAGAGTGAAGAAAGTAATAAGATAGACTAAGACATGGATCGTGCCAGAAAATTCCGCCCCCCCCAAAAAACTGTGGAACATGAAAGTGATGGGGGATACCAGCAGTAATTGGTGCAGTTGGAACTGTTCCTAAAAGCCTGGAAAGAAAGACTGGGGACCACCCAGACTACAGGATTGTTAAGATTGGCTAGAATACTCGGTAAAGTCCTTGTGTGAAAAACTTGCAAGGAGCGAAATAATAATAATAATAATGGATGATCTAATCTCGGTCAGAATTCCAGACATTGTGTTAATCAACAATAAGAAAAGAACTTGTCATCCAATGTATTTTACTGTTCTAGTAGTCCACAGAGTGAAAAGATAAATACTTGGATCTTGCCCGAGAGCTAAAAAAACTGTGGAACATGATGGTTATACCAATACCAATTTTAGTTGGCATGCTCAGAACTGTTTCTTAGGGATTTGGAAAAAAAGTCTGGAGGCATGGGAGATCAGAGGAAGAATTGAGACCACAGCATTGTTGAGATTGGCTAGAATACTCAGTAGAGTCCTGGAGACCTTAGGAGACTTGCTGTCACTTAGAATCCAGTGAAGGACCTTTAGTTGGAATTTATTTGAGAAACTCTCATGATAATAACAAAAGTTTAAATTTCTCTAAAAGGTAGTTCAATCAAGAGATATTCAACCAGGTGTGTCAACTTAATTAAGCTACTGACTGGGTGGTAACCATGTTCAAGCATTTTAAGTGTATTGATTTAATAAAAAAATCTTGCCACAATGCATTGTTTTCATATATATATATATATATATATATATATACACACACACACACGAGGATCATTCAATATATAAGATGAAATATTGCCTAAGGATTTGGCAACAGGAAACACTGTTTACAGTTGCTCCACTTTCAAGAAAATCAATTGTTATATTCCAGAAGACTGTTAGCATGACCTTCTTTACTGACCACTACACTAGGAACTTTTTCTTTACTGGAGAAAGAGTCCTCTTAATGAACTGCCTTTTCCACTATGGCTTGTAATGGCAAACTAATCATCATCATGTCATGCCGCTAGCACGGATATCCCTGACCCTCTCTCGCCACTCCTCCCTATCGTTCATCGCCTCTGGAAGGTCTTCAAGGCTACATCCTGTATCCTCACATAGCTGCTGTATGTAAGTTCGAGCTGGTTGTCCTGCTTTTGCTCAGCCATATGTGGGGATTTAGCCCATTTATAAAGATTTTTTTGATTGAAACATGCTTCTCTATACATCATCGTCATCATCATGTCGTGCCGCAGGCACGGATATCCCTGACCCTCTCATGCCACTTCTCCCTATCGTTCATCACCTCTGGTTGGTCTTCAGGGCCACATCCCGTATCCTCACATAGCTGCTGAATGTATGTTCGAGCTGGTCGTCCTGCTTTTGCCCGGCCATATGTGGGGGTCCATAGGACAGTTTGAGTGTGGGTCATGGTTATCTTTCGATGGCTGTTTTTATTCTCATCCATAGAAGCCACCCTTATAGATGAGCAGCAGTAGCTTCTCTATACACATCACATATTCTTCCTTAAATTTCACATGATTTGCGCTTCTCAGCTACCAAAGATTTGATGCCAGACCTCTGTTCAAGTCTGTTTGATTTGCTTCCATTTTGAATAACCTCAAAAGAAATATATTTTCGTGAAATTAAAATAATTTTTGCTATAAACCAATCCCAAACAATCCCCCCAAAAGTTTCAAAAGACTCAAAAAAATGGTACTTGATGCCTCCTTGCTTAACACTCAACATTGTAAGGTAGAGATCAACAGTAAAGTGGAGCAATCCAGGGAAAGGAGTAGTGCCCTCCCTTACTCTTTGGTCTAGTAGCTCATAAAAATGGGAGCCTTCGAGGTCACTCTCAACTATGGTTGCCATCTTTATTTTGTGTGTATATATATATATATATATATATATAAATGCAAGTAAGTTTTGGAATAAAAAAATGTGCTTGATGCAATTATTGCAGAGCAAATATGAAATCTGAAAAATATAAATATGAACACTTTGAATTGCATATAAATGTTAGAAAAATGGGAGGTATAGTCATATGGCAAGATATAAGTACATGGGGAAAAAATATATATAGAGAGAAAGAAAAAGAATTTGAGCAGTCCGATTCAAGGAGAATAAATATGAAATTGATTTGGTGGTAGATAAAACAGGAATCTTATTAACATGTCTGTACTTAGATATCAATTTGGAATTGGTAGATGAATTTCCCAAAATTGTCCCAAGCAAAATAGTGCATATGTTGGTCTTACCACTACAACTCTTTCCAGACAGCTCACAATGCACCTTAATGACTTCAGTTCCATAGCCTTACATCCTAAGAACCATTCTATTCCTAAATCCGAGTTACAAAAAAATTTTAGTTGAAAACACCACTATAATCACACATGAAATTGATAAGTTACGACTACCAATCCTAGAAGCCCTACATATAAAAACAAAAAACCCTAAAATCAATAGAACTAATTTTGAAGATAACGACAATGTTTTGAAATGCTTTGAGTAATTTTTTTCTTCCCTGTATTACTTGATAGTATTCTATTTCCGTTGACAGCGTTCCCTTTTTAAATACATCAGTTACCCTGTTTTTATCCAACTCTGTGTTTGCATATTTTTGTTATGTTATAAAAAAAACTTTCAACCACTTTCAAAATTCATTTTAAAAACAATACTCCTTACACTAGCAAGCAACCCCTGATGATGGCCTATGAAGGGTCTGAAAACACTCGAGGTAATTTTGGGAAATTCATCTACCAATTCCAACCTGAAACTATGACACTTACAAGGAAACTTGAAAGGATCTTGAATAAATCATAGAGACAAAATTTGTCTTTATTATTTAATAAAACATGCTTATATATACATACACACAATATAATATAAATTAAGTCTATTAATAGACTTAAAGGGAACAATCCATAGAGAATATATCATCATCATCATCATGTCACACCATCAGCATGGACATCCCTGACCCTCTCGCCACCCCTCCCTATCGTCCATCACTTCCTGCAGGTTCTCAGGGTTACATCCCATATCTACACAGAGCTGCTGTATGTAGATGCTGCCTTTGCTCGGCCATGTGAAGAGGTCCACAAGAGTACATCACTTATGAGCTCGTCCCTACTTCTCCAGCAGTGTCCCACATGTCTGGTCTGTCTAATTTTGATAGTTTTCGTGATGGGTGGTAGGTGGCCGTACAGCTGCTGCTTTGTGGGGTGTTGCCTCCAGGACTCATTCAATATTGCTCGCAACATTCTTGTGCAGTTGCCGTCAAACTTTTTCTCCATCCATTTAGTTAGCATCCATGTAGTAGTAGCGACATGACCTCTGCTTGGAAGAAACTGCGTTTCATTTTATCTGTCAGGTCTGACTTCCATATGACCGACAGCCTATTGATAGCTGCCCATGCCTTTGCTAGTTGCGTATTGATGTCTGTCTCGGTTGATGAGACACTGCTTCCTAGGTAGGTGAACTTGGAAACGGTAGCTCACTGAAACTAGAGAATATATAATATGAATATATTCAAATACAGTGCTCAATGCATGGCTATTATTATATACATATTTACCAACCCCTCCACTCGGGCAGGATATGAC
>OY757944.1:37878368-37893368 GCA_963585895.1 Sepioteuthis lessoniana | reverse complement strand
TGCCCTTGGAAAAGTCATGAACCTCTTATACCCTGACCCCCAGCTATGTTTTAATAGCTCTATTGTTGTTCTTCTACCAGTATGACTTTGGCATTAAATAACCTGCTCAATGTGTCTGGGCTACATCTCTCTGCTTAAACCCACCTTAAAAAGGCCTTGTGCCACACTCGTCTGGGATGTTCAACAAATACTGACTTAGGCATTAAATCACTCATGAAAGTTGATATATCATGAAGTAGGTTTAAAGAGCTCCATCTGGTGAGTCCTTTTGCCAAACAGACTGAATGTGTTGTTTGTGGTGAACCCTTTTGTCATGCAAGCTAAAGGATCGATACTGCTGCATGGATGCACTACTTGGACGCTAACTAAACAGCTGGAGATGAAGCTAGATGGCAATTAGACAAGAATGCTGCAAGCAATATTGAACAAGTCCTGGCGGCAACACCCCACAAGGCACCAACTATATGGCCACCTGCTTCCCATCACGAAAACTATCCAAGTTAGACGAACCAGACATGCAGGTCACTGCTGGAGAAGTAGGGACGAGCTCATAAGTGATGTACTCCAATGGACCCCCACATATGGCCGTGCAAAAGCAGGACGACCAGCTCGAACATACATTCAGCAGCTATGTGAGGATATGGGATGTAGCCCTGAAGACCTGCCAGAGGCGATGAATGATAGGGAGAAGTGGTGGGAGAGGGTCTGAGATATCTGTGCTGGCAGCATGACATGATGATGATAATGATTGTAATGAGATTGTTTACATGGACCAACTTTTCAGAATAGGTTATTTTTTTTGTTTGTTTTGGTTGTTGCACTGGATTTTAGGACCATGTTTCTTGTTAGTTTTGTGTATGTTTTTATTTTTATTCAAAAAAATTTTTTTTAAACTTGTAGGGATTCCCGGTGTTATTTATGGAATTGATGTGGACACAGCTTTTTTTATTGGTCATCATCCCTTAAAGATGTCAGTCCAGGTAGCCAACTTAAAAAACAGTGAGTTTTTTATTTTATTTTTTTTTTATTCATGTTTCAAACTTTTTTTTTCATGAGATTACATGTAAATGGTGGCATATGAAGCAGCTGCAACAGTATCCATGGCACACCCCTTTTCTTGGGAGAAAGTTGTTTAAGGTTAGTATATTTTTCAGGAAAGTAGTTATGGGGGAAATCTTTTGTTATTCTAGTGCCCAGTTAGCTGGGGCTTTCGAATACACTGACTGTATCTCTGCTGTGGGGTAGGTTCCTCCTACGAGTGCTCTGGATATAACATTAAACCATCTGATGGCAAGGCTCCAACCTTGGAGATTTGAGGAATGAATAATACCCTTTCATTGCCATTGCTCCCAGGTCTACTCTGACCCAGTGTGGTAGCACCTGACAGGGTTCTATCTATAGGTCAAATAGAACTGTTTGATATTTAAACCAATTGTAAGCAAATGACTGACGTTTAAATGAATTGTTAACGATACATAGCAATACTTGTAACCATTTAATTTTGTTGACTTATGCTAAATTGAATTATTAGAAATAGAATGGTTTGATCATTTAAACGTGTGTAAACAAATGACTGATGTTTAATTGAATTGTTAGTGATACATAGCAATACTTAGAACCATTTAATTGTGTGCAAAAAATGAGCTCAGGCTTATTTAAAAATCTTATCAAGAAAATCTGTTTGCATATCATATATATTTTATATGCCATAAAACCCAACCAAACCAAATCATATATAATTGATATATATGTATAAAGAGGATTTGGCATTAAATAACCTACAATGGTTGATATGCCATAAAACCCAACCAAACCAAATCATATATATTTAATATATATCTATAAAAAGGATATGGCATTAAATAACCTACAATGGTTGATATGCCATAAAACTAAACTAAACCAAATCATATATAGACCACATATAGAAATGAACACAATATGGGAACCAATAATTGAAAAGGCTAAATCAAATTGTTTTTTAAAGTAAATTACTTTAAAAATAAAAAAAAACTGATGGATTGATAGGGGTGAAAAAACAACGACGTCCTTATTTGAATAAGATCTTCATAGTTCTTGAACGCCTTGTTTCATCAACAGTCAAACTTTAAAAAAATGATTTCCCAGGTTGAATCATTTCTATACTCAGATAAACAAGGAACACCTGCAGAATGTCAGAGGATACAGCAGCCAAAACATTGTTTTAACTTCTCAAAATAAAGATGAGGACAACAGTCTGAAAAATCATTATCAAAATAATACATATCAAACCTTATCTCAAAAATTCACACTAATAAAATTATTGACTGCTTGATTTTTTTATTACATATCAACTTCTGTTTGATTTTTTAATGTTGTAATTGGGCATTTTTTTCTTTGCAATGAATTATCAGGTTTCAAGTAACTAATAATAAAATAATCCTTAGTGAAAAATCATATTTTTAATAACGGTTATATGATATTAAATATTACTTTTTAATACAAATAATTTATACACAGTTTCAAGTATTCCTATCTAATACTAATAATTATATGGTTTCAAGTAATTGTTTCTATGTAATAATAGTCATTTGTTTGCACTCTATAATATTGTTTCAAGCCCGTGGTGTAATGGTTATCGTCGCAGGAAATGGACACGGCGATACGAGTTCAAATCCTGGACGAGACTGATTGCATTTTACATAGCACCAATACCCTTGGGAAAGGTATGAATCCAATTATTCTCCCTCCAGCTATGGGTAAATAGTAGGGCAGACTAGGTTCTTCAGCCTTGGTGAGGCAATTAGTCTAGGAGAAGGAAAACACTGAATTCAAACCTGTTAAACTCCGCTCAAAATATTGACCTTGTGTCATATCCTGCCCGAGTGGAGGGGTTGGTAAATATAATATTGTTTTAAGCAACTAATAATAATAATAATCATCATCATCATCATGTTGCGCTGGTAGCATGGATATCCCTGACCCTCTCTCGCCACTCCTCCCTATCGTTCATCGCCCTAGGCAGGTCTTCAGGACAACATCCCATATCCTCACATAGCTGCTGAATGTATGTTCGTGCTGGTCGTCCTGCTTTTGCACGGCCATGTGTGGGGGTCCATAAGAGTACATCTCTTATGAGTTCGTCCCTGCTTCTCCAGCAGTGTCCTGCATGTCTGGTTCGTCTAACTTGAATAGTTTTTATGATAGGAGGCAGGTGGCCGTACAGTTGGTGTCTTGTGGGGTGTTGCCGCCAGGACTTGTTCAATATTGCTTGCAGCATTCTTGTGTAATTGCCGTCTAGCTTCTTCTCCAGCCGTTTTGTTAGCATCCATGTAGTGCACCCATATAGCAGTATCGATGTGACCGCTGCCTGGAAGAAACTGCGTTTCATTTTATCGGTTAGGTCTGATTTCCATATAATTGATAGCCTATTGATAGCTGTCCATGTTTTTATTAACCTCGTGTCGATGTCCTTTTTGGTTGATGCGACTCTGCTTCCTAGGTCAGTGAATTTGTCTACTAGTTTAAGAGGGGTTCCGTCTAGAGTGGAAATGTCCCCCGTTTGATTATAGCACATATATTCCGTTTTGTGTGCACTAACATAGAGGCCTATGTCTGCGGCTACTCGTTCCAAACTATGCAGTAGTGTTTCGGCTTGGCCGGGTGTATTTGCCAATATCGCTATGTCATCGGCGTAGTCGGCGTCAGTGATTGTTTTTGCGGGGTATCTTCTGCTTCTTTTCTTCGTCAGCTCAAAGCCATTCTCTCTGATTTTGTCAATCGTTGTTCTATGTACGTAGTCTAGACAAATGATAAAGAGGTACCGAGCCAGCATGTCCCCTTGTAGTACTCCCTCTACAATGTCTAAGTATTCTGTGTCTCCATCTGGTGATCGTACTTTTACTTTGGTGTTTCTATAGAGAATCGTTATTGCTGCTACGGTTTCTTTAGGTATGCTGTACGCTAGTAGGATTTGTTCCATCTTTCCTCTGAATGGAATCGAAGGCCTTGGTAAAATCGACAAATATTAATGTCGCTTGTAGGTTTTTTGCCCGTACACCTTCAAGGATTCTATGGATGGTTAATATTTGTGAGGTCGTGGATCTATTTCTTCGGAAGCCATTTTGGTTTTTTCTAAGTATGTTGTCGATTTTGGGTTCTATGCGGTTTCGTAGTAGGGCATTGTAGATTTTGGCTGCTATGGATGTAAGTGTTATGCCTTGGTAGTTTTTGGCTAATCCGAGAATCCTTAGTAAACTATTATATCCTCAAGTAACAATTCTTTATTGTTGTATCAAGAATTCCTATGCAATAATAATTATATACAAAACAGATCTATTTGACCCTGACAGACACTATCATTCTGAGTGGATCTGGGAGTAATGGCAATGAAGGGGTACTCCATACACCCGAGTTACTTTAAGTAGCTATTCTTAATACAAATAATTTAGTTATATTATATCAAGTATTCTTTTCTGATACAAAGAATGGTTTCAAGTAGTCTTAATAAGGAAAAAAAAACTTGACAAAACTAGGGGCTAATTCATACAACAGGTTTAAAATCCTAGTCTTTGGATTTGAGCCCTACTGTATAAGTCAATCCCCGGTTTTGTAGGGATTTTTTTTCCTGGCTGAAATGGTCGACTTTTATGCCACAATTCATGGTAAGATATTTTTTATTAGGTAAAACTTACAAATAATTTTGTTGTTATTTTGTTCTTTGGATGATTTTATGAATTTACTTAGAAAGCTAAAACATTTTTGTTGTTTCTAAAATATATTTAGAAGGAAAAAAAAGTTTATTGATTTCGATTCTCACTGGGTGCCCTATACTTCTGGTTTTGTGCTAAAAACAAGGCTAACCTTAGTAAAACGACTCATTAAAAATACATTCAAAGGCCGGTAATAAAAAGCAAATATTTTTTACTTTGCTTGAGTTATCCCCCTTGAAACAGACGTTTAAATTTTTGATTAAAAAATTTTTTTTGAATTGAAGCTTATCTTTCAATTAAATTGAAATTAATGAAACTTGTACAACGTCGCCATTATTTTATTTTTATTCCATGAATTGGCTAGCATGTTATTTACCTAGCATTGCTAACATTACCTGCTGGTTGCTTGAGTGATTACCTACCTAAGTATTGAACAAGTTCATCACAACTTTGATGATCTAAGGGAAATCAGTGTTTTCATCCTGATTTGACTGTAACTCAAATGGTCAGTATGTTATACATAAGGCATATTAATAGGAATTTATATATACACTAGTTTACACATACTGTAAAAAAGAAATTGGTGCTTTTAAATGCAATTTTGCAATTAGATTCTACTTAGTTGTCTAAATTTCTGAGACGAAGCTTGTTGATTTTTATCATTAAGGGTTTTCGGACTATTGTCTTCATCTTTATTGTTATTTCCACAACGTTTCGGCCGATATGTCCTCCGGCCTTCTTCAGGTGTTTGTCGAACCCCGGAACCACACATAGATTCTACTTATAAAATATCAAAAAACTTTGTTGCTTTGTATTTTATTGTCTGTTTACAATATTTTGTAAAGTAAAAATTTTCTCAATAGGCATCATTGTCCTATTAATAGGATATTCACAAACATATATTAGAGCCTGTTAATTTGTCATTAATGTGACAGACGTTTTTATATGTAATAAATACTAATCTTAAATTGTATATACGTTATTTTGAATAATTAATACACTCAAAACAGATGTTTTTAGATGTTATTTATTACCAAATTCTGCATCATTGACCAAGAGAAAAATTAAAGTTTTGTTTGAAAATATCCCTATGAAAGAGAGCTTTGAGTAGAGTTATACTTATTTTTAGACTGCTACATACAGGCTGTTCGAGTTAAATTTGACAGCATAAAAAAAAGAAAACACAATATCCCGTTCAAAAATAAAAATATTTGAAAAAATGAAAATAAATATCAATTATTTTATGTCTGGGAAATAACAGTTTACTCAAAGTAATAACCCTCAATTTCGACCATGGCCTTAAGACAGCTCTAGAACCTGGCACATGTGTTCCTCACTGTGTCTTTGAGAAGATCTTTGACCCTGGCACATGTGTTCCTTATTGTGTCTCTGAGAAGATTATTGACCCTGGCACATGTGTTCCTCACTGAGTCTGTGAGAAGATTATTGACCCTGCCACATGTGTTCCTCACTGAGTCTGTGAAAAGATCATTGACCCTGCCACATGTGTTCCTCACTGAGTCTGTGAGAAGATCATTGACCCTGGCACATGTGTTCCTCACTGAGTCTGTGAGAAGATCATTGACCCTGGCTCATGTGTTCCTTACTGAGTCTCCTAGAAGATCTTTGAACCTGATACATACTTTCCTCACTGAGTCTCTGAGAAGATTTTTGCCACTGACTCGGCCTTAGTGTTGTAGGCAGAACAGTTGGTGTCTTTCTCAAGCATGCCCCACATAATATAATTGAGAGGATTAGATGGCTAGTCATTGTGGTGAATCAGGTCTTAGAAATTCTCTGACAACCACTTCTGGGTCTTTCTGGGGTTATGGCAAGCAACTGAATCCTGCTGCTCCATATATAAGGAGACGGTAAAGATAGTAAAATTTATCCTCATTTAACATCATATTCATATTTTTGGTTAGAGGAATTTTGTCTTTGATTTCACTTTTTTGTATTGGTTTCTTTTAGAAATTGTTTATAAATATGAATTTTATCTTTTTGTTTGGTTTCAGAAGATCCCTTAAAAGCTCAAAATAAAAGCCGGAAAGAAAAACAAGAAGTTTTATTGCTATGGTCATCATCAAATGTGAGCTTTTTTTAAATTAAAAAATTTTTAAAAAAATTTCTAGTCTTACCTCTATTTTTCTTATTTAAAAACATCTCTTATGAACGTCTTCTTACTTTTGAGGTTAAAAATTGGTTTTAAAAACTATATACTATTTATCTCATTTTAACTTGAATTTAAACATTTATTTTTCTTTAAATTTAGGACTGGGTAGAGATAGTGCCTCCCCAGCCATTGCAACCCGGTTACCAAACTTGCAGCCACAATTATTTCAAAGTCTCCAACCGGAAATCCTGGACCCATTTACGATTCTCCATATTCCCAGGTAATATTGAATTCCTTTTTCTGGATGTAAAGAAGTCCCAGGGTTTACAGAAACTCCCACTCTTTACAACTATTTTTCCCCCTTATTACTTAGTCTTATTCCACAAAGCTTATTTATCATACCCCTCACCAGGAACTTACTTGATTGGCTTCTGGCAGTAGATCACACTTAAACATAAGGCAATCATCTTTTTGGTAAATTTTATGTAAATATATTTTTTAAACCCTTTAAAAGCCCTTGGTCTGGTGATTGCAGAGGTGAGATACTGACTGTCACCAAGGGCTATTGACTTTTTGTCTGCACTAATTTAAATCCATATATGCTCTATGACTGATATTGAGCACGGTTTATTTATGAATATGTGTGTGTATAGGTATTTTTTTGTGTGTATGTATATATGTACATAATATGTGTGTGTATTTGCATCTGTGTATATGTAGAGAAAAATTGAAAAACAAGGTAATCTAAAGAGAAGAATTTAATATAAAATAAAGTCAACATTATAATGTTTCAGTTCTAATGAACCATCATCAGGACTTAGGATGATATCAAGTGATGTAGGTCACTGATGGATTTATGATAAAATACAAAAAAGGGGGAATTATATATACAAAGAAAGGGGTAACCATTTAATCAATAAATCAGTGTTTGTATTTAAGAAATATGTCACATGATTGTTTAAGTCAATGATGTAGAACAAACAGAATCATCAAGAGAAATAAGGAATTTAAAGGAGAAGGAAAGAAAGAAAAGGAAAGAATGGAAGAATGAGAAAGAAAAGAAATAGAAGTGATAAGAGAAGGGGAATGATGAGAAAGAGAAGAGGGAGGAAACAGGTTAACATATCATACGTAAATGACTAATTGATTGTTAAATCAAAAATCAGACCTTTGTTAATTGATATGTCTAGAAATAAACATTTTCAAAATTTAAAAATAGAAAAACAGTAGTTGTTTTGTATACCCACATACAAATATAAGTGGAAACATAATCAAACATAATTTACGAACTTCAATGAACAAACGAACACACTTCTTTATAAAAATATATCTCTCACACTTTATTCTTGAAAGGGTTGATGTTTCTGTGGTGTGTGAGAGATGGGTGGAGAGACATATACTCAGAGAGAGGACTTCTTCTTCCCATATCTTCTTCTGGGAGCCAGGTGTGTCAACACTTACACCCCTATGCAAGCCGTATCGTCAGACTGCTTAACACCTCTGATCGGCTGCGTGTCCCTCGCTCAACTGCGATTCTTTGCACTCTGTCTAAATCTGACTGCATAGTTCTCATCACGTGGTCTCCTTCCAGTTACACACCTGTTGTACCCGACTGTCCTGGTCATGCTGTCCTGTTTACTGATCACAACGTGACAGCTTGTCAAAGCATATGGGGTCACTAGGAACAAACTGAAAATCCATGGCATATGTTATATAACAGTTGTAGTAGAAAGGTGAATGAAGTTTTAAATTTATATAGCAAAAGTAAAAAGAAAATATTTACTGAAGAAAGGGAAAAGAATTGAAAAAGTGGGGTGAGCAAGAAATAAGGGTGCAAGGATTAATGAAGAAATTGTGAAAATATAAATGGAAAATAATTAATTAAAGACAAAATATATTGTAGCTATTTAAGACAAGTTTTCCCAAATACAGTGAAATGCTGAAAAGCCTGGATGATTATTAACAGATTGACAAAGTGAAATTGCACCGACTTCAAAAATTTGTCTTAATCTTTTGTTATGGATATAAGCTAACATAGTGGCTGCATTACAATCCAAGTGGTGATCAGACTCTAATATCTCTTCTATGTTCATATATATGCTTATGAATGTTCCTTGACATTTTGCCTATATATTTTAATTTACAGTCTCTGCAAGGAATACAGTTAACACTGACGTCTGAAATGTCGTCGTATTAAGGACTCTAGTGTTATAAATCATGAATCGTTTTAGAGGATAAAGTGACAGTTTCAATACCAAGTTTATTTAAGTTATTTCCTATGATGTGAGTGGAGTGGTTTGCTTGGTGTCTGAGCGGTATGATACTAAATCTAACATAAAGCTGGATGGGTTTCGATCCCAACTTCAAGCGTCCTACGTGTCTGGCCACACTGAAAAGTTGTGATACAATGAAACAGTCTGTCAAACGAAATTGGAATGTACTCAAAAGTATGAGTGGCTGAATAATATATATATATATATATATATATATATATATATACTACCAAAATATGCAACAAGTTCATTCCAAAACTTTGTTCTAAACAGCCAAATTAAATATATATACCATACATTTTTATAAACGATTTTTTAAAAATTTAAGATTTGTTAAATATATTAATTTGTTAAAATTATTTAAAACTTTTTGCTCGATTTTTTAAAAAATTTTGATTTGGCGTTAAATGACTCAAAATGGGTTGATGATGTTTGTAGAAGAATTGTGAAGTAAAGTAAAATGTATATATGGGGGGAGATTAATTTTATCCGAGAGTTTGTTGACATTAGTTTGAGGTTGATTTCTATTGTGAATTTGAAGGGCTTTAGATTCGGCAAAGTGT
The DNA here is from genome assembly GCA_963585895.1 of Sepioteuthis lessoniana. Taxonomy (NCBI): domain Eukaryota; kingdom Metazoa; phylum Mollusca; class Cephalopoda; order Myopsida; family Loliginidae; genus Sepioteuthis; species Sepioteuthis lessoniana. Next base: position 37,883,728 of record OY757944.1, on the reverse strand, counting down.
ATAAAAAGTTTGGGGTAAAGAAAGTTAAGAAAGGAATGTAATCTGTAATTAAATTCATCATTTAGATATTTTGGGGAGCAAATACGAAGGGCCCAAAAGTAAAAATACATGATAACTCTTCTTTAAGAGTTAGTGTTGTGTGAATAGAAATATATGGGGGTCATTTTTACAGGTGGTTTTATGGTAAACTCTGAATTCTAATTTGTCATTATTAGTTACTTAGGTATGGTTTGGTTTAGTTTGGTTTTATGGCATATCAACCTTTGTAGGTTATTTAATGCCAAATCCATTTTTATGTAAATAAGTAAAAGTTAAGTAAAGTTAGCGACCATAGTCGAGGGTGACCCGAAGGCTCCCTTTTCGATAGCTACTACACCAAGGTGTAGGGGAGGGCGCTACTCCATTCCCTGGATTGCTCCACTTTACCCTTGAACCGTACCTTATAATGCTGAGTGTTAAGCAAGGTGGTATCAAGTTCCATTTTTAAAGTCTTTGGTATGACTCGACCTGGGATTGAACCCAGGTCTCCCGGGCCATTGGCGATACACAGTTTAATTGTCAAAAACATTTCTATTTCAAACTATTCAAGCAGTTATATATAATAATTCAGTTTAATGTAAGTACAGTTTCAATGTCAAAAACAGTTCAATTTCAAATAATTCAGTTTAGCATAAGCATGCAGTTTAAATATAAGTACAGTTTAATTGTGAAAAACATTTCTATTTCAAGCTATTCAGTTTAGTCAAGCAGTTCTAATTTAGCTAATTCAGTTTAGTATAAGTACAGATTTTGTTTACACACAGTTACATGTCAAAACAGTTCTATGTTAAACAATTCAGTTTAGTATAAATACAGTTTCAATGTCAAAAAACAGTTCTATTTGAAATAATTCAGTTTAGCATAAGCACGGAGTTTAAATGTAAGTATGGTTTAATTGTCAAAAACATTTCTATTTCAAGCTGTTCAGTTTAATCAAACAATTCATTTTAGCATAAGTATGCTGTTAGTTCTATTTAACCCTATCAGGGCCCTATCAGGTGCTACCACGCCAGGCCAGAGTGGACCTGGGAGTAATGGCAAGGAAGGGGTGCTCGGTATTCCCCAAGGCCCTGACATTAATGGGACCTGACTATCAGATTGTTTAGTGTCATGTCCAGGACACTCATTGGGGGGTGTTCTTACTTCTCTGCAGAGGTGCAATCAGTGTATTCTACAGCCCCCCAGCCGACTGGGCAAACTTATGTATGATATGTACTTTATAAGTTTTTGATATATAGACGTATCAATTGACATGGGTTTGATTTTTGATTTTACAATAATCAGTTATATACATATATATTAGCCTGTTTCCTTTTCCTCCCTCTTTTTTTCCCCTACATTCTCCTGTCTCTCTTTTCCTTTCTATTCTTTCTTTCCTTTCTTTTCTTTCTTCCCTTGTTTCCTTCTTCTTTCTCCTTTTAATTCATTATTCCTCTTGATGATTCTATTTGTTCTACATCATTTGTCTTAAACAATCATGTGACATATTTTAATGTATGAACACTGATTTATTGATTAAATGGTTACCCACTTCCTTTGTAGATATAATTTCCCCCCTTTTTTTTGTATTTCTTGGGAAATCCATCAGTGACCTATGTCACTCAATATCATTCTTTCTAAGTCCTGATGATGGATCATTAGAACCGAAATGATTTAATGTTGATTTTCTTTTACACTAAATTCTTCTCCTTGGATCACTTTGTTTTTCAATTTTTCTCTATATTGTCAGATTCATTTCCATTATTCACTTCCATGTGTGAAGGTATGTGTATGTATATATGTGTATGAGAAAGAATGAAATGAATTTGTATGCGGGCAAAATTTGAAGTCAAAACGCATTGGCAGAAATAAAATAGATAAAAAAAAATGATAAATATATCGTCAACTACACCAAATATATTATCTTTTGTTTGTTTAACTTTTTCCATATATATGTGTGTATGTATGCAAGTATATATATATATATATATATGTGTGTGTAGGTATGCAAGTATATATATATATATATATATATATATGTGTGTGTATATATGCAAGTATATATATATATATATATATATGTGTGTGTGTGTGTATCTATATATATTTATATATATATCTCTCTGTGTGTGAATGTATATATGTGTAGGTATGCAAGTATATATATATATATATATATATATATATATATGTGTGTGTGTGGGTATATTTATATATATGTGTGTGTGTGTGTGTGTGAATGTATATTTGTGTATGTATGCCAGTATATATATATATATGGGTGTGTGTGTGTGTATATTTATATATATATATGTGTGTGTGTGTGTGTGTGAATGTATATTTGTGTATGTATGCCAGTATATATATATATATATATATATATATGTGTGTGTGTGTGTATGTATGTGTATCTGTAAATGTATATATGTGTATGTATGCAAGTATATATATATATACGTAGTGTGTGAATGTATATATGTCTATGTATGCAAATATATATGTGTGTGTGTGTATATGCAAGTACATATGTGCCTATATATATATATATATATATATATTTGTGTGTGTGTGTGTATATATATATATATTTATAATAGTGTAGACAGATTTAAATCTAATGGTGCATAGGGGAGAAACAGATTGCTACCATGATGTTGACGTAAAAATAGATTCATTTTATACATAGAAACACTACATTTTTGTATTATTTCAAGCTGGGCGTTAACCGTTGGAACATTGAGGGAAAATACAAACTCACAATTTTTGCTAATCCGTGAGTCTCGACTCACTCCAGCTAACTAGAAAGTTAAAATCTCATTCCATCTTCCAAATTTGTAGTCATGTAACTTTAAGATTCCCCAATTTTCAGCTGACCCAAGAGGCGACTACATATCAATTAAATGCAGTTGACCTCAGCTCGTCATAACAATTTTGCTCTTAGGCAGGGGTTTAATTCTCTTTAGATATTCTGCACTTTGTGGCAAATAAAAGATTCTGGCAATCTTTTATTCAACATTGTCTGTTTCTCTAAATATGTTTTTTTTTCTTTATCTCAGGTGGAGGAGTTGCTCGTTTACGAATTTATGGACAGCCTGTAGCAGACTTATCTTCAGTAACTAGTGATTCGGTACGTTTTTTTTTTGTTCTTATCTAATTAAAGATAAAATTCAAATCAAATTAAACTGATTAATCAAATCTTCTAAATAGAATATGAAATGCAAAAGTTTCCGGCATTTTTGGATAAATTCTTTTATCCATATAAATTCATAGCATCATTATTCAGTACAATAAAATATCTCTCTCTTTTGATGACCTTGTGCCACCTTTCAGCTAAATTGAGTATTCCATCATATTAGTCTAATGCAAAAATTTCTAGCATATTTTGATAAATGTCTTTATTCATATAAATTCATAGCATCATTTTTTTAGTACATCAAATTCTCTCTTCTCTCTCTTTTCATGACCTTGTGCCACCTTTCAGATGAATTGTGTATTCTGTCATACTAGGTTAATACTAGAAAAATAAGAATCATTTTATTAATTATAATATGAAACTGACCCATCATTTTATATCTAAACTCTGCATACTGTATTTTCTTAGAGAAAAACTTTCTGAATTGGTATTTTTTTTTCCTCTCCAAAGTTGACAGATCTGTTGTTGCTGCAGAATGGGGGACTCTGTGTCAGTTATAGCTGTCCTGAGATGATCCGTTTAGCAGCTATTCTTAATTATGACAATCAACTAATAGAAAGTAACGACAATTGGATGAGGCCGAGGGTAAGTATGCAAATTTGGATCCTGCGGAAAATTTTTTATGGTAGAAATCAAGCTTCTCTGATCCGGTTACCCACAATCCAGTTCTTTCATGGATGGTTTTACTCATGATCTGGTTCAGTTTGATGATCTGGTTACTCGAGATCCAGTTTGTTCACTGATCCATCAGCATTGGATCTTGGTTCCTTCATGAATCAGTTCATTGTGTGATCTGGTTCCTTCTTCACTCTGGCTTTTTGTGATATGCCCTTTCTTTAAGGCTATGAATACATTGGCTATATCTCTTGTAGAGGGATAAGACCCACCCCAAGGGATGATCTGGTTAAGACACTAAAGTTCTGGAGTACTTCTTCATTGCCATTACTTCCAGGTCCACTCTGATCCAGAGTGGAAGTACCTGTAAATTATGGAGGAGCTCACAGTGTAATAGTTATCATCATAGGAAATAGATATGGTAACCAAAGTTCAAAATCCTGGACAAGGCTGTTTATGTTTCACATTGTGCTAATACCCTTTTTGAAGGTATGAATCCAACTATTCTCTCGTCAGCTGTTAGTAAGTAGTAAGGCAGACTGGGCTCTTTAACCTTGGTATGGCAACCAGTCTAGGAGAAGGAAACCTCTGAATTAAAACCTGTTAAAATATGCTCAAAAATTGACCTTGTGCTGCATCCTACTCATTGGGGAGGGGTTGGGTAAATATATATAACTGCAAATTATTTGTATTAAGAATAGTTATTTTTATAATTGTTTACTAAGGATTATTATTATTTGTTGCTTGAAACAATATGATTGTTTATGAATTATTTGTATTAGATAGGAATACTTGAAACCATATAACATCGTGCAAATTATCTGTATTAGATAGGAATACTTGAAACCATATAACTGTGCAAATTATTTGTATTTGATAGGAATACTTAAAACCATATAATTGTGTATGAATTATTTGTATTAGATAGGAACAGTGAGTCCTTTGCACTGTAGCGACATTGTCTCTGATCCCTACCAGAGAATGCTCAAGCCACATAGGTATCTAACTCTTCTCAAGTCAGCCATTCAAAAATTTTTGTACCCCATCTACATACTGCTTGTTTATGAAACAACGTGTATTTAGTTATAGCTATTGCATGGTCTTTCCCAGCAGTTACTAGCCTTTTTCTGTTTCTTCTGACTTTTCCTGGAAGTATATTGTAAATAATATTGGTTAGGTTAGGTTATATAATGGTATATAAACCCTTGTTGGTTATCTAATACCAAATCCTGTTTATATATATATATATATATATAATGTATATGACTTTTAAGTGAATAGTTTGTTGGTAGCATTACTCTTAAATGAATTAATTTGTTTGCCTTGTGTTAAATGACTTCAAGTATTCCTATTCAAAACTTATTATTCTGAAAAATTCTATTTAATATTAAACATGGTTTTAAATAGAATGAATGATAAAAAGTTCTATTTGACTCATAGATGGTACTCTAACAGGTACTAGCACTCGAGGTCAGAGTGAACCTGGGAGTAATGGCAATGAAGGGGGACTCCACATTTCTCAAACCTCCTGGAC